>WBNO01012920.1:0-43734 GCA_013400575.1 Peucedramus taeniatus | reverse complement strand
GAGGGGCAGGAGGTGCTCCAAGTGCTAGAAAAGAGATTCCTCAGCAGACCATGGTGAGACCATGGTGAAGCAGCTGTGTCCCTGCAGCCCATGGGGATCCACAGGGGATGCAGAGATGCACCCACAGCCCATGGGGGAGGTTCCCAGGCCAGAATGGGTGGATGCCTGGAGGAGGCTGTGATCCAGTGGGAGACCCAAAGGACAGAGAGGGCCCTGCTTCCAGGCTGGAGCAGCCTGTCCNCATGGAAAGAGAAACCCACGTCGCAGGAGTTTTGGGAGGACTGTGTGCCCATGGGAGGGACTCAGCTGCTGCAGGTGCGGTTTGGCTGCTGCTCATGAGAGTGGACCCACACCTGGGAAGCTCACAGAGAGCTGTCTCCCATGGGAGGGACCCCACAGTCTCACGGGGGAAGGACTCCTCTCCCAGAGCAGTGGAAGAAAATCTCAGTGATGAACTGATGAAAGCTCCCACTGCCCATGAGAAGGAGAGAGGGGCTGGCGGGGAGAAGGTATTTTAAGGACTTATTTTACTTCTCATAATCTTCTGATTCTGTTAGTAATAAATTTAACTTTGCAACTAAAGCTGAGCCTGTTTTGCCCTTGAAATATTTCTCCTGGTCCTTATCTCACCCATTAAGCCTTTGTTAACTTTTTTTTTTTTTTTTACCTTTTCATTCCTTTAACCACGACAAGCATAGGGTCAATGTTTGCATGTAGAGGAAGAGACAAGAGAGCATCAGGCTGTGTGGAACCACGACTTGGAGATCAGTAGTACTGTCCATCTCCAGTTGAACCACCAAAGTCACTGCATTACTCATCCTGCTGCTGTTTTCACCAAACACCAAGAAACTAGAGTTGCTCAGGTGCCCACATGGTCTACTGTAGGGCCATGGAAATTCATTGGCATTTCTCGAGTTGATTGTTCCAAAGGTCTCCACACAAACTTCTTCTCTCTAGGTTGAAAAGCCTCAACTTGAGAGAGAGGTCAGTCACGGAGAGACTGTCTCATGCTGACATCTGAGCTCAGCCTCTGGTAAGCTGGCAACAGGCCTGCTCTCCAGCCACCCAAACTCCTCCAAGCACACAAGCAAGGGCCAACAAGGGCTGTGAGATGTGCTTGTACAGTTGCAAAGAAAGAAGGAGCTCTCTTGAGGATGGGCAGAAGCTGGAGGAGGAAGCACAGCAACCTCAAGAAAGTAACCAAGAACACAGAAATGCTAATATGCAGCAAAAAGGCCAGCAGGGCATGGCAGAGAGGCAGGGCCTCGGGCACAGCAGGGACACTGGAGGTGCCAGGCCATGAAATGAGAGGAGCAGCTGAGCTCTCTGCATCCTGACCTACTCGTGTGCAGCTCTTCTCCATCTGGGTGGCAGTTTTTTGGTGACAACAGGGCTGGTCACAGGACTGGTGGAATAGTGGTTGGTCTGGGTCAGAAAGAAAAAGCAGAAAATGCTCAGTGTGGCATTGTTCTTCTCCACTCTAATTAGCTGGATTATTATCCATGATCTCTGGGCATCTTTAAATAATGAAATGGGCTAGCTCAGGGAGGGGGTTGCAAGTGATAGGAATTTGTGATGATTGGTAGGTGGCAAGGTTTATAATATTTTTAATTTATATAGTATCAGGAATCACAAGGTAGAGCTACACCCATCACTTTCTTCATGAAATTTGCTTGTTACTTATTATTAAGAGCAAACCCAGTCTCCATACACCCACACATATCTGTGTTTAGCTAGCCAACACTCAGCTGCTTATGGAGCACACTGAAGTGCACAGATGCTATGCAATCCACTGTGTACATATGCACTATATTGTATGCCCCAAAGATGAATAAAGTCATAATAAAACCGCATTTGTGCAGGGTGTACACTGTGCATGTAACTGAACACTGAACAGTACTGCTGAGCGCAAAGAGCCTTTGGGGATTACACCTGTTTGTACCAGGATATAAATGTTTTCTTTCCCAGGTTAGAGTCTATCCTATTGAGATTCCCATTGAGAATTTGCTCATGATTTTATATTCTGACTGTAAAATTGTCATTCTTTTCACATGCTCTTGGAAAAAAAAGTCAAAATGATACTGTGGAAAAGAGTCTAGGCTTGGAAAATACCTTAGAGCTCAAAACAGTTTCAACTCTCCCACTGAGGCACATCTTTCCTACTGATTCATGTAAACTTTCTCCTACTTAGAGCAGTTTTAAATGAAAACAAGACTATTTCATTAGGAAGTTATGCACCCTATGATTGTGGATAATAATTTCTTTTTTCTTTTGGATGTCTGGTTACAAAATAGCTCCATTAAGGAAGGTGTCTGTCCTGAGGCAAACACCATAGAGCATAACCTACGTTCCTGAAGTACTATGTGTTAAGATTTTTAGGTGATTGTAACCTGCTGAGGTGAGCTTTTAAGAAAAATATTTGAGGGCTGCCTCACAGGGGACTTATTATATCCTCATGTTACCATACCACATTCCTGATCAGATCTTTTAGAGCAACCCAGGACACCAGCCTTGGAGAGGAAGCAGTTACTTTTTATCCACGGGTACAATATCATGTGGCTCTTACATTATCATCAAGGCATAAGAAATATACTTTTATTAGCAGATAGATTAGTTCACTGGGAATTTCATGTACCTAGCAATCCCTTATCCTTTTGCAATGTTTCTGCACCCTGGGATAAAAGGACCACCAAGTCCTTCTGGCTGTGTTCTGTAGGTCTGTGTCTTGCTCTGAATCTACAGACCAGCCCTGTGCCTGTGGTTATGCCCCAGACACAGAAGTGTTGATGTCCAGTAGGATTTCATCCACTTTAACACCCATGCAATTTTCCCAGCTCCAGAGACAGTAACAGAAGATCAACCCAGCAATACAGACTTCATGTGTAAAGCCCAGCAATTATGTTGTCCACCTCCAAAAGTTAATGTCACCTGATTCTCAATATTTAGTGACACAAAAGGATGAAGATAAATATGGCAGAGATAAATACAAGTGCTCTGCTCTTCATAATGCCAGCTTCCCTGTCTGATCCTTCTTGTGCTTTCCATCCAGCCTAGCCTAAATTCAAGATGGATGTATGTAGATAATCAATCCATTTTCCTGTGCAGCATCTATCAAGTAATTTCTGTTTAGTGTTATTACAGAACAAATATTCATGCTGGTAATCAGTAACATCTAGTAACATCTTCTGCCTCCCTAAGTATTTAGTGAACAAAAGATGGTGGGTGCACATGATCTAGGTATTCACAGAAGCTCTGCAGACCTAAAACCACAGACATTTTGGGGCTTTAAATTTAGTCTTTTGCATCTTTTCAGGCCCTTATATTAAGACATGTCAAAAGTTTAAAAATAGATATCTGAAAAACTATATAATTGGGATCCTTTCAAAAACATCCTATTTTCCCTAAATTATTTTTGTACTACCCCATCCCAACCCTGCATACTTTCTTCTGAGTGGTAATGGGCCTTTTTGCTTTCCCTGCAAAGATTATATTGTTTGGTTTGGGGCTTTTTTTTTTCCCTCTAAGGCTGATGTGATATATGAAATTAAATCTAGACAAGCCACATTTGAATTAAAGCAATCCCATGTATATAAGGGAGACTTTCACATGTATCTGGGCTCCCTCATGAGAACCCCATTCATGTACATACATCTATGGAATGCTGTCAGACTGACATTTCCACAATACCTACCAAACTCTTCAAAGTGGAATCACTGGGCTTTTAACTTTATTGGTTTCTCTTACAGAATGCTCTTGATCAGCAGAGACAGCAGCTGAATTTAAGACAACCTGGAATCTTACAGGCAACAGCACCTTGTTATAGGTTTGGGTTCTCTGGAAGCTGGTAGGACAGATAGGAAAAGCCAAGTGGCACAACAAATGAGAACTTTGAAACAAAATTAAATGAAGGGAAACTTGATGACAAGCAGTTTTGCTGAAAGCTTTAATGTTGCTGGGAAGCTGTCTTCTTCTATTATAGCACAGAGCTATACATTACAAATAACTGAAAATTCTACTTGGCAGAACACACAGTTTTGTTTATTCATGGATTTTTTTTTTATATACATTATCTTTGATGGTGCTGTATCAAATTAAAAGGCTCACCTTATTGTAAAAAATTTCTTCCTTTTATGTAGTCCAAATCTACCCTGTGTCAGTTTAAAACCATTACCCCTTGTCATTTCGCTCCAGGCCCTGCTAAAAAGTCTGTCCCTGTCTTTCCCATGAAACTGCTTCCAGTACTGAAAGGTCACAACCAGGTCTCCCTGAAGCCTTCAGTCTTCCAGGCTGAACAACTGTAACTCTCGCAGCCGTTCCTCACTGGAATGCCAATAGTGTTTTCATAATAAAAGTTGTCTTTTCAGAAGTCAGTGCCTGGAAACAGGCACCCAACAAAATGCAACTGAAAATATATGAAAATGTATTTAAAAAAAAAAGGGGGTGGAGTAGGGGGAGGAGTAATACCTATCATACCTTTAGAGATATGTACCAGTAAATGCAAAGTAATACTAAATAGATAATCAACACATTTAGGCAGACTTTCAAGTGGCTTCCTCCCACTGCTGCATCCTTCTGCTAGCAAGGCAGCAGAAGCAGCACAGGGACAGACCTACAGACGTATACCTTCTTTCTCATGCTGATGATCCAGTAAAAAACACTGTGCTATCAGTGTTGTGCATTTACTAATTTGTGATTTATTCTCTGTGAAATGACTGTACAAATAAAAAAAGCATGTAAAAGAGGCCAAGTGGCAGTAATGGGAGATTTTAACCACTAGCAATCAACTGCTACATTAGGAGGAGGAAATAAACCAGAGACTGGTGATCTCTGGTTTTTGACTTAATACAGAATATGCATTAAGTGTAAAAGGCTGGAATAAAACCCAGATTGCAGACAAGGGAGAATGAGTTTTACAAATAGTCAGGTGGTTGGGAATATGAGGAAGACATTTTTCCACATCTAATTTCTTTGACATTCTGCTGTAAAAAAGCAAAGGGACAGCACAGTTACCTAATATAAAAACCACCACTCAGCTTGGTGTCACCTGAAAATTTTATGAGGGTGCACTTGATCCATATGTCTATGTCATTAATGAAGATATTAAATAACACAGGTCCTAATACAGATCCCTGAGGGACCCCACTTGTCACTGATGTCCATTGGGACTCTGAGCCATTGACCTCTACCCTCTGGATGTCACATAATCACCTTCTTATCCATCGGACAGTCCACCCATCAATTCCCTCCCTCTCCAATTTAGAGAGAAGGATGTTGTTGGGGACCATGTCAAAGGCTTTACAGAAGTCCAGCTAAATTATATGTGTATCACTTACCTTGTCCATTGATGCAATCACTCACTCTATCATAGAAGGCTGCTGCATTGGTCAGGCAGGACTTGCCCTTGGTGAAGCTGCAATGGTTTTTTCAAATGACCTCCCTGTCTTCCATGTCAAAAGGTGCCATGGGGTCTGTGTCACACAGGTGAGTGCATAGGTTGAGGTATCTGGTTGCTTCAACTATAAATTCTTAGCCTACCGATAGTGGCTGCAGACACCAGTGCTGCAGACATGAGTTCCAGATAACATTTCTTAGAATGCACTGCAGTCTATGGGAAAGAAGAAGGAAATCAGCTGGTTGACATGCAGAATCTTGAAACATGGTTTTGTTAGAATAAGTGTATGTGCACCAGTTAAGACAAGACTTGCTCTTGTCAAGGCAATCAGTCTAGCTTTTTGTTTTCTCCAAACTGATTAAATGAAAACACGATTGGCATCGGAAAACTCTGTGAAGAGACAGTGCTCCTAATTTAGTAAGGAATTTCCATACAGGCTTGTTTTTATGGAAAAGGTACATGGTCTTGAGTCTGGACCATGGTGTACAGTATCCAAAGTCCATTTGAGAGGAAGGTTTTGAGAAGTAACTGTTTTTCACATGCTGAACTATTTTTCATATGCAGAACATATGGGTAATCTGTCCTTCCTGGGAGTATATGGATGAGGGGATCAAGTCTATCATTAACAAATTTGCAGATGAAACCAAGCTGGGTGTAAATGTCAATCTGCTGGAGGGTAGGAGGGCTCTGCAAAGGGACATGAACAGGCTGGATTGATGGGCCAAATCCAGCAATATGAGGTTCAACAATACCAAGTTTTAGGCCCTGTGCTTTGCCCACAATAACCCCTTGCAGCATTACAGGCTGCGGTCAGAGTGGCTGGACAGAGGCCAGGCAGAATGGGACCTGGGGGTACTGATTGACAGTGGACTGAACATGAGCTAACAGTGAGTCCAGGTGGCCAAGAAAGCCAATGGCATTCTGGCCTGTGTAGGAATAGTGTGGCCAAGAGGACCAGGGAAGTGATTCTTCCAATGAACTCAGCACTGGTGAGGCCGTACCTTGACTGCTGTGTCCAGTTCTGCACCCCTCAATTTAGGAAGGAGGTTGAATGCAGGAAAGCATGTCCAGAGAAGGGCAGCAAGGCTGGTGAAGTCCTACAAGGAGCAGCTGAGGGAGCTGGGGTTGTTTAGCCTGGAGGAGGCTCAGGGGAGACCTTATTGCTCCCCACAGCTGCATGAAAGGAGGGTGCAGCCAGCTGGGGCTTGGGCTCTTCTCCCAGTGACAGTTCAAGAGAAAACAGTCTTAATTTGCACCAGAGGAGGTTTAGGTTGGACGTTAGGAAGAAGTTCTTCACAGAAAGGGTGGCTGGGCATTAGAATGGGCTGCCCAGGAAGGTCATGGAGCTGCCATAACTAGAGGTGTGTGAGAAAGACTAGATGTGACACTCAGTGCCATGGTCTAAGTGACAAGGTGGTGTTGGGTCATAGGTTGGACTTGAACTTGGTAATCTTTTCCAGTATGATTGCTTCTGTGATTTGTGATATCCTACTGTACTTACCTTTACCACCCCAATACTGCAAGACTGTGATCTGGCTTGAGATTTTGCTTATTGATTCCAGATGAGCAATTTATAAGCTAAAGAGAAAGGAAATCACAGACTTTATTCTACTATTCATTCTTATTTCTATTCTTTGCACTAGTGGCTGTGTTGTCTGTCTGTGACCTGAACCAAAGCATCTTTTGCAGCCTCTGAATCCTCAAGTCTGCTATTTGTGCTTCACATCTGTTGTTCCTGTCTAGTAAGGGATTTTCCATTATGGTCTGTGTGGTTGGTGATTCTTCTAGTAAGTTCTTAAAAAACAGCCAAACCTGGGAGTACTTGATTTTAGTATTGGTAAACAATCTTAGGTCTAGCTTCACAAGTATTACCCTTTTGAGCTGATTCACTCAGCATTTATACCAAAGGAATTGAATGCATCTTACACTTGTTACACCTGCACGAACACTGTTAGCAGATATTAGACATCAGTGTTAATCACATAGAGTGTAATCCAAAAACTCAGTATAGCCCCTGTGGATGACATGCTGTACAGGGCTATATTTTATGGCTTCTCCCTGGAGAGTTATCTGGTTAGGCAAAAAAGCCTGCTGTTGCTTGATGTTTAATAGGTTGGACATTATTGTGGAGCCTGTAAAACCTCAACCTTGCTGTTACGTATGTTCTTCAGCAACTGTACAATCAGCACGTTATAGCTGCAAAATGTTTCCTCAGTCAAGGGAGTTGTAATCTAAAATAAATATTTAAAAGAAATAGTCCGAAGGACTTTTGTCTACAGACTTGGGTCATTGCAACAGTAAAAATTTTTTAAGTGGAGTTTTTTTGGCTAACTATAGCTATACAAATGAAAAAGCAAAAATACTTATTTTTGATAGATACATTCACTTTCATAATTTGAAAACTGCTCATTCTTGTTTAACTCAGAGCTGTACCATGTCAGCAAATGAAAAATATTTCAGTGTTCAGTTTGCTCCCTGTGGTGGTACAGTTAATTACTGTGGGTGGAGTACTTCTGACCCTTTTGCCATTATTGGTTATTACAACTTTGATCATAGGTTAATGTCCAGGAAACTGTAAGAAAAAAAATCAGCAGTATATTTAACTGGAATTTATGAAAATTATTCTTTTCTGACAGTTTCCACTGAAAACAGAAAAATATAATAATATCGCTGTATAAGTAGGTCTTCATGTGTCCTTCAACAAAGTATAGTACCAGCATCACATTTAATGCAGAGAAAATGAAGGTTAGGAATGAACTCTTGGCCCAAATAAAGCCAGTGGGAGCTTTGCCATGGCCTTTAGAGGACCAGCTTGTTACTACGTGTATTCAGCCCGAGTCAGTATAACCAATTCTTATTTATGGACTTTATTTTGAGCACATTTTTTCTTTAGTGGTTAGAGTGTGTTGAAAATACTGACTTTCTGAGCTAAAGGAAAATGAAATAAGGAAAAGGGGAAAAAAAAAAAAGAAGTAAAGTGATTTGTGTGCATGATAAAAGTGTTTTTCTGCAATAACACAGCATGTGGTCAAGAATTACACAGGTTGCATTTGCCACTTTATATCTCCTGCCAGACGAATACAATTCAGGGCCTGTTACCCCTGCCTGCAGTACTGTTTCATAGTTATGAAGTCATGACAGCTGTGATTGCCGGTGTAGAGAATAAAGTCTGTGGAAAAAGTCTGGATAGCTTCCCACTGTACACAGGCCAAAAATAAGTTAGCTGGAATTAAAACAGAAGAGGAGAAAATTTGCAGGGGGAGAATAGCAAGGGAACCAAACTGCATTTCATATTGGGACACAAGCTGAGGCAAATAGACTCTGGGACAGATCCGGACTTCACTCCCATCTCTGCAGGGTCCTGGAACTGATAAAAAATCTGAGGTGTAACCAAGAACCCATTTTGGCCAAGTGTACTCTACCTCATGGAAATTGGTACTTCCCATTTCCTGCCTCCCTGGAGATTCACAAGTCATTTGAATTAATTTCATTCCCAGCTTAACAATAACTGTGCAAACACACCACCTCAGTTCTTGCACCTGAGGAAACATTATGATCTATAAACTCACAATGTCCCACTTGAACATGGGGAGCAGGTGCTAATCAATAATGTGTTGCCGACATTTAAACAAGGGAGCTCCACAGACAGTCTCCCATAGCTGGGACAAATGCCGCAGCTCCATCCCCCTAGGTTCAGGGCTGTATGATTTCCAAAGCAGGATCTGATTTCCTCTTACTTCATCTACCATCTGTGGAAAAATCTTCTCATATAATCAAAGCAACAATGCTTTGCCAATGGATATTAATGGAAAATGTTTCCGTTATGTTTGTGAAAAATAGTGCCAGGGTATGCGGAACTGTGTGATGATCAGTACGCACAGTTTGGTTCTGCACATTGCTGTGTAAGTACCACAGAGAAGAATGCCATTGTTTGGGGTTTTTTGCATCTGGTAACTGGTATTTGCCTCAACAAAAGATTTATCGTTAAGGTGAGATCTGTGTTCTTTAGAAGGCCTTGGAGGAATCTTAAAGAGAGGTTGTTTTCTCTCTTAAAGAGAGGGATGACAAAAAGGTACCTAGAGACAGTGATGTGTTGGATACAGAGAAATAGAAGCTGATTGCAGAACTTTCATGGGACACACAGAGCCACTCTGCCCTATCTGTATCTCTGGCTGATCCAGGTGGACAGTATAATCTGAATTCAGTATGATTATGGTGATTGCAATTGCATTGAACAGGATCTACCCCAGGAAAAGCAAGTGTGGTGATACAAGATACATGGCAAAAGCTCTTGATAAAAAGGATTAGTCAAAAAGACAAAAGGAGGACTAATATGGGGACCAGCTATTAAATTTTGAGTTAATGGACAGCAATTTCAAGTTGCCTGTGACCATATTCAGAGGGAAGGGTGTACTTCTGCCAGACTCAAGGAGAAGAGCATTAACTCATTCTTACAGTGATAGCTCATGGGGGCTTAGCATTATTCTGCTGACCACTTCCAGTTGCATGTCTCAGAAACTATCCCTTGCCTCAAACCCCTGCTAGATGGTGATAAAGTTCACTAGAACACACCAATGACAGCAGCAGCAATGATATTTTTTTCTTTTTATTGCTCCAGCTTATGTGGTCAGAATTCATCTTTGCCTTATTTAGAAATAAACTTTTATATTATGAAAGTATACATTATGTTAACACAGAGGTAGACTCAGACTGTTTGACTTTTCTAATCTTTATTTGTTTATGATTTTAAAATATTTAAAGCCAGAAAAAAAATAGGGTAAAAATTAAGCATGGTGAAAGCCACATGCGAGGGGAAGATTAGAGATTTGTCTTCCCCTTCTGTCTGTCCTCCGTCAGCAATTATATCACTGTAGCACCTCCATCATGCAGTTTTGTGGGATCTTGAGAAACAACTAGCCTGCCATCAAAATACAAGAAAACAAATATATTAATGGGTGATTTTAACCACTTATTAAGCACTTCTTCTCCAGTGCCACTTGACAGCCAGGGACTTGTGCAGGGCTAAAGGACAGGTAAGAAAATGAGCTGCTGCTTGCATTTTGAAACTGACTGTAAACAGGAGAAGGAAGAGCCAATAACAAAGCTGGGGAAATATCACCAAGGGCAAAGCTTGACCCATTCTGTAGCTGCAGCTATAGTACAGTCCTACAACAGGTAACAACCAAAAGAAAGCCTCCTGTGTCCAGAAAATGACAGACATTTCTACTCCCACATCAATCACCACAACACTGCATTAAATATAAATACCCAAACCCATTTTCCCTCACTATTTTTTTCCTTTGCATTTATTTTTTTCCTCTGTCTTTAGCTTTTGGAAGGGAAGCAAGGTTTCTGAAGTTGAAGTACTTTCCCACTTCATCCAGAGGACAGCGCCAAGGCTGCAACTGGTCCATGCTTGGCACCCAAGCCAGCAGCCTCAAAGCCAGAGTGAGGCTTTCAGAGCTGGTCACTGTCCACAGGCTAGTCCCTGACACAAGTGGCATAGTAGAAGAGGAGAATAAAGAAACCTGTGAATTGAAGCACTGGATTTTAAGACAACAAACACGTGCAAGCTTAATTCAAAATGAGCACCAGCACACTTGAGCAATTGGAGGGAAGGGTGGGAAAATAATTTAACAAGGATGGTAGAAGTGCATTGCCCTAGCCTTGCAGCTACAGACTGAGATGCTTCATTAACATGTAATTATGTTGATTTCCAGTCTGATAGATCAGACTAAAAGAAAAATTAGAACATCACTTGTTCTGCAGCCTCATCACTTGCTCTGCAGCCTCTTCCTGATAATCACAGAGAATATCCTTGGAGTACTTTTCATTTTAAAAATTGGTTGTAGTCTAAAGACCTTTGTTTTATGTAAGACTACCCCTCGTTTCTCTGAGTCCTTAGGATTTCAGGAGAAGGAAGTTGGATTGTACAGACAAAGATAGGTTTCCTTGAGGCAGGTGATAGGGCATTGCAGTCAAACAAAGACGGGGAAGAGTAGCCCTTGGTGCTCATCAAGACTGCAGGGCAGTACTTTGGGGTTTTTTTGTCTTTAGGGTTTTGTTCTGTATCATGGCTGCTCCTTTGCTTTGGGACTGGCTTTTTCAGAGGCAATTTCCATACAGGTACTGTAAATAGAAGCGACATGATTTTTTTGTTGTAGGGGACATGTTCCACTTGTATTTGCTTAAATTACAAATCATAGGCATGCTTCCTCTCCATTCCTCTTTTCCTATTGATCTTACTTGTATTTGCTGTGCATTGCACAGCTGCCTGAACTTGAGTCTAGCTTCAACTCTGCAGCTGCTTAGGATGTCCTTCCCACTGCTTGATCCCAGTTAGGATTTGGTTGAACTGGTTAATGCCCCTGAAGTCAACAGATGTGTCAAAAATATGATATAAACCTCATATATTTTCTTTATGTGCTGTTTTCTCCCTCTGCATAATAGCATTGTGCACATGATCTCCATGTTCCTTACCATGCTTTATGTTCCGTGGACCTACAGTCTGTGGTAAATGAGAATGACTATGCACAAAGGAATAAACCAAAGAAGCACTGGGCAAGATCAATCCTGGCCTCTTCTCATAAACACAAGTTCTCAAATTCTCATGCTTCACGTAATCCATAATGCATTGAAATAGTAATCCAGAGAAAGCAAATTAAATCAAAAGCAAAAATGCTGTGTGGTTTTGGTTTTTTTTTTGTTGGGTTTTTTTTTTTTTTTTNTGGGTTTTTTTTTTTTTTTTTTTTGTTTGTTTTGTTTTGTTTTTTTTTGTTTTTTTTTTTTGTTTTTTTTTTGTCCTGGGGAGAGAACAAATTAAATGAACAAAAATATTTTACTTTTTCATATCAACCAGAATGAACCTCTTAAGTTGACTAGGTTTCCATTTTAAGCCAGAAATGCCCACATTTTCTTGTTAATTGTTTACAATGTTTCTGGAAATGGTAAGCCAATTTTCTCTACTTTTATTGCCCAGCGAAAGATGACAGGAGCACAGCAAAGGGCACAAATTTTTGTGACTGACCATTTGTGTGTCATTTTACTGACACAATAAAACCAAGAAATGCAGGAACATTGAAAAACAGTACAGTACTGACAAGCATAGCTGGCTCTCCATTTGTTCTTTTTCTATACAGGATGTAGGTGTTACCTGTGCTTGCCCATGAGATCAGGGCAAGTCAATTTACTGCTATTATCAGAGTCTCTGTGACTCTTTTCAAGAGTCATGACATAAAACCCGTTCAAAGATAATGCTTTCATTTTGTGTAAAACACCCGTGCACTGAAGGAAGACTCCAGTCTTTAAAGCTGCTATACAGCAAAGGAGAAAAAGATCCCTGCAGTGTGCTGTGAGCTATACACTATACTCATTAGTGACTTCGTCCTGTGAGCTGCCTTCTCTGGCCCACATCCAGGAAAACACGAAGTGTACATTTCATTTTCAGCATTTGTGTAGGGTCATTAACTGCAAGCATATTCCTACATGCCTTCCTCATTGCTTCTTTTCATTCTATTATAGGATATAAAAGGCAGCAGTGGCTTTATGGGGTTGAGAATGTTTTAGAGGGGACCTAAATGAAAGTACTGAAACCTCCTCATTGTATACAAGAATAGCAAGACAGTAATATTCTTCTGAATGACATGATATTCCTGCATGGAATACTGTACTGTGAACAAACTTTGTCAGGCAAACTTCTGTTTGCATGCATGTTGATCCATGCTGCTAAACTGAGCAGTAGGTTGAGAAAGGAAAAACTGTCAAATGATGCGGAATGTTCTCACTTTGGCCACATTATGCAGCTATCCTACATCTGTAAAGACACTACTTTTTTCTTAAATTATAGCAGTGACATATTAATACAGTCTAGTCCAATTTATATCCCAATGTGCATATGGCTGCCTTCAGGCATGTATCTCTCTTGTTCCCCTGGGCAAGGATCTGCCAGGAAGGAAAAGCCTTCCTGAGACTGAATTGCTGGTTTTGAGAGCTTCCCCTGCAGTCAAGTCTCACTGAGGAACTCTGCAGATGTCATTTCCTATCCTATGCCTCTTCCTGCAAGTTACCCTGTGGTATGTCATGTGGGGAGATATGCAAAGTGAACTCTTGGCTCCAATGAAGTTGTAAAAGACAGGTGGAATTATATTTTATCACATTTTCATGCTTTCTTTAGTGTCACTACAAAATGACAGCCTCTCCTTCATATGCCTCCTCCCCAAGCCAAGTACATTATTATGCCTACTTCACCTGTGGAAGAACAAACACAGGCTAGTACCATGGCCAAACACCAATGTGGTGGCAGAAGAAAAGTTTTAAATTAAGCAGGAGTGGAGTGGTCATTAAATCATTATACAGTGTAATTTCTTTTGGGATCTGACAGAGACTTGGTAAAGACAAGCTGCATGGGCTGCACAGGCTCACGTCCATTTACAGAAGCTGCTTGTCCTCTCTGTAGCAAACCTTCTGTGGGCACTGCTGATGAGGACTGCCCAACTCCCAGCAGCTTTTGAGGACTGCCCAACTCCCAGTAGCTTTTGTGCTGGAAGCCCAGGGAGCTGCCACTGAGAAGTAGTGCTCATGCTGGCTGCTTCTGGGCATGGGAAAGGCTTCAGCAGCAGGGCAGCTGTGCTCAGGGACAGGTTTCTCTGGAAAAGCTGGTCTGTGCTACTGTACTGTAGCTGCTGGTCTGTACTCATCATCAGTCCTCTCTGAGCATTGTAAAGCCTGGCAAACGTAAATTAAATAATCCGTTAGCATTCTCCACAAAAAGCAAATCTAGATTTGCCCTGGGAATTTGAAAGAACTCTCAATGTAGGGCTAAATTTATCAAAATTGGGTGTTACTCTCTACCAGAAAATATCCTTGCATTGCAGAAAAATAAATTCAGAGCATAAAATTCAAGCTTAGATTCTGAAGTTCCACAAACTATCAAACTTTTCTTTAACCAACATTTGTCTTATATATGACACATATACGTTTCAAAGTAGCCTCTTTTATACAGTCCAGTAAATAAAATACCACTGCACTCGACTGGAATAAAAAAAAAAAGGAATACACTGTATGTGCCAGATATCTTTTGAAAGTTCTCTGGAGAAAAGAATACACACAGGCACTGAGATTTATTAAAATCCAAGTAGTTTTGGAAGAAGCCAGCTTTACCAATGAGAGAGCTTGAAAACCAGAGACTGTCCATTCCAGCATATGTGCATCATATGAGAGCCAGTAATTTTTTATTATCTCAGTATTACCAGAAATTATATTAAGCTGAATCACAGCTCCAGCTAACAAAAGCTTCAAGTACATACTGGGACCTTTTAATGCTAGAACAATAAGCCAGCTTTATTACACTGATTATTGATAATATGAGGGTTGTACTGGTATTTAGTCATAACTACATAAAATTATTGGTTTTCTGCCATAATCATTGGCTACACAATTACAAGGGACCAATAATATGTTTGCAAGTAATTACTGACAAAGATTTCTTTTGTTGTATATAAATGTAGTAAAAGCCTTAGGCTAATTTTACCAGCATGTTCATATGATATCACTTCCTGAAAATACATGGAAGTAAAAAAAAAAAAAAAAAGGTATATACACAAAGGAAAGACTGTACAAGTCCTACAGAAAAAAAAAGTGACCTCAAGAAATATCCTGGGTTTCTGCCTCAGAAACCTGTTTTAATATTGAGGTCATTGCACAAGGAATTAAAGTAAAAACTCTGTTTCTGTATTAACGCAAGGCTAGATAGAATTTCTTTCACAGTGAGTAACTTGCTTAGAGAATCATGATTCAATGGCAATATTTTCTGAGTCACTCTATTGATTTGGTGAGACTTTGGTTTCCCATGTTTCTACACTGTCACTTTACATAGGTTGGAGCCAACTGTACTCAACATCTGCTCTAAAATACTTGTAGGCAAATCTGAATTGATTCAGCTGATTTTATAGGCTATTCTATTGAGTTTACAGGCTTCTCTCTGAATTTCCCCCAGTGAAGAATAATTTGGTATGTTTGTAAGTTTCATGTTTGTAAGAAAATGTAATTAAGCATGACAGACATGCTTATCCTAGAAAATATTACTATACTGTAAAAAAAAAAAACAAAGACACAATTTCTTTAAATCCACAAAGCCTTTTTATCATGTCCTAGAATCTGCTTTGACTTTTTTCTACTTGTCCAGATACACCACAAATTTTCTAAAAGATTTCTAAACACTAGATGAGTTTAGAGTTGTATTTGAATTGAAAAAAAAAATTATTGCTGCTTTTTTTTCTGGTAGAAATCTCTCATGCTTTGTGTTTGGCCAACAAGCTTCTACTTTCCTTAGGATTCTGGATAGAAATGTTACTAAATTTCTTTTTGCATGGGAAACTGATTTTGTTCTTTTATCTCGGTATTGAATAGTGCCAAATTTCCTGTGAACTCTTGAGCTATTCAGAAAAAAATAAGAACCAGCCCTGATCCAATCCCAAAATCAATGATGCCACTGAAACTGGCTATAGTGAACTTGTTATATCCTTTTGCTCTGTACTCTCTGGATTTGGCTAGCAGCAAAGCTTCTGAAATGCTCTGAAAAAGGTTAAGAGGTCTAGCAAAAAATTCAGATAAGATTTTCCATCAGTTCCTCTGTAGGTATATGGTCTTTTCATGAATACTACACACTAAAATGAATTAGAGCAAAGGTGTGAAAATTTTCAACTATTAATCACAACTTATTGTTAACTCTGGGAACCTAATTTTTCTTCATATGGGTCATAAAAATATGATTTTAAAATGTTTCCCATTAATCCAAAATGCCTTAATGCTTCATGTCGTACCACTAGGGCCACCTTATCAAGGTGAAATGTTATGGCATTTTGGGGTCATTCAGTTATTCTACATAGGGTTACAAAATGGAGGCATTTTTGTTACACTTCTGATAAAAAAAGCAGAATGATCCTGAGATTTTCTGTAAGGAGATCTCTTTACACTAATCTGAATATTTAACTTTGAATTTAAGTACTGCAAAGATAATATTTCCCTTCCAAACATGCACCACAGGCCTATAAATTACAAGGGACATCTTACTACAGAGCCATGATACAATATAGAGAAGCCATGTTTCTCAGCCTGGGTAGTTTTTCATCCTCAGTGTCTGAGCTATACTCCCTGTCTCTGTCCAGAAAAGAAAAGATAGCATAATATATTGCAATATAATAAAATAAAGCTAGACAATTTTATATGTAAGAAGGCCCGACTCTAATGTGTCACTTTGAGAACACACTACTGTAACTCCAAAGGTCTACAGAAAGTATTAGAAGCAGTTTCATGGAAAATTACTTCAAGAGTTCATTACCTGCATGAGCGGAAGTACACTAAATCATGTCCAACAAGAGACAATTACTGTGCTTGCAAAGAAGTGCCAAAAACATATTTTGAGTAAAGGAATAGTTCTGGCAGATGCATCAATTTGCTGGCATAAAGCACATCTTCCCCTGAGGGCTTTCAACAGAAAAGTGCTGCCAGTCAGAGCTTGCACCCTGACATCACACTTCCCTGTGCCCAAATTGACATTGTTTTGTTTGTACACGTCTGTGAAGGTGAGTATCACATAAGGAAATTTTTAATTTTTCACACTTTCATAGACTCTGGTGGTTGCTAAGTAGTGCAGAATTTGCAAACATCCAATGATGATAAAAGCAGCACATCAGAGAAACACAGAATCACATAATTGTTAGAGTTGAAAGGGACCTCTGGAGATTATCCAGTCCAACTGCCTGCCCAGGCAGGGTGACCTAGAGCAGCTTACACAGAAACGCATCCAGGTCGGTTTTGAGTGCCTCCAGGGAGGGAGACTCCACAAACTCCCAGGGCAGCCTGTTCCAGTGCTCTGCCATCCCTGATGAAATTCTCCCTCATGTAATGGTGCAGCTTCTTCTGATTTAGTTTATGGCCATTGGTCCTTGTCCTGTTACTGGGCATCACTGAAAAAAGTCTGGAACCATCCTCTTGGCACCCACCCTTTGGATATTTATGTATCTCTAAGGTTTGTCTTCTCCAGATTAACGGGCCCAGTTCCTGCAGTCTCTCCTCATAAGAGAGATGCTCCAAACCCCAAATTTTCTTTGTGACCCTCTGCTGGACCCTCTCCAGCAGCTCCTTGTCTCTTTTCTACTGAGGAGCAGAACTGGACACAGCACTCCAGATGTGGCCTCACCAGGGCCAAGTAGAGGCGCAGCTCCCTCGACCTTCTGGCCATGCTCTTCCTGATGCACCCCAGGATACCCTTGGCCCTCCTGGCCACAGGGGCACTGCCAGCTCATGGACAGCTTGTGATCCACCAGGAGTCCCAAGCCCTTCTCTGCAGAGCTGCTCTGTAGGAGCAACCCCTGGCCTGTGCTGGCACTTCGGGCTGTTCCTCCCCAGGTGCAGGACCCAACACCTGCCCTTGTTGAACTCTTTAAGTTGCTTTCTGTCCAGCTCTCCAGCCTATCAAGGTCCCACGGAATGGCAGCAGAGCCTTCAGGTGGATCAGCCACTCCCTCAGTTTAGTGCCATCAGCAAACTTGCTGAGGGTACCTTCTTACCCTTTCATCTGGGTCATTGATAAACAAGTTGAACAAGCCTGGTTCCAGTATTGATCCCAGAGAATGCCACTGGCTGTTGGTCTCCAGGTGCATTGTGCTCTGCTGATCACAACCCTCTGAACTCTGCCATTCAGCCAGTTCTCGATCCACCTCACCATCCGTTCCTCTAACCCACAGTGCCTGAGCTTACCTGAGAGGATGTTATGGGAAACAGTGTCAAAAACCTTGCTGAACTCAAGGCAGACAACATCCACTGCTCTTCCTTCATCAATTTGTCCTGCCATGCCAACCAGATATGCACCCATGTTCAGAACTGTCTGGTTTTTTACTTTATAAGCCTCTGTAGATCTGAATTTTAAAACAGAGGTAAATTTAATATTCATACAATTCATTCACTGCTTTCCTGGATAAATCCAAAGGTGTTGTGCAATGCTAAAATCAGGTCTTCTGTGGGGTCACAAATAAAAGGCTGGCCATTAGGTTATCTGTGTGCCATTAGGATTCTGGCACACAGATAACCAGGACATGTGGCACACCCAGCCTTGCCTGTCTGCTCTCATCCGCTAGGAAAGTGCTGCAGGAAGACATGTAAAAAAATATAAGAAGCAAGAACTCACTTGAGATATAGCATATAAATACCAGTCTGACAATCGCAGGTCTCTTTAACAAAGCACCAGTTCAGGTTTCTCAAGATAAAGCCTTTACTTCAGCTGTAAAACCACCTGGAAAGCATTTGGCTTTGTAACTGGCCATGAAGCAGAGACCCTGACACATGCAGCAAAGGGATGAATGCTGAGGGTGCCAGAGCTGGCAGAGTGGTTAAGGCACAGGGCTTGAGTGCCTGCACCAGCTCCAAACCTGTGTATGCAACCACGGTCCTTCATTACAGTTGCTGCAGCAATGTTGTTCTCTGGCATTCCAGCAGAGATCAGGGCCTATAATAAATTAAGAGCACACGCATAAACCTCAAAATTTAAATAGCTTTGAGGTGATAAGGACAGCAGAAAGTAAAACAGAACAGCATTTTATTCACTTGATAAGGATAATAGAAGAGAGCAATATTTTACTCTTATCTTAAGGATAGCAGATCAGAACAGCACAGCCTTGGAGAAAGAGATGAAGGATGTAACTTAGGGAAGCAGAAGTAATGCAAAACACAAGCAGGGTGCCAGCTCAGCTTTGCAAGGCTGACAGAGCAGAAGTTATCCAAAACAACAATATTGCACTCACCCAAAAGTGGGGGTCAAGGAATAGCCACCTAAAAAGGACACTGGACAGCTCCCCCAGTAAGCTTGAAGCTGCTGTGCAGGTTACCTCTCTGGTTTCTTAGAGAGAAACAAGAGTTAAATGCTATAAACTACACTTTAGGACCTTTCACAAATAAATAGGAGTATTAATTAGGATGGTAATTTGTAGTGTATCAAATAACACAGTGCCTCCTTCAAACTTTTCAACCCTACTTAACAGTCAAACATCTCTCTGGAACAATAAGAGTTGAGGGGTATTAGGGCTTGTGACCAGCTGCTGTTTTATTGAGTTTCAAGTCTAAATTGCTTCGGCTTTCCACTTTCTAAAGACCACAAAAACCCTACGTCCCCTCAAAAAAAAAAAAAAAAAAAAAGGCATCTGGGTGGGGGGACTTAAAATCATAGTACATATTTTTCTATAGGTTCTGACAAGGTTTTAGAGAAAAAAATTTTGAAATAGGATTCGAATTTTAAAAAATATTTTAAATAATTTGTTGATGTGGAGAAAACAAAGAGAAAGAAAATCAAAGAGAATTTGTCCCTCTTAGCTGAAATATTGCAGTGAATACTTGCATTCACTAAACTAATCTTAAATAACAAACATTAATAATGTTTTATTGCTTTATTTAAGTATATTAAAACATAAGCCTTGAGAGCTTTGTACCCATGATGAGTAATAATATCAGAGCTGTAGTTTTTCCTGTGGAAAAAAAAAACCCTTCAAAACTCTTTTTCATGCACATACAAAGATACAAGATAAAATACAAGATATAATGAAATAGCTAGGAAGAGGTCACTGTGGCAAAAAGACTGGCAAGCACTGAGAAATTCTGCTGACAGCCTAGGTGAGTTGAATTTACAGATCATTTCATGAAAGTATGTGATCAGAGCAATCTAGTCTTGGATACTTTCTACTATATCTCTAGTCTTGCAAATGAACTGGAATGCTTGGGAATATAATTGGATGTTCTGAACATTTTTAGGAAAACCAGCATATTTGAACTGTGGTCACAGAACATTCTAGTTCATTTGCCAAGTAATATTTTTCTGAAGTCTGACTAAAACAAAAAAAAATAGACTCCACTGCAGCTCATAGCCAAAATAGCCACTTAGAAACTTATCCATAACTATTCCATACCACCATTAATAATTTTTTACATTAAATCCTGTCAATTACCAGGTATGCATAAACCACAGTACAGCTGCTGGCAGAAGTACAGGACTTGATGGAGCTATAAAAGCATCCTAGACAGATTCACGTAGAAAACTGCCTAACCTTTCAAAAGTTGAGTGCAATCCACCCCAGAGAGGGACCTACAGAAACACCTCTAGCGCTAGACTCATATGGGGCCCGGGGCAAGAGAGGCTTAGTTTGCCCAGATTCAGACCCTCTGCATAAGGGGCAATGCATTTTAAATGTATCAAACAATTTTTTATTTCATCTATTCTTGGATCTACTGAGGAATTTGGACCTGTTTCTTCCAATATATTATTCTGCAAGAGTTTGTGGGGTTTTTTTTGTGTTGGTTTTTTTTTTTTTTACCTAAGGATGAACGTTGTTGCACAATGCTGGACAAAGACCCTCTTGGTTAATGCTGACTGAAGAAACTACATCCTAGAGATTTTACAAATGTTGCAATCTTATAATTCCTTTCAGTGAGGGAGATTAGATAAATACACAAGGAACATATAAATCCAAGGGGAGGATTGGACTTTGCCAGAGATAGCAGAGGGTACATATTTCTCATATCACCTCTTTTTGGGGTGATCATCTGGAGCCAGATCTCCTTGTTACAGCTGGGTAGAACTTGGCAGACAAGTAACCCTGAAACCTCCTCTGCCTGCAGCATGAAAGAGGGATGTGTCATATCAGCTGGAGAGGTTTTCAGAGGAGGTGGTGGAAACAAATGCAAACAGCATGCCTTCCCACAGCCTCCCTCCTCTCATCAGTCTTTCTAGTCTCTTGGGCCACTACCCAGTGCATATCTGTCTGCTGCTTAACAAACTCTAGCTGTGGTTTCAGGCTGATAAATAATTATGCTAATTAACAGGTTGAAGGAAAATGTGATGTTATTTCTGTGGAATGTTCTGAGAGGCTGGAAACACTTAAATGTAAAAACGACATGTGGTGAAATAACCAATAATTTGCTTAAGAAACCCACATCTGGTATTCCTGCTAGAAACAGGGGTTAATAGTCTGTCAGGGGCAGGCAGTGGCAGTGAGTAGCTCTAGGATAAACAAAAAAGCCTTAACGGCAGGAAATGTGCTTGTTCTCCTAGCATAAGCATTTACATTGGCTGCTAACCAGCAAGAGACGTAAAAGCAGTTGTTTAGTTTACACTTGGAAAAAAAAGAGACGGAAACAAACAGACTTCTTCATTTTGTGTATCTGTGAAAAAAAATAAAAGCCACTGAGTCTAGCTAAAAATGGTAATAATATATAAGCTCCACACTCTGAGATGGAGCCATAGACTTGGGACAAGATTCCAGTCATAAAAGGGGAGAGGGATTACTAAAATTATTTTTGTATTATTGAAATAACTGTCAGATAATTACATGCATGATTTTAGGTTACTCAAGCAGAAAAGTGGAAAGAGCAAGACAACAGAAGTGAGGACATTTGATAAACTGATGCAGGTTGACATCCTGTTTTTTTTTTTTTTCAATATAAGAAGATTGATCCTGCTTTTTGTTTTGAGGAAGGTCCAAATACCACTTGAAAAGGAAAGGCTTTCCCATTTGACACCACTGTAGTCAGGAAAGAATACAGTCCACAATGTAGTAACATATGCCTGTGTTGGTGTGGCATTGCTACCGCACTTACAAGCTCAAAAGAGAAAGCCACATTTTAAGATGGGATGAAATGTAAATAATGTACTCATTTGACAAGATTCAGATGAAGTTCTCTGTGTGTGGCAAGCTGAATCTGTATTTATAGCATTTAAAGAAACACATAAGATTCTCAGGATACACTGAAGGCTGTGAATAATACATTGTTCGTTCTCAAATTTTGTTTTAAATAAATAGACCATGTTCTACCTTGGGTGGTGTTTCTCTTCTAAAATAGCGCAACTCTTGTGAAGATTGCTGCACAATCTGAAATGTAATTTTCACACACGAAGACATGACACCTAAGCAGATGTTAGCAGCTTTCTGTTGCATGTTGGACTGCTTGACATCTCAAGCTAAATTTTCTTTCATAGTCACTCTCAAAGATGATGTATATTATCCCTTATCAAAATAAAGTGTTGTGGTCTCTTTCCAGAGCAGAGAAATACAGTAAGGGCACATTGCCACCATAGCATCTAGGCTGCTCTCTCTTTCACTACGTTAGTGCATATTACAGCCTTGCAAATGACAGGCTTTCACAGCCTCATATTTTAGTGTCATGTCTTGTTCTATAATGGCACTGTGCTTTTTCTACTGATCCTAGCAGAGCTTTGCAACCTTTCTCAAAGCAGTGAGAAAGGAGGTCTTCAAGAGCACATGGTGATATCTGAGGTGGGAAGCAACAGCAATAAAATTCCTCAAAAGCCTCATTTGTCAGCAAAAGCAACCAGTATGGCTCAGCTCATGTGGATTTAGGCAGCACTACAACCTCCACCATGTAATGTTTTTAGGTCTGAGGCTGAAGTCTTCTGTACAAAAGTTGAATAAATTCTAGTGCTTTTTGAAGCTTTCTGTAAGCATCCAAGGCACTCGGCTGCAGAAAAGGTCTGCTCTCTAGCACTGTACTCATATGAAACAGCAGATCAGAGAAACTTGCTTCTTGTAAACAAGAAATGTCAGGGAGAGGCCATCTCAGACAGTGGCACTTCCACTTTTTCCCCACGTTGTGCTTACACTAAGCTGAGATGACACAGCCCTCAGTGTGCAGTATCTTCCCATGGGCTCATACCTACCTAGGCTGTCTTTAGATCATCTCATGAATAGCATGAGGAGACTATAATTCATGGCTTCCAGGAACAAAGATGAAGGTGGAAACCATAAAATCTATGCTTGACTTTTTCTTCCTCTGTGTTCTGGTTCAGACATGTAAATACTAGTGAAACTGTCCATTTCTGAAACCAAGACTACATCTCATTTGTGAATATATAAATTTAAGAGTTCCAATAAAGACAGAGCTGCTAATGCCAGTAATTTCTGTTCACCAGAGACTGATATGCTGGATCTAAAATGGCTAGTAACAACATGAAAGAGCAGGTGACAAAAATAAAGTAAATTTTAGGAATGGCAATTAGATCTAAACTGATTTTTTCAAACTTCAGTAAGCTTTTTCTTATATCAAATTCTGCTGTGGTTACCTTTTTGCCTTTTGCATATTCCCACTCAGAGCACATCCATTATATTTTTGCTCATAGAAAAGTTTTTATGATGAAGAGACAGGAGAAAAATGGGAAACGAACACGAAAACATGGAAAATGAGCGCTAGCATGGAAGCAATGATCAGTCATTAAAAATGTAAATCTTGCTGCACATTTTTCAGTGAAAGCATTACTCAAGGAATACAGTCATTCACCACAAAACATCACTCACCAAATAGCTGCCTTTATTTTGTATAGTACTTCCATTTATCATTAAGTTCACACCAAAATGGTTTGTCTAGTACAATTAGGTAGGAGATTTGTATAATTTCATATGGCTTATGCATAACTTGGATGAATTATGAGTTAACTGAACTGCGAAACAAGCAGCCCCAATGCTCAAGATGTGAAGCAACAACAGTCCTCACACTTCACTATGGTTCTTTAGGGACAGGGCCACAAGGACAGTCACTTGAAGAAAGGCAAGGGCAGCCTTTCTTTTCTCCTGTAAACCACATGTGGGGGTGTTTTATTTATGTTGGCATGCAGTGAAGGCAGAAAGCAGCACGGGAGAGTTCACCACCAGCCTTCTGCACACCAAAGCTTGCAGACTCTATAGCCAGGCCCTGGACATTCGATTGCTCACAGCACCCACTCCTCCCACCACCCCTAGACAGAGGCTAAGTTGCAACATATGATCAGATACCTAGGCTTGGGATCTAAAATGAAGCCTTACAAACATTTTCTCTTTCCTCATGAGACTTCAAACTCCAACCAATATTCGGATCTTAATATGGGGTGTTCGTATCTATTACATTTTAGTCAAAACTCTGTAGACTTTTTAAAATACCTGCACAAAACCAAAACAAACAAAACAAAAAAATAAACCTTTTTGCTTAACTCTAAACATTACTACAGACCTGACTTTCACAACTGATTTATGTGGGGCTTGCATAAATAGAGCTTAGTAAGCTTCCCACGCATTACCAAAACTTTTACTCCGTAATGCATTGTGTTGGAGCATTTGATAAAACTGAAAGACTATCCTTTATTGATTCTCTCTTCCTCAGGAGAGGAATTTCTGTGATTGAAGGAAAAGCAGCAGGAAATCTTATGGAGTGGCCTGGGGAAGCTGTTCATAGAAGAATAAATATGTCTTCCTAGCAGGTAATGTGGAAAGCAACCAAACGCTTCATCTTTAGACTGCATCTCCAAACATAGGGCCCACCTTTTGCGCTTACAAGAGAGATTGCTTTAAGCTGGGTAACAAGAGATCAAACACTCTTCCAATATTTTGACAATAACCAGGAATGACCATTTGGGGTGGTTTTTATTTGCATTAATATCCAGTCGTTTTAAATGGTCTTGGCATGCTCTTGGCCTCAGGAACTTCCTGTGATAATCAGCACCAGAACTGAATCATGCATTGCTGTCAAAAGATATTTCTTGAACCAAAATTATTTTGCCAGTTTGTTTTAAGGTCATTAAATATTCTTTTTTTTTCTAATGCACTTTAGTTATAATTATGGAGATCTCATAATTATAAAAGTAAAAATTAAAGTGCATTTGTGAAAAAATAAAGTTTGAGTTGTGGTTTATGTAAAAACCTAATTACAGAAACAATTACATAGTCCAGGACAAAATGCCAGCATGTACTTGAGTCCATGTAGACATGCATGAAAGTATTTGTATGGGAGTAACACTGGGATGTTTCTTGACCATATGTTTATGTCATTTTGCTGCATATCAGTATCTACATGGGTGTGAAGTGTGCAACTGCATCTATTTTACATGCAAAGTTATGAGCACAATTTAAATCAGAAAGTTTATTTGCAAAAGAAGCAAAGCTGCCTCTTCCTATGCCTTTACACAATGAGAACTCCCAGTAGTAATCAGAATAAGGGATGTGTTTCTGAATAACCCATATGTGTAGACAAATATTCCCAGTGATCATTTTAAAAACAGCATTTAACTGGCTTAACAAATGGAAGGATGATTTAATGCTTGCAATACAGCAAGGTTGTGAGTTCCAGTGAGAACTAAATGCTCTGTAGCTTTACCTGGAAGCCCTAAGGCTGAGACACTGGTTGCTCTGTTTCACTGACCATTGGGCCTTCTCAGTGTTATGGTGGGAAGGTAATTTGAGCTGCTTCCTTCCTTTTGTGCATTTTGAAGCTTAAAATTAAAAGAGATACTCCCCATACACATTTGCTGTTAACATTAACATGGATGACACACACATCTAACATGGGAAACCAGACACCTTCCCTTATGCCTTGCAGTTTAGGGCTTGTGCAAATTGCTTTTCCTTATAAAGCTGGATTTTTAAATACCTAATACTTTCAATAACCTTTTCAAAATGGCTATTTTCACCAATATTGGGCCATGTCATTGTTGGAGGTTAGGGTGATTCCTTTTGTTTTCATTCTCTTAGGGAATTCTTCTCTCATTTTGTTGCTAAGAAACCAGAACAACCACTACTTAGGAGAAAGAAAAGAATTTGCCAAGCTCAGGGGAGGAGGGCACCTGGCTGTATTTCACTTATCATAGGGTTTCCTCTTGAAGGGGCAGAGATACCACAAGAATTGGGCTGGGGCAGCTCCTGGCTGTCTTGCTCTCTCGGCTTCTGAGGATGGTCAAGCTTCTGCTTGGGGTGGGACTTTGCTGCTGGAGCCCAACCTGGTCCTGCTTCTTCTGCTGTGGGTGAGCCCACCCTGACGTTCCAGCTGCTGCTCCGAGGTGTCCCCCCTGCTACAGGTCCTTTTGCTGTTCAGAAGGGGCACCGGGATCAGCTGCCGCTGGGGGTTTGTGAAGGAAATCCCTTCTCCATCCCTTCCGCCGAGCCCGTCCGCCATTACGGCGTGAGGGAGCCTTGGCCGGCCCCGCGCCACAGCGCCCCCTGCAGGCGCGGGGGAATCACCGCCCCCGCCCGGCCCAGCGGGAGCCAGCAGCGCCCCCTGCCGGCTGCGGCCGGAACCGCACCAAAAGTGCTGAAAGAGCGGGAGGAGACTCCTTGGGATTTCTGCTCTCGTTTGTGGGGGTAGCGCTGCCGTTGTTTGTTTGTTTGCCTGGTTATACTGACACACACTAGCAAAGAACTGGTATTCATTTTCCCATATCTTTGCCTGAAAGCCCCTTGATTTCAGAGCTATAATGATTTGGAACAAACTGGGTCACAGTCTCCATTTCAAGGGAGGTTCCCACCTCCCTTGGCAGACACCTATCCTTCAAACCAAGACAGTCATGCAACACCTTCCAACCTGGACATTCAAAATTGATGTCTTTACATATGTGTAAAGTAGAGCACTAGTTGCTGGAATATTCTACCTGTTTCACCTCCAAAAGGCTGGTTTTAAATTTTAATCATTTCTAAATAGTAGCCTAAGATTTTATGTAAAGCATAATGAAGCTTATTGGTGAAACAGGACCAAGAGAAGTAATTATTTAATTAACATTTTAATTAAAATACTGATGGCACTATCAAACACATCCTGGTAAAGTTATACATTTTCTTTTATATTTCTTAATCAGTCAGTCACACTCTGAAGTGGACACGTTTAGAGAATTATCAGGAATATAAAGAAGCTTAAGTCAAAATCAGAAATCATCCCTCAACATGTCTAGGTTGGAAAGGCAGTCTTTATATGCACCTCATCCCTAACATCCTACCTGGGTTTTGGCACATCTGGGCAGATCAGAGCTCTCTGATACCAGAATGTGAACCTGTTCAGAAAGAATCTCCTTTAGGGCTGGAGAGAGTTCAGTCCATTAATCATCATACCTGCTCTCTGTGTACTGAGACAGTGAAAAGCTTTGCCAGGTATCCAGTCCTGTGGTCAGCTGTGTTCCTGAACTGAACTGGGCTGAAACTTTGAAAAAGAATAAAACACCATGCTGCTATTCAGTCTAACCTAGGAAGTCAGTGAGGCCTTTCCTCCACGTCTGGGCAAAGATGAGCCCCACTGATGTGGGATCCCAAAGCTGGTGATGTATGCTCTCACGCCTGCAAGGCCTGCTTTCTTTCCTGGCCATCTGCTTCCTCCTACACTGCCATGACATAATTGAAACAGCACTAAAGTTTTGAAAACAGTAAAGAACATGTTTTGTTTTGTTTTATTTTCCCCCTGGAACTCAAAAAGTCATGAAAAATGCAGATTTTGGGGAGGAGGGAGACAGAGGGAGTAAATACCATCCCAGACCTAATCTTTTCGCTAGCCCCTTGAAGCTCAGAGCAACTGCAGCTGTTGAAAAGTGCAACTGCCTTTTCTATATGTGATTAAATATAGTCAAATATCAAGTACTGTCATCAAGGGGTCAGTTAAATCTAATTTCTTTCCGCTCTGCATATATGCACAGAGGGAGCTTAAGTCCTCTCTCATCTGGTTTCTTCATCCTTAAAAGAAACAAAAGCATACTGTGCAGTATTTCCTAATTTGATAGTGTCTTTATAGGATTTCAATATTCTCCTCCTTGCCAGCAACAAGCCAGACCAGCAGCAAATATACTTCAGTTATGAGCTGCAGCTGTTTGGGGCCTGTAAAGGTCTATCCACAGCCTGGAAATTTCCAATCAGTGCAACACAGGACAGGCTCCATCACCATTAGCAAAAGTTTGAACTTTTGCAACCAAATATTGGCTACCACAAGCAAAATGCTGACAAAATTGAAACTGCTTAAGCAAGGAGACTAGCATTGAAAGGAGTAGGGACAGCCAGCTAACAGGGTGGGGCAGGGATCCTAGCAGTATTCAACACAGAAACTGTGTTGTAAGCCAGGGAAAATCCCACCTGCAAAAACTGTTCTGAATGGCAATTGTAATGGTTGTCATGGAGCACTATGTGCTTGATGAATGTGAAGCATTTGGGTCGCTTATCCACTGAGCAGACCTATTTCCTCCTTCTTCACAAGGTCAGGAAAGTTTTGCTATAGCAATGACAACACACTTGGGAGAATCAGAACAAGCCTTAAAAGATACAGCCTTTTTTTTTTTTTTTTAATGGATTTTAATATATAAATTATTTGCATAGGATTTACATTACCAGAGGTAATAAAATTCCCAGTGGGAAGTTTCAGCTGCTTTAAGAAGTGACACAGATAACAATGCCCAGGTTTACTGAACTGTGTGACATAGCACAGCCTGGTTTTGTGATCCTTCTGTAGCTCAGATGCTTCTCACTGTCCTTGACATGACAACTATACCTTCAAACATTCACAAGCATGAACAGGGGAGAAAAGCACTCATCTTCCAGATTCTCAAAAAAGAAAAAAAGACAAAGTTAAAAAAAGCTACTCATCTTCAACCTCACTTTTGTTCTAGGAGTGGGGTTTTATCCTCTTGCCTGTGTTGTTGATATCATGGACTTTTTATCACCCTCCACACATCATACTCAATTTACACAGCATGTTGGAAATGTTGGTGAAGGATTAGGTGCTGAGACTGGCACAGTAAAACGTAGAGAATTACAGAAGGTTTAGCCACTTGCTCAGATGGCTAAAATGTTTGCCCATCGTTAGGAGTTAGCTTAGCCTATAACTGCTATCTCAATATGTTACAGAGAGTGCAGTGCAGTGCAATAATACCCAGTGTGTCACCATGTAGATAGTTCCACCCTCTCTCACCTCAGCTGTAACATCTGTACACACACTGTTTCACTGAAAAATCTGAAAGCCTGTCTTCTGATGATGGCTTTCACCTCAGTGTGAAATCAGTTGGAAAAAGGATTCCGATAACACAAATATGAAGAAAAAATTTCAGCATGAGGATGAAGAATTTGCAGCACCTCCTTAAGCCTAATGCATTTTCTGTAAAGTATAATCTATATCCACTCAAAGGGACAGAAATTTGGCTTTTTATTAGGTCTGAAAAATAAAAACTAATTTTAATTCCATAACGCCATTTTGTGGTTGCTGTTAAGCTTGAAAGAAGGATTATGAAAACAAAAATATGTCATTCTGTAAACCAAATTCTCAGTCAATAGTATTTTACAACTAAATCTCTACTTATTCAATGTATTAGAGGTAATATCTCTGTTAAACAAGCTCTTTTTGCCTGAAGGTTCAGCATTAACATGCCCTTAAGTCTTCTTCAAACACAGGTAGCTCATCACCCTCATCCACAACGGCTTTAATAGTTGCTAGGCTTCATGCAACAAACTATGCTTTTGTTTCTGCCTTACCAATTCTTACATCAGCTGCTGTTGTGCATATTAGGCAAAACACGTGAGAGCCAAAACAAACTGCAAAATTGGTTTGTGCTAATATTTTGAGACAGCTGCTCAGTTTTAAGGGTTTATCTTTACCAGGCAAAAAGGTGCAGAGAAGCACATGGTTTCAAATGCAGTGTGATCCTTGCAGGAATTTGATGGGTACGCAAGGAAGCCTCAAAGCTGTTTTCAGAGAGCAGCTGTACCAAAAAGCCATGAGGGTACAGTCCCTACCTCTCTCTGTATCCTAATCCTTGCTCAGTCATGTTGGCTGAACTGGGACTGTAGCCCAAGCTAAGCTGACTGCTCTCTTAGTTACTTCTTTGCTCATGACTATACCGTACCTAGTGTCACAGGCACTTCATATCTCTCACTCCACAGTTTCAACTCCCTTTTTGCCTTTTTGTGTGCAGTGGTTTCATTTAACCACTCCATCTCCTCAGGCATTCAGCATCTTTTCCTATACTTTCCTTGGTGTCTAGCTTCCTTGGGGACAGACTGTGGTCCAGGACCTAAAGGAAATAATGAACACTTATGAAGGTTTTCCAGTGGTATCTCTCTCTGACTTTTCTGATGGTGTGTCTTAGGGTGACATTATGATGCTTGTATCCCCAGTTGTCTGTTCTGTTATGCTGGATATTATGCTCTTTACCTTCAAGACCGGCTCTGAAAAACGAAGTTTGTTTTGTTATCAGCCTGCTCATTCCCACACAGAGGTGAGACACAGACTACATAGGACTCTTTTGGGTTTTTTTGGTCTCTTTTGCTTTTCACCCTTGCTTTACTCTTGCTCCTGCCTTTCTCTCTTGCTTTTGCTTGTTAGCTAGTGTAGCTAGACAGTCTGAAATTTTTCCTGGACTGTTTTTTTTTGTTGTTGTTTTGTTTTGTTTTGTTTTGTTTTGTTTTGTTTTTTCCCTTTCCTTGGAACCATATGAACCTGCTCTGGACTGGGACCTGGGAAACACCGAGAGTCTGCTCTTTGTGCCCTGCAGCAGCCATTCCCAGTGCCGGAGAGGCCGATAACAGAGCGACCACTCCCAGGAGAGACTGTCTGAATCTGAAATCTCTTCAGAATGGTGAAAGAGTTTTGTCATCCAGTATTGTTCATTTTGTGTGTTGGGGGCTGCGTTGACTGTTAAATAAACAGGTTCTTTCCACTTCTCTCTGAGGAATCTTTTCCCGAACCCCAGTTGGGGGAAGGGGCCGTGTGGGTTGGCTTTTCTGAAGGGGCCCCTTTGGGGGTTTTCTCCCAAATTTGCCCTAAACTAGGACATGGTGACACCCAAAGAGACACAGTTGCAGGAGCCACCGCTTTCTCAGAGCATAGCAAGTGAATGAGGTCTTACAATATCCACCTGGGAGGTAAGGGTGCTGGTTTCAGATGCTGAAACCAGCACAATAAGAAAGGACGTGACAATAGGGCCTGTCCCCTGAATAGGGCCAATATTTGGTGGCAAAAGTTCAAACTTGCCTGGAGCAACAATGTCACTGGATTGAAGCTTTGGGAGAGGCATTGTTTCATCCTTTATGTTTCTATCATATTGTAATAAATTCTTTGTTACTTTATAATCCCATACTATTTTTAAGAAGGATTCTCTCCCACACAGGTCAAATGAGCACAACTAATGTTCTTTCATTCCTAGTTAAAATACTCTGCTGGTGTATAAAACACTGAGAATCCAAGAATATCCATGGAAAAAAACCCCAAGTATACAGACTTTTCCAAAATGTTAACACAAACTTTTCATTTGACTTTCTGATGCCATTTTCTCCCTGTCTCATCTTTTTTTATCCTGATTTTCTAGAAACACTCTATGAAATACAGAATTACAGAATTATTTAGGTTGGAAAAGACCTTTAAGATCATTGAGTACAACTGCAAACTTAAACTTGCCAAGTCCACCACTAAACCATGTCCCTAAGTGCCACTTCTACACATCTTTTGAATATTTCTAGAGATGGTGACTTGAGTGCTTCCCTGGGTGGCCTGAAATTTCTCACTTACACTCCCATAACCATTCTTTTCTTCTGAATAGGTTGCAGTTTAAAAATTTGCTTTTAAAAAGTAGGCTCGTGTAGGCTGTCCACCCCAGGACAGCTTATTACATGAGCATCTTCAAAGTACCAAGCCACAATTTCTGTGCTGGATCCAAGATTTAGTACTTGAATTAATGCGTTGTTCTAGAACATTTTTACTGACTTTATTTCCAGTGGGCTTTAAATAAACATGTTTTAGGCTATAAATATATTCCTATCCTCCGAAATCTTGTCATGCTGAAATGAATCTTCTAGCCTGTGGCCATCTTGAATGAAAGCTTGGAGAACCACTTCAACAACGGATTTAACAACTTAGACCTAAGAATCCTGTAATGTTCAACACTGTTAAATCATATGTTATAAAAGCCTTTTTTTAATTACTAAAATTATTCAAATAAAATAAATTTAGCCTGTGGGTTTAGACACAAATGTTTGTAAGCCAATACCTCTTGTTGATCATCATCTAGAGACAGGAGTACAAACACATCTGTAGATTAGAGATGAATGGCTGTATCAATTCGACATTCCTTTAAGAGGAAGTACCAAACATTTTCTTTGGCAGTAAAGAAACAAAATATCTCCTTTAAACCATAACTAGAACGGTTTATTTAGGCTCTTAACATGAGTAAACAAAGGATTATGGGAATTTAGTTCAAAAACTGTTGTAAAAGACTTGTCCTAATAAGCAAAGTGCCTGAAGTAGATACCTAAAATAACAGCAGATGTCAACACACCATAATGAGACATATTATTTTGATTTATACCTTTGATTTTTGCATTACTAATTACAGTAGGACCCTAAAAAAGCATTTTCCTGTTTCTATTGCCAATGGAATTGTTTAACAAAATTTACCAAACATTTAAAATATTTTTTTAGTATCTGTTTTCTGTTATTGTTCATCCACACTCTTGGATGTTTATGAGTTTCATGCCAGAGTGGTTTTGAAGGGAGAAAGTTATTTTTCTGTTATTTATGTATAATCTAGCTTCAATTAGAATAAAAAATAATGAGCCTGGAATAATGATCTGTTTAATTTCTGACAAAACAGATTCTGGAGTAGTTTCAGTCTAATACCTTTCCATTTTTTATTGATTAGAAAAGAAAAAGTTTGCAAGCTAACACTGAAAGGGAGCTATTTAGTTCACAAATATAAAATATTTTATTTTATTCTCTCATGGCTGCTAGCAGGTATATCTGTTTCAATCTCTTTATTTCTAACCATCAATAATTTTCATTCAACCCATTATATCTCGGTCACTTCTCTAGGTAATATCAGTAGACAGTTAACTACTTAACCAAAAAGTAGTCAGCATAATAACGTGTGGAAAAAGAGCCCTGTAATCATTTTAAAAGCTAGCAGAATATGGTTACATTAATTTTGAGGGAAATTAGGATATAGATTCTTTAATAACTGATTTTTTTTTAATTATGAAAATAAGCCAGGCCAGTTTCTAAACTGAGCTCCTTGCAATGATTCCAGCTAGTCCCTCTCATTCCTTTCTGTGGCTTTGGGACCATATTTCTCTAGTGCTCCACATTGCAGCTGGGCTACTTGATCTTGCCATCTGACAATGCTGCTGTGCAAGCTCCAGAGCACAGCTGGAACTCCCGCCTCTAGGTATGCTCCTGGTTCCTGGTACAAGGCACCTAATTGGTTCATGCCACGTGTCCAGATTAAGATAGCAGAAGGTACCTGGTTTCCCTTCCCATTGCTCCTCCTGAGCTATGCTGGGGTGACCCTGGAGATATCTGCTGAGGTGGTGCAATGGGCCAGTTGATGGGTCCTGCCCCTGGTTCCAAGCTGAAATTACACACCAGCCAAACAGTGTGGTCACTGCATGGAACAGAAGGAGTTGTAACAGCAGTAATGACAATTCCTGAAAGATGTTTTGAAGGACAAAGGTGCTGAAGTCTGTAATGTGCTCAGTGGCTGTGGTCACAAGGGTCATGAACCCTAATCATAAGCTAAAATGATTTCTCAGTGTGCCACCATACTGCACCCTTCAAAGTCTGATCAGTAATAATTTTTTCAGTGCTGCTGTCAAGACACTGCTCAGTAATCCCTTCCAAAAAACAAATCCACTCCTTCCTCTCCTAAAGGACTGGCAAAAGAAGTGCTTTGCTGGTTCTTTTTGAGGACTACACTGTCTCCTCAGGCAGCCCCACCACATATGCAGTGGGATTCCAGTAGCATGGTGAATGTACTTCCTGTGTTCACTGCTCTGGTCCAGTGGGACTGCACAGATAGGCAAATATTTGTGAACCTTGCAAGGTTTTCTGTGGCTTTTAAATTTGTGCAAGGACTTCAAACTGTTTGGTGAGTTAACTCAAGAGATACTAATCTTATTCAAAAACTAATTGGAAGAGAAAAGCCCTTAAAAAATCACTCCACTTGGCTAGATGGTGCTAGCTGACACCCTTCTTGTAAATATGTTCTAGGTCAAAGCTGTTTTCCAGGAAGAAAGCCCTAATGATGACAGGCAATATATTGCTACAACAGGCAGAAGAAAAGGAAGTCATCATGGTCCTGGAGATGGTGGTTAGTACACCACCCTGTCACACTGCTCAGGGTCTGCCCTATCCCCACGACATCCCTGTTCACTGTCTGCAGAGTGTGTAAGAAACCAGCAGCAAAAAAAAAGCTCATACCTGCGGTCACATAAACACATAAACACTTTCACTCAGAGTAGCGCTCTCATTATCTGGCCATCGGAGGCAGCTAAGGCTGAGACAGGAGAGACGTTACAGGATCCCATCTGCCTAGTGTGTTCACGGTCCACTCCAGCTGGGAATGAATTCCAGATGTTTGTGTGCTGCAAATGCATCTCCAGCCCACAGCCCAACCCTTACTGATCACCCTGGACAACACTGGCACCGAGCGGGAGGAAGTGGTGGCTCAGTCAACAGCCCAGAGGGTGTTGGTAGACTCGATCAGGGAAACAACAAGTTTTCAAGAGAAGCTGGCTACAGAAAACATCTATTTTTGTTGCAGAAGAAGGGTTTCTTTAATTAAAAAATTAACCGTAAGAATTAGAGCCAAAACAAAACCCTAAACTAAACTAAACAAAAGGTACAGAAACAAATAAAGAAACAAAAATAAAATAAAAACTAGGAAAAAACTCAGCATCAAGCTCACGAGACTAGAAAAGTATGTGTGCCCTTATGTGAATTCTCTCTTTCAGAAGAGCATTTCTAAAGGAAACTCCCATTAAAGGGTTAGCTGTTAAAGAAAGCAAATGTTTAGATCTTTTTGTGTTGGTTTGTTTCTTTATCATGGCTTTGTCAGCAGAGATATAAAAGTCTGCATAGATAGTCATTTTGATTTTAAATGGCTTGGTTCAGGTTACCTTAACTGCATGTCAGAGATTAGCTGAAGCAATGCTGAAATAATCAGGATCTGCACCACGAAACTGTTTCTTTATGCAGTCAACTCCTATTAAGAATTACGCAGGATTTTCTCTAGAAATTGTGTTCTTGAGGTATTTCTCTTTGTGAAAAAGTTTTAACACTGACCTCTACAATAAGGACTGGAATTAATTTGCTGTAAGAAAGATTCTTTTCTTTCCAAGACAAGATCAGGCTCCTCCTTCTGAAGGAAATAATTTCATCTTCTAGTGACGATCTTCTTTCAACCCTTCAGTTTTTTAGCATGTCTATATTTTGGAATAATTTCTCTCCTAATTTTTCTTCTGAAAACCCAGAAATCCTTTTCTTTTTTTTTCTTGTTTCCCTTTTTAATATAAACAGAATAGCAAAAAAAATACATATTTTCCTCCCAATGTATAGCCCTGCTATAGTAATTTCAAGTGTTCTCTACATTAGATTGCAAAACGTAAAGGGTTACAGGTTCCCCCTTCAATGCACAACCCCAGTGCTGTTTTGGAGGACTTGATTTATATTTTTCTGCCAAGCCATTATTAATCATTCAGTGTGGTCTTGCTATAACTGCAGGTATATGAACCTATCTGCCACAGAATGTGTGTCACATTGCAGCCCACACCTGCATGGACTGGCAAAAAGTGTGCAGCTACACACTCACCGAGGTCAAGGTCTTTCATGCAAATGTATAGTTATTTTGAAACTAAGACCAAACCAAAAGTATTTAGCAACTTAAGTTTGCAAATTGGACATCCTTTTGTATTTTTCAAAAGAACACGGGCATAAATCTCCCACTAAATGCTTATCTGCATCATTAAGCCCCTAAATTACATTATAAACTTGCTGCTTATGCTTTTTTTCCTCAGCAAATTACTTAGAAACCAGATGTGCCTTTCCCCAAATGTATTATTTGCAAGTATGTACCAAATACCATGGCAGAATTACATTCATGCTTCGAGCTATTTGGAAAATGTTAATTTAATTTGCTCTTTTTGTTATTCATTTGGGCAACCAGTCACCTAAATCACATGTTATTGTTTCTGCCTTCTTACTGGCTGCCTAAATGTTTTTACTAGGAGAATTATGAGTATCAAAGGCATTAAGAAGCAAAGCCCAGGTGATTTGCAACTGATAGGAATTTGAGGATAATAGTTATTCCTGTTTAAATTCACTAAACCTGTAGGTGATCTAGGCATATTTGTGGCTTCCATCTCTTTACATCTAATATAAACCCTGTCACCACAAATCACAGCAACCGCATGCTTATCCACCAGAGTGTTTGCCAGACACTTTTCTTTTACTGTTGGTTGCTTCACCTGACTGATGGTCCAATAAAGTCTGCATTGACAAATCTGAACTCTAAAAATTAGTGCCTTATCCTGTGCTTTGGAATTGAAAGAAACATTTAGATGTGATACAGACACTTAGGGGCTTAATGACAGACTTATGAGTGTACTAAGTAACTCAGTGTTGAAGACTGGTGTGAGCTGCCTGGACATATATGTCCATTAATTCATTTTTATTACCAAATTTAATTTGAAATTGTGGTCATTTCTTACTTTTTGAAATTGATCTAGATAATAAAAATGAACTCTATTCCAGGTAACATTTAGGTCCAAAGCAGTGTTGACACTTTGTGGTAAGAAAGGTAAATATTTACTTCATGAAAGACCTGCCAAGCCCACAAATTCTATGAAAACATGAGATTTCAGTTAAGTAAGCAACAGGCTTTCTTTCACAAAAATAGTGTTCTGGTAGCACTTGGTTTTCATGGGCACTTTTTACCAGAATTGCAGCATTCTATTTTACAGAGAAAAAGAATACTTTTGAAGAAGTGCTTGGAATGACTTGTCTCTTTTGACCAGATTGGAAGATAAGCACATATATTTTTGTCTGTTCTGTGGTTTTTCCAAAGATTACATCCATTTTTTAAATGTTCCAGGCTTGGTGCATCATTAAGATAACGAGTACTCAGCTTCCCCAGCATCACTCCCTGCCTCCTCTGGCACATTTCCCTGCAAATGCATCTGAAGCCTTGTTTCTCTGGTTAAGGAGGCTGAGACAAAAAGAGATGTGCTGCTCTCTTTCCACGTGTCTACTGCAAACAGCTTGTATCATTCTGCTTTGTTTGTTCTTTACAGAAACAGTGGCTGTGAATTGTCTGGGGACTTCTATGTTTTATGACTTTTACCTGCCAGATACAGAATGACTGAACTCCCTTACAACAGAGAATTGCCATATTTGAGCAGATGGGCTTAAGAAAGAGAAAAAAAAAAACAGAATTCTGTTTTCTTGCTCTTTTGTGGTTGTCTGGGATAACATGCCATCTTCTTTCTGACAGACTAACATCACTTGTAGAGAAAGCCAAGAGTGGTCATACAGAGGTAAAGCAGAACCATTAAGGCAACTCAAGGGAGAAGAGAGGAATTTTAGTTGTGCATATTCCTAATTTCCTGTTTCAATTTTTTTTTTTAGTCCTTTAAAATTACCAGGCAGACCTGCTCTGCAGATTAGTCATTCCAGAGCCTCTCTGTAAATCAGCGCCTTCATGACTACAGCACAAAAACCTCACTTCAGCATAATATAACAGAAGGTTTGGCAAGTGCAGGTGCAGACCCCTTGCCAAGGGCCTGTGGTCCTCATCAAATCAATCACTACCACTGCTGGAAATGTGAAGAGACTCCTGCTTAAAAGAGGGCTGTGTCTGAGTAATGCAAAATCTGGGCTGTATATTTAACCCCAAGCAAGATTGGTCAGGCAAGAAGTGGAGTAGAAGAGCAGTGTGGCTTTCCACTGGTGCTCCTGCTGTGGTTTGGGGATTTGAAGAGGACTTTGATTTCTCAGCCTTCCTGCCCCACATCACAGACTCTAATGTTACCACTAGGTAAGGATAGGAAACATTTTAATGATGGTGGAGAAAAGGAAAAGGAAAAGCAGAAAAGGAAAAAAGAAAGGCTGTAGCCTTGTGTCTCTGCAAAACAGAGTATCTCTCAGTACTGGTATAAACCATGGTTATCTTCACCATCTCCACCAGCCCTAAGGAAGAAAAACTTTTTGTCTCTGTAGAGTGGTGCTCTTGCCAGAGCAGCCAGGCACATGAAAATGCTACATTTGGGGAAGCAGAAGTGCAAACTTTACACTTCACAAGCTGTTCCATGGTACTTTGGTAAAGGCTTACCTACTTGACAGCTCCATGGTAAATGTGAGGAACATGATCCCATTTTTGCCTGAGAAGTGAAACACCCCAAACCACAGAGATGTAAGACAGGCAGCCGGGCACTCAGTAGACAGCTGAGTATCCATGAGCCCAAAAACTTGGCTGTATTTATCTGCTAACCTTAGACCTCTTCTATGTGGCTGAACACTGCACTGGGAGACACAATGCAGTACAAAAACAGAGCACTAACAATGCATATAGAAAAGGTTTGGTTTGGTTTGGTTTGGTTTGGTTTGGTTTGGTTTGTTTCCCTGTCTTTACCTACTTCAATTGAAATTAGACGATTTCTACAGCTGTTGGCTTCATTCCATACCATACTACTGACCTGCTCCCTGGAGATATTTGTTTCCAAACCTCAAGTTATTTCCTTTAAATTTAACCTAAATTAAAGAGCCAGAAGAGGGATAAGTGAGTGGCGGTCTCTTAGCAAAAAATCTGTCCGTGTTCCAAATTTCCAAAGAGGTCATTTTTCAATTAAAGGACTGCAGTGCTGGAGAAGAGAGCAGAGATGCATGATGAAAGCCCTTTCCAAAGTTGGTACCTCTTTGCTTTTGCCACTTCATGCATCTGCAATTCTAGAAAAGCTTCTCTTGCATGTCTCTTAACCGTCCTGGCTGTAAAATCTACACACTTGGTTTAATTTTTTTCCCTAAAACCTGACTTTTGCAAGTGACCAGGCCAGCTAAAAAGGGCAAAGTAACTCAGGAATACAATTTTACAGAAATCTTGGCAAAAAGTTAAGTGCATTCCTGTTGGGTTCCTCAAAGTTTGATGCCTGTTACAGATGCAGGGGGAGCCTGGAAAGCCAGCCAATTCCCTCCTTTCAGCCCCTGGGACTCTTCCCACTTTCTGCACACAGCCCTAACCCCATGGGGGGTCTTGAGATGGTCAGTGAAAGACATCCATCTTCCCTGCTGAAGCACTGAGCATCACAAAAGTGGAGGCTCCTGGAGATGGCCAGCTCCTTCCTGCCATCACCACGTCAGGCAGGTCTCTGACATCCCCTCCAGGGTAGGAGGAAGCGAGGCAAGTTGAGAAGACAACTTCAATGCCATTTTTCAGTTGCCTATTGAAGACCTTCCCCCATGCTTCTCACTTGCTTGTTTTGCCATCTGTAAATAAATACAGGCTTCAGAAGGACAGTTTGCCAGGTAGAGGTACTTAAACTGCTGTTGTCTTCTACAGAGCCCTTTCCCTGGTTTCATATATCTCCATATTTCAACCATGTAGTGACTAAGGCCTTTATTTTCCCTGTGTTTGAATTCCACCCCATAGTACAAACATTTAAATGCATGTAAATCTATTCCAGCCACAATTTCCACTGCCCAGTGTATACTGGGTAAATTTTCCCCTCCCCAGTACTTTTTAAGGTCACTTCCATGGGTTCAAACACTGATTATTCATTATATCAAGTATCCAAGCTGATAGCTGATGACAGCCGGAAACCATAAGCTGCCTTGAGGCCTGTCTTCATATCAGCCCCTGCAGCTGGGTGATGAGGGACTTTTTTTACTGCCATTGAAACCATTAGGTTGCTGTAGTTTGTTTGGTTTCAGCTTACCATAATTGCTGCCATTTCCATGGTTGATTTGGGCTATGTTTGAAGTTGATGTACAATACAAAGTGTGCTGCTTGTGTAGCTGCTCTCCACGTGTCAAGACATTAGAAAGACGGAGAGTGTGTGTATATGTGTATGTGTGCATATATATAAACATCTGCCATGTAGCTGTCTTCTACTTATACATGTTTCTGAGGGGTTTACTCTACCAAGGGCAACTAAGTGTCTTAACTGCCCTCACAGTGATTCAGGTTCCTGCTACTGGGGAGATTAATTTTGCTTGGGTGGGAGCAGACAGCACAAGAAGGGAAAAAGTGGGATGACTAGCAGAGAGTAATGTATCTAGAATTCCAGACCAGAAATCTCATGAGGAGGGAGGTGTATGAGGATGTGAAGCTATCAGGGGGGTATTTGTTCATGGCCCTGGGACTCCTGTCTCTCTTTGAGGAACTGCAATTCAGTGCAGTCACAGAGGTCCCCTTATTACAGGCAGCAAGGCCAACAGATATCCATGGCCCACAGATCTGGAGGAAATCCTAGCCCAGGAAAGGACAGGCAACAGTTGGTATGGGAGCACAGAGCAGTCCTTCCTTGGAGCTGCTGACACAGGACCTCAGGACAATGAGGTAAAAATACTTTCTCGGGTGACTCTTGCTGTGTCTCAGGTTCTCATTTGTAACTGAAGGATAACAAAGGTGCTGTCCACCACCTTCTCATACATTTGTGGTACCAGCTCATTCAGAACAGAATCATGTTCTAGTAACAATCATAATAATCCTAATCCACCTTCCAAATAATCAGGATTAGGATCAGGATTTTTATTATCCATTAATAAAAATATATATAGTCTTTCTGTGCGTCTTACTTGCCCTATGCTGACCAATGCTGACAATCATCACTTTGTCCCTTCAAATCTCCAGGAAGGAATCATAAAAGAAAAAGAGAATGGAGGAAGCCACCACTGGAATAGCTTTTTTGAAGCCATATGAGAACTAGAGGAGAAAGAAAGAGTGCTCATGGGTAGGAGGACAATTCTTCACTGAATCTCATTCTTTTTTACATTGTTTGCAGCTTCCAGCACACGTGGGGGACACAGGCATATCATCAGACAAAAATAAATACAACTAGATAGGTGATAGAAGTGTACACACATGATATGTTGAACTAGCTGAAGTGGGTGGACTAGAGGTGGTTTTTCATGTGTGTCTGAAAGCCGTGCCCATGACAGTTAAGAGGATGGAAGCTCCCATGTTTTGCTTCACCCCTTGGTTTTCTTTGATGGTGTAGAGGAATACATATAGTGCAAATATCTCCCTGTGCAGCTGCAGCACAAAGGTGCAGATTGAACCTGAGGCAAAAGCTGTGAACGGGTTCTACTCTTTGTATAACAAAGGGTACAGGGACCTGTGGTACCTGTCAGGTGACCAGACACTCAGAGAAACAGCAGAAGCTGAAACTCAGGAGGAGGATCTGAGACTTTCCATACCTGGACTGTGAGGGTATAAAAGCTCAGGAGTTCCTTTTCTGTGGGTTGTCCTCGGAGGCACCAGCTCAAGCTGTTTCTGTGTTACTGCACTGTGAATAAATGGCTTTGTGGAATGAGACATCTGAGACTCTGTCATGGGAAACCTGGTCTGATTTTGTGAGAGTGGGGTGTGGAGGTAGTCATGTGGGGCTCCTGTTGGATCACTGGACCTGCCTGCTGTGAAGGGGCTGCAATCTCAGCAGTGACAGTCTGTGGTGGTGGGACTGTGACTGCCAGAGTGGCTCCTGGATGGTCAGACTGGTAAGTTTCCCTAACAGATGGGAATAAACAGTTATTTCATGGCAAATATCTTCCCAGAGATGGAGATTGCACTGAAAACAGGGACAACTGTCTCAGTGTCACTGGTGGACATGCTGAGTGAGATTCCTTGTGCCCGGTACCCCTCAGCCTCATGGAGTGCACCAGGGCAGGACTTCAGGAGACACATGGCAAGCAGCAGACCTCCTTAAGCTGATGGCAGCTGTGCATTTTTCTCCTCTGCAACTGCAGTTAAATCACCCAGAGTACAAAGACCCAAGGACAGAGCTCCTATGTATGTACTGAACTAGCTCAACACTCTGCCTCCAGTTCTGTCCTAGAGCAAATGCTAGCGGAGCATTGGAGGAACAGGAAACAAGTACAAGAATCAAATGGTTACAGCTCTGAGGGCTGTTCTTGGGGCCCTTAGTCACCACAGCCACAGAGCTGTACCTCGATGTGGCTCAGGCAGTGGGTAGCTGGAGGCTGAACCTTAGCTCTGCTCTGGAGGTGAGCTGTTTTGCCTTCCTTCATTTTTTTTGGATAATTGGGCCTCAGTAACTCATTCAAGGGCTTGCTTTGAGATCCATTAAATGTCACATAGGGATTGAACATCAGTGTATAATATGGTAAATATCATAGTAGCACTGTAAAGGATGTTGAACTCAGGATCTGGCTTCAGAATAGTTCAGGTCTCCCAGACGCTCTCTGTGCTCTGCCATCCCACATGTAGGGGATGCTCTGTGCAAGCCTGTATCCCTTCTCCCACAGAGGCTGATCCATACCTCCTGTCCTGTCTCACACCATCATCCCCCCTAGTTCTGTGATCCTTCCCTTCTCCTCCTTGCTTACTGATGTTCTGCTCCTCTTGAATGCCCTGTCTCCCTCCTACATTAGCCAACTCTGTCCCAACAGCCTGTCTGGCTGTGCTGGCCCGAGACACCCAGATGGGTGGATTACAGCCTGCCTTTTTGTGTGTGAAAGCTGAACCACAGCTAAAAAGCAGCTAATATAACTGTGCAAGTTAATATTTGTTCCCGCCTGTACTCTTATTCGCTCTCAGGATCTGCTGAGACATCACTAATGAAGAAATGTCCTTGGTAGAGCAAGGGTTTAGACTCCAACCCCTCTGGGAAGGGACAGTGCTCCCTTTTCTGCCTTCGCCATTCCCAAGTCTCAGCAGGCACTGGCATATCTACCTGCCTATTGAAAAAACACAACAGGAGCAAAATGCAGGGTACAGTTTCAGCTCTGCAAAAAATCATGCTGGCTATCTAACATGAACCCTCCTTTACAGCATCACCTTTACCAGACACTCCTTTCCCCCACCACTCAGTGAATGGTTCATTTCAGCATCTCATGATACACCATCTGTAACCCTCCCGACCATCACAACTTCAGAAAGTATTTTTGACACATTAGTCCTTTGGCCAAGCTAACACATTTTTGGAAACACTACAGACAGGCTTGCAGACACTGTATTTGCTGACACTGACCATAATCAGAAGCATTTCACTTGAAAAACTGCTGGCAGCTGCAAAGCTGACTGTGGAAAAGCTGTAAAGAAGTTGCAACAAAAAAAGAAAATAAACAACAGCAAACACCCCACACACATTTGGAATTGTTTTGCCATTCACATGAGACTCTGCTTCAAGCAGCCCTTTTTCTCCATCATGCTTTGCAGACGTCCCTCTGAGCTCCCCAGCTTGAGTGTGACACCTCAGCTCAGGACAGGGTGCCCTTGCCAGACCTGCACATATTAAAGAAGGTGAGGAGTGGCCACCAGTCTACCATGTAACCAGCCATATAACATTCCCCCACACCACAAAGGAATGGTGATCTCCAGAAGCATATCATGCAAAGTTTGGCTGGTTTTTTGCTGCTGCTGTTGTTGGTTCTATGCTCGTCTTTGCCCTGGTGTGGGCAAGGAGGGCCTCATTCCTCTCTGGCAGCACAGAACATGGTTTGGTTCATAGTAGACATAGCAAGTCAAAGCTAAGCAGAAGAGCTAGATCTACAAGAGCACAGTAATTTTGATTTCCTAG
>WBNO01012919.1:6116-31458 GCA_013400575.1 Peucedramus taeniatus | reverse complement strand
AATGTTTCAGGTATTAGTTACTTCTAAGAAGACTACAGACCTGAACTGGGGAAGAGAAAGAAGGGGAAATGAATTCAAGAAGTAGGGAAAGAAGTTCTTTCTTTTAGGACAATCCAGCATCCAGATATGCATCTAAACACTGTGAGATTTAATAGAATCATTTGCCTAATGGAAACCTTTAGAGAAAGGTTTTTTTCTGTCTGGTTAGTTGGTTGGTTTCTTGTTTTCCATCTGGTATAAAAAGGAGAAGGGGAAGGGGAAGGGAAAGGAGAAGGGAAGAAAAAAAAGGAAAAAGAAGAGAAAAAGCAAGACAAGGTCCTAACGTCCTAACTATTCCTGTTAGTCCTTACTTTGACCCTCTAAAACCAAACAATTTCACGATGTGGATTAGACCATAACAGGAGACACCTCTTTAGAGATGTAAATCAACACAACTTATTATTTACATCTGACAGTGAACTGTAGGAACTTGTTGAGAATTGTGAAGATGCATAAACTGTCTTGACCAGAATTGTGAAGGTTTTTTGGGGGATGACATGATATAAACAGGTTATAATGCCAAGTTTAGACAAATGGCAATTTTAAAAATCCTAATACACAGAATTTTTACCATATTAAACGGTTGACCACTTAGTACCAGACCCTGATTATGGCATAAAACTTAAGCTCAGGCTTCTGGATGAATGTATGAAAAAATACGTGGAAATATAGTGATATGGTGTTTTTGGAAAGAAAAATAATATAGGAATGCAGTCTGAAGTTTGGACTGGCACAATTACGTGGAAAAAGATGATCAAAGAGTTAAAGCTCCACAAACTATTCAGCACATAATTCATAATATCATGGTATTTGTCTGGCTTAATACTTAAACACATACTTAGGATTTATTCAAATGAAATCACTGAGTGTTGTCTGTCTTTTTGCCAAATACAGGTCAAGAAGCTAATAGCATGATATCCAGATCTGACTTGGAACTGTGTGAAATTTTGAGTTTTTAGGTGTGGATGGGCTACAAATACCAGCATCCAATATGAAGGAATAACCCTGTATTGCACACCCTGTAAGAGTAAAAATACAGAAAATGGTTTCATTGAGAACCCTTTCAAAGCAGATTCCAGCTCAGCACATAATTTTACCTAATACAGAGAGATTATATAATCTGAGCTGGAAATAGTTCATCAGAAATAAAAATAATTATATTAATTATGATTGTGAGATCAGAAGTGGTCAGTGTATGAATACTGGGAACCAGATAGGTTGCAAGAATCAGGTGACTGGAAAGAGTAAATCTTGGCTTTAACTACAGAAAAAAAATGAATTCTTGAAACTGAATTGCAAAGCCAATTTAAATGTACTCTTAGTAGCTTTAAGAAAAAAATCTTCCACATGGAAATGAGAGAAAAGATTCAAAGAGATAAAGCATCAATTGAAAATTGAGCTTTCCTGTTTATTATGTAAGAAGAGATTTATACAACAAAACCTAAATATTGGGTGATATTCCACTTCAAGAAGCAGCATGCTGTAATGATAAAAGAATAATAAAAAAAGAGACATGCAGACCAGAGTTGCCATGTTTTCACAAGAGCATTTCAATTGAGCAAAATCAGGAAAAGTCAAAACTGATAAAAATAAAGAAAACATCTGTATAATTCTCTTGATTGGTACTTAGGTTGCGGAGTGCATTGCTGTCGACTGAGAAAACAGAGGCTTTGTAAGATTTAAAACACAATCATTGCATAAAAGGGATGCATAGAGTAATATTTTGGAAGCATCATGTTACTGAGTCAAGACCTTCTCCAAACAAAAAAAAGAGAAAAAAGAGACAACTTTGTGAAAGATATTGGAAATAAATTGCCACACATATATAATGTTTGGGAGCTAAATTTCTTTCCATGATGAAAATCCATATTTTAAGTGGGCAGATTCCTATCCTTTGTGGTAGAGAAATTTTTGAGTGTGTGTTGATTTCTGATTCTCCTGTAATGCTGACATGATAGAATTTGAAATTTCTTCTCCACAAATGTGTAGACGAATATTTCTTCAGGGATACTAAGGAAACTGAAAGAAGAATGCACACACGGAAAGCACAAAAAGTAATTATGTGCAAGTATCTATTTTTGAACATCTAGCTTAACCAGAAGTTGGATAAGGTCTCTCTGATACAGTCCTGAGGGAGATCCAATACATACATTGATGTACTGCCTGATGGTTGAGACTTTTAAAAATCAACTCCTCCTTTTCTACACCTAGAAAAGGAAGCAAATTATCTGCTGTTGGTCCACACCAAGAAAAACAAATGACAGAAGTATGTGCAAAATCAGACATAATTTCTTGGGAGTCTCATTCAGCACTCTCAGCATTAGTCAATAACACTCACCAATAACCTCACTTTTCTTCAATCTCCTTCCAGAGTGTGTGTTTCCCTGTAAAATGTATAAAGACATTCTTGCATCAGCTTCTAAATTGAGGTCACTGGAGAGGTTTAATAGCTTTAGATCCTTTAACAGTAGAGACTAATGAGCAGTCAGTGTCCATTGGAAATTGATGCAATTTGTCCATATCTAAGGTTCATTTCAAAGTTCCTCTGGAAATGTCTTCCCTTTGTCACAGTAGCATGTGAACAAATATTTTTCTCTGTAAATGTAGTAATTGCAATTTGTAAATTGCTGGAACATAGAAATAATTATTGTTAACTGTTTCAAGTAGACAATGTACATAGGTTTGTTTGTTAAAGGATATTTAAAAAGCTCCAGGTGCTCTATAGAATCACCTGAGTTATAGATGCAAATGATAGTGATGGAAAATATTAACAAATTTAAAGAGTCAAAAAATTAAAGAAGGAAACCAACACCTCTCAAACTGCCAAAAGACCTTACTCAATATATTTTTCCCACACTCAGAAAGTCAAACTGTTCACAAAGGAGTGTGATACTAACTGTATTTATTCCTGCTAAAGTAATCTGGATTGCAATCCATTTTATGTTAAGAGGGAAGAAAGAGGTCTCATGATGTGGCTTTACAGTGCAACTGGTGCTAATTATACAAAACATTTTTAGAATCCTACTGACTTACATAACACTACAATTGATCCCAAGAGCTGATTAGAAATTGACTTGAAGAATTTAAGAAAAGATGAGACAGTCAAATCAGGAAACAGAATAATTTCCATTTGATGGCATCTTTATGCAGCAAGTATACTTCCAAAATTATACATATGATCTATTTTAAATTTTTAAATATTTTAAAGCCTTTTACCCCAATATGGTAGACTCATCAAGCTAAACAATTATATGGCATGTCACAAGGAACTGACAGCTCAGCACACATGCTTTCTGTACTTAAAGCAATATTTCCATGCATATCAAAGATTCTTTATAATACCAGTGTTCAGCATACTTTATTATTCATTTAGTTTGAACTGTCTAACTTGGTTTATCATGAGACTCCACTACTTGGTAGTTATCTCAAGGACTGAGCACAGTTAGACCTTTGAAAACAATGGAATAGAAAGACAGGGTAAGGTTACTGGGCTAGTTTATCTTTTGTATAATATTCACATAGGAAAGACATGTGACAGGTTCCCCAGCTGACAGAAAGTCTTAGGTGGTGGTTTAATCATATTAAACATCACAAAGCAGGGAACACAGGAAATCAGGTTTATTGTGATCTTTATATTTTAAAATAAGTCCAGATACTAAGCTTGCACTATCTACCTGTAATAGCCTGAAATGTACCTTGAGTATGTGCCATTCCTTCCACAAACATCGTGGGACATCTAAAAGCACATTATATATTACCTCGTATTTCTATTTCTCATGTTCCATGGCTATATCAATTGTAGACATCTGTGGTTGCTCTCACACTTTATCATTACCTCCTCTTGCCAAGGCCTTGCTGGTCACTCATATTAGGAGCACTTAGACCTTGCTTAGTGTAATCTTTCCATCTTTCCTTGTTGGTTCCAAAGTTGAACCTCACAAACACATTCTTCTGAGAGATTATTTATGCAGTTTGTCTTCCATCACCTAACCACATATCTCACTCATTTAAATAATTGCTTGTTTGTTTGTATTTATGATACAGTGTTGGCATTGTATTTGGCTGAATTCCTTCTGGAAAGTCTTGATCTAGTATGAATTTTGTCCTCTTCCTGTCTGTTCTATCTGAGGAGTAAGCTGATACAACAGCTGGCGTTTTATAGGCCATAATGGGGAAAGAGAAGCCTCAATTATCTTTTTAAAGTCTGGCTATAATATTATCTCCTTCTACTTAGCTGGATTTTTTTCAAACCTCCCATCCAAGAGAATAATTTGGTAAAATCTTTGTCCTTGTGTATCCCAACCTGTTTCTAATACTTTAAAGGGAACATTTCCAGCCTGCCTTGTTTTCCTAAATGTTCTTGTTGTTCATTGACTTTCTTTTATAAATTGAGTTCTTTCACAAGTTCTTTCACAATGCAGGTTGAGACTTTTAGAATGGAAAAAGTTCGCAATTTTCTGCAATAAAATAACACACTATCACCTTATTTACCTAAGAAGGTCCTGTTCCTGAAATATTTTTTTTGATGTGAAGAAACAGTTATTCCACACTGTTTTCTGTTAATGTAAATCATCAGTGAAATTTTTATGAAGTTTTTTGAATACTCTGCTTTTTGACATACAAAGATTTACGTAGAAATTAGTTACGTGATTTTTTTTAACATGCATGCATCAATTTTTATGTACAAAACTAGTATCTATCTATAAGAATTTATTTCATAAGCAAGAAAAATCAAACCTAAAGCATAGATATTTGGAGTTTGTGTTTTCACTTAGGGCATTTATGACTAGAAGGGTCTGTGCAGGCATGCTGTGTAAAGAGCCATTAGAGAATGCAGAAGGACTGGGAATATAATGTGTTTTAAAAATTATAAATAGAATTTTAAAATTATAAAATGAAAGATGAATTAATTTAGAATTTATTTTATATTAGTTATTATGCACTTAAAAGTATTACTATTAAAAATATCATATTATTGTTACTTGGATATTTACTGTCAAAAATCTATATTTCATCAAGCATGTTGATATTTTAAATGTCTGCTATTGTTCACTGGCAGTTTTTGATGTCTGGAGGAATTTTACCTAAATATTCACAAAAAAGTAAAGCATAAGAATCACAAGTACAGAAAGAAATGAGACTCTGTACATTTTCAGTTTGTACAAATAAGCTGACATTGCAAGGTTAAAAACTAATTTTCTTATAAAAAGCATTTTCAGCAGAAAAAGAGATAGTGCACATGGAATTAAAGTGAGGATGATTCTGAGAAATCATTATTAAAGTATGAAACAATTTAATTAATAGAAAAGCAGGGAGCATGTATGAAATACTTTTATTTTAAATTCAGGTGATGGATTTAAGTACTGTCACAGTAAAACCATTATGCCCTCACATAAAATGATATTTTGTTTCCTTTGAGTCCATTTGTGAGGAAGTGAGCAACAGCAAGAGCTTTATCAGTTGTCTATACATATGACTGTCACTTGATCTGCTCTCTTGGTAACACTGTATGTTTTTAATTATTTATGCATGCTTTAGTCTTCCACTGCTACAATGTAGGAAGATGCAATTCTAAGAGCTTTTGGTATAAATGTCAGAACTCTATATTGTTATAATGGCTGGTTTTATTTTCTCTCCACCTTCAGAATGTCAAAAAAAAAGCTGAAGCATAAATGAAATCTTCATCTCAGTTGTGCTGGTTGTGTGATTTATAAAGTCATTTAACAAGTATGATTTAGTTGTGTCTACTGAGAGATCCCCACCCTAGCCCAAAGACATTACTGTCAGCTTAAAACTCTGGCAGTATATAAACTACATGGATATAGTCACAACTTGTTGTCCCAGACCTTATTAATCCTTAAGCTATTTGCATTTAAAAGCTGGTTTTGACATGGAATCCACTGTAAATCTGCACTCCTTGAATTTCCACTGACACTTCAGGGTGACATTTTGATTTTTTATTTTAAGGAACTCTCTGTTCTTGCTTAATCTCATAACCTGTTATTCAGGCATTATTTTGTCTTATAGCAAATATGTAGCTTACTACAAATTATTATATGTCATTGTTCTGCCAAAGTCATCATCCATAAGGGACTTTCCTAGTGAACCAATATCAAAATATAGACAAGATTACCATAATTTTAGAACCAGCATCTTGAAAGCCTCAGGGGTCTTTTGTATTAAGCCTCTTTGTTTTGCAAAGCTACCAGCATAAAGTTATGAATGACATTAACAACTTGCAACCCTTGCAAAATAAAAAACATCACTTGATTGTTTTCAGAGTAAACCTGTTGCATGGCGGCAGGTACTGGCTTCTTTGTTTCTTACTGCACATTTGTTTTTATACTTTCTGACATTATATTTCAGCAGAAAAAGATGACAGTTCAGAACCACTTAAGAAGTAAGACTGATCTTGCCTCAGAAACAGTAGAAATTATCGTTTCAGAAACAGCTCTTCAGGCATCCTATCTTCCCCCCTCCCAAAATATACATATGTATGCATGTGACTTTAAACACATAATTAATTCTAATTTCTTCATTAAGATCATTTTATGTTTTATTTTTTTGTTGTTTTAAAGTATTTTTCTGGATTAAGACCACAAAATGATTATACAGTATTTCCTTCAAAGGAAACAGATACTTATTTTTCTAACTGAAAGACAAAGGGGACCAGAAAATGCTTTATTTTTTAATATTTTCTCAGGTGAAGTTGTCATGTGATGTTATAAACGAGGATGAAACACTAGTGTTTAATTAATTAATAGTATAAAGGTGTAGCAACATGAGTGCTTTTTCTGTAAAACATCAACAGACACTAAAAATAATTCAAAATGTAGTCAAAGTTATCTACGAAGAACAAGTTTTAAAAAAGGTTAAAAAGGGGACAGCAGATGTGTCAGAAATCAGTTGCAGAAGATATTGACATATTTATTTCTGGTATATAAAATGATATGACAGTTTGGGCAGTCAACCTGGAGATGTCAGGTAAGAAATTTAAGTACAGGTGTGAGGTAAGGACTGTGCCATGTGACTGAAGGAAGCACTTGGTAGGCATCAAGGTTGTTAGAATATCCCCTTTAAATTGTCAGAGTTTCTCTTCCGTCAGGGCGCTGCCATGAGGCGTAGCTTTTAATCCTATGAAGACATCAATGTGAGCTCACATGATCAAGCTCCTCTGCCACGAGATAACAGCACATGAAAACTGAGTTGTGAAGTGATACCAAGCCAAATGATACTCAAACAATACCCAGTCCCCTGTCTCTAATCGTGTTTGTTTCATTCCAACTATCAGTCAGAAATAGTAAATGATGTTACATCTGCCCTGGCAATACAGACAAATGGATTACCACAGGAATGTGTACAAACATCTAATAGAGACAATGTGATTACTTGTAATGTAATGATTCATGTGCTATGTCTTTCAGCAGCTGCTTTTTGGGAAGCAAAATCAAAATATACCATAGCTGTTCATAAGTGAAGCATAGAGGGTAAGGAGGCAAATTTTTCAGCGTTAGACTTTATAAAAACTCACTAAATTGAGAGGAGACTGAATTAGTTATAGATCTCAGCTTATTCAGATGTGCAAGAGTGACAGCAAAGAAAGAAGAAAAAGAGAGATCATTAATTTTTTAGCCAACAACCATTACAGTCCTCTTTTAAACACTAAAGGAACCAAATAAATATAGTGTGACTTTGTTTGCCAGAAGAAATAATCACTCTTCCTCCAGATATAAAAATATCATTCAGTGACTGAACTGGCAAGAAGCTCCCAGCAATTCAAATGTTTCCTTTACACCCATGAAAGGGTTCTGAGTGTTGCAGAGGATGAAGCCTCCTTTAGGCTGAAAAGTGCAAGTCCAGCACCAATAGCTGGCTTCTGTGCTGTGCAGAAGCACGTGTAATTGCTTAGTAAATTTGGTATTTCAGGGATAAAGACATTTTCAATTTAGATACACAGGAGTTAGGCTCAGTTGTCATGGTATTCTCAGTCACTGACCAAAATCCGCCCTTGTTTCATTCTACCAAAAGTAAATGTAATTTTGCAAAGGTTTCAAAATCCTCTATAATAAAAATATTAAATTATTTACTAAGTATTAAAAAAAAAAATAAATTTGTGTTTGCTTTTCCTTCTACTAAATGCTAGATTCATTAAAGCCTATAATGTTTTATGTTTGTATTTTATCATTCTTTGAATTAAATATGCTTATGTTTTGTCTCCAAGAAAATTAATTGAGATAGTTTAAAGCTATATATTATGGCTCTCAAAATGTATATGTCTAGCTTTGATGAAAAATCTGTCTAGCTTTTCTGCTACATATGAAAAGCAACTAGGTATTAAAATTTCAAACTTCAGTGTAGTTAATCCTTCCTCAGAAGTCGTTTGAGATTAACAAATAAGTAAACCTGATTTAAAATGGTCTGAGACTACATCTTTAACTTGCTGGACCTGAAACATGGTGAGAGCCAGCTTTTTAAAAGATTATCTTTTAAAAAATATAATTATTTTCTTAGCAGTAAAATTATTTTTTTTAAAAGAGAATTACTTGAAAACAATATTAGAAATTAAAATTCCCTGAAATGTATTTCTAAAATAAAACCACAGCTATAATTCGCAGCATGAATAATTGGGGCATACAAAATCCACCTGATAGCTGTTGGTGAAAGGCAGCAGGCTTTAGTTTCAGGAAAGTAAGTCTGGGGATGCCAAGGCTTGGAGCAATAGCATGACTGTTTTGAAGATAATGATTGGTGCAGCCTTACCTCAAGTGTTTTGTGCAGTTTTGGTCACAGAAATATAAGAAAGATATTAAATTATGAGAGTGTCCAAAGGAGGGCAATGAAGATGGTGAAGGGTCTTGAGGGGAAGTGATACGAGGAGCAGCTGAGGTCACTTGGTCTGTTCAGACTGGAGAAGACTGAGGGGAGACCTCATTGCAGGCTGCAACTTCTTTGTGAGGGGAAGAGGAGGGGCAGGCACTGATCTCTTTTCTGTGGTGACCAGTGACAGGAGCCATGGGAATACCCTTAAGTAGTGTCAGGGAGGTTTAGGTTGGATATCAGGAGAAGGTTCTTCAACCAGAGGGTGGTTGGGCACTGGAACAGGCTCCCCGGGCAGTGGTCACAGCACCAGCCTGACAGAGCTCAATAAGCATTTGGACAATGCTCTTGGGCACATGGTGTGATTCTTGGGGGAGGTTTTGTGCAGGGTCCAGAGTTGAACTCGATGATCCTGATGATCCTTCCAACTCAGCTTGTTCTGTGATTCTGTGACAAAATCCTTACTGGATTCAGCAAGGGTTGTCATTTTACTGCGGCTCTTGGTGGTTCTTGTGGTTCATTGGACCAAGACTGCGCTGTAATCAGTTCCCTGTCTGTGAGACAGAAAGAACAATATATTTTTGTAGGGACACACTTGGTTTTCAGTTGAAAAACATTAGGAAAATGTACAGTATCAATTAATAACTCTTTAATTGCAAACTGATTCAATATGTCTACTAAACAAACTGTCATTGATTTTACAGAGTTTTCTCAGAAAATCCAAAATACATAATTCTGAGAAAATATATCAACCCTGGAGAATTTTGGAAGAGTGAAGCAGATGTACCCTCTCAATCTGATAGAGCTGCATATATCTCAGCAGGAATATTCATAGAGAAATGTTACACTGATCTGTAGTAAAGAGCATCATCCCACAGCATTAATAATCTTCAAGGATGTGCAACATACTATCTCTGAAGATACATGCTTTGTGCAATATCTGACAGACAGACAGAGAAGAGGCCATGCAAGTCATACAATCTTATTTTATGTGATGGAAAGTTCATTTTGTTAATATTATCACCCATTAAGAGGAGAGGAAATGGAGACATCTTGGGGCAGGGAAGTGGGATGATAACTGCTTTTAGAAGTTGTCAAGTGTGTTGAAAGGAGGAACTGCTCCTAACCTGCAAGGTGGTACCAATTAAGTGAAGAGACACTTAAGTCTTAGACAGGATGAAATATAAAGCATCATGTTTCCAAAAGGATAGAGAACAAGACTCAAGAACCAGAGGGGATACAACAGTTTTCTGCAAATTAATAAACTGCTGAGTTGACTTCAAGTAATCCTGGCTGAAAGGATATGCTTAAAAGAACACAGATTGGTTCATAGTCCCTTTTTATTTGTATTTCTTATTATCTAGGAATTTGTAATTTTCTATTCTGAAGAAAGTTCTTCTGGTTAACATCCTAATAAAAATGGTGGGTTGCTTGTTTAGGCTGTCTACCTTGGAGACTTCAGAGACAAGGAAAAGAATGAGGCAGTTCATTTCAGGTTCTTAGTAATTCTATGTCCCACTATATTTTGCATTGTTGAAGGTGCTTATCCTCTCTCCCTGTGAATTTCTTTCTTTGTCATATTTCAAACAAAGCTGTCTTTTGAATTTTTGAATTTTAAGCTCAAGTTGCTATTTTTCAGTGAATTGAAATGTTGAATATGAAAAGCCCCCAAAAATCTGTTGTTTTCAGTTCCTTCACAGTTGGAAATCAGATTTGAAAAGTTGGCATGTGCTAAAAAAAAATTGCCCAGTTTATTTTTTTTTATCTGACTCTAATTTTCCTAATAATGGCTCAGTGAGATTCTTAACTTGTTCAGCTCTTTTTATCCACAGTAAATTTAGATGCTATCCAGCATAAATAAAGGTGGGTAAAATATGGCCTCCAGTAAGTCTTTGTAGGATTTGCTTGCTTTTATTGTTACAAACTCTGATCTTCCTGTTGCAGTTATACAGTTCTTAAATTCAGAACACTTCTGTTGGTTTGAGGTTTCTTTTTGTTGGTGGTGATTTTTTGTTTGTTTGGATTTAAAAAAAATCATAATCTTATAAAATGATTCATTTATTCTATTTCATCCTTTTCCCTCAGATTATTCAGCTTCTTCTTGCTATCTTTCCTCTTTTTTCATGTGTTCAGTTAATTTAGGCAATTTTCCATAAATGCAAATTTATAGATGTTCACACATTAATTTCTTGAGCACTCAAGCTGCCTAAACTTGAAGTTATAGATTAGACCAACTTCCTTTTCCAGTTTACTTGGTGATACACATTTCAATCCAAAATACTAGGCCTTTGAAGAGATCAGCTTCAGCTACTTCTGTTCTGCCAAGTTCAGGTCTGAGCCATAAACATAAGTTTAAATTGTAGTTTAATTCCTTGTTGAATTTCACTGCTTAAGATGCATGGGGGTTCTCTCATGATTTAACTGAACTAAAAGGCTGACATGAGCTTTAGCCTAGTTGCTTTTCCCATTCTTATTTAAGATAAATATTCAAACAAGTAGGGGTTTATTATCTGTCATATACAAGAAAAATGTCCAGTGTGGGTGTCCCACCTTTCTGTGCAAAGGAAGAACTGACAGGAGAATATGTAGGTCCCATTTCTGTTAGAAATAAAGTATTCACAGACACAATGTCATTATAAAATTTACTTATTTGTAAAGAGAATTTTGTTATCCCTGCTATATTTTATAATAGGATTTCAATCTCTGATAAGCATTTCATGACTTTTTTTTTCCTATCCAGCTATTTCTTATGTTTCTTCAAAAATTAAACTTATTTCACATAGGAAGGCTGGCTACATCATCTTATGCTGATCAATGGAATATTCTGTGAAAGGCCACAGACTCTTGAACAGCTTTGACCTGGCAGTATGTATTAATATTTTCCTGATCATGCAACAGTATGAATTAATAATTTCCTGATCATGCAACACTTCATATTACTGCTGCCTGGCAAGATGGTAAAAAGTGTCCAAAAAAAAGACTTAAGATTTTTCCTTTGAGGTGCTAGGGATTTTATAAAGTAGCATTTTAATATTTGTTTTTACTATTGAGAAATACATTAATGTTTTGGTAGGCAATTTAGCTGCTATTTTATGTGCAGAATCAAGTATTTATTGAGGTTGTTGTGTATCCAATAATTGGAAATTATGACAGCACCAATTTTTTTTGTGTTTTTTACTGTTTCTATTTATTCTTGATATGTTTCCTTAAGCCAGTTACAAATCCCCTGCCACTTTAACACTTTTCCTGCAGTGAGGTAAACATGGATGAATCATGACACACAATAAAACCAGAAAATTCATTTGAGCTTTTTTTGGTAAGAAATTGAGCAAAGCTCGAGTTGTGGAAGTTATCTACATACCCAGTGAATATTCACCTCAGCATGACCCAGACACTGTTATCTTCTTCACATGTGGAAGAATATGTCATACTAGTGCCTATGAAAATTTCAAGCTTCAGTACAACTTAGTCAAGTACAATACAAAATATTTTTGAGAATTGAAGTCCACCATATCAATTCCACAAGCTTACTAAAACAGGAGAGGATCCCATTTTTCCTATGTTTTAAAATATGTTCCTACTCAGCTTTCCTTTACTTCAATGAGGTGGTCATGGCACTTAGGCATAACTGCTATGCAAATTATGAAAAAGAAAATTTTGGAAGTCTTAAAACAATGGAGAAAGATCTGGTGGAGGTAAGTGAAGGTGCAGTTGGAACTGGTATCAAAAACACTGTGAAATGAGGACCTTACAAGACTTCCTTTTTTTTATTTTTTCAGATTTTAAACACAGCTGTATAAATAATGAATATATGCCTTACATGAGTAGGTACATATGTGATGTCTGTCATTTTTCAAATCCTGGTAAAACATAACACACCATAATTATGTACTGGCAGACTCTTGAGATATATTTGGTAGACATTTAAGTCCTGAAAATGGACATTATTAGACTTACAATCATTGCAACCAGCTATCCCAAGGAACCATTATAAAATAGAAAATATTTCAAAATAGTTTTAAGGGTCAAATAATGAAACATTTATTCTTTAGTCTAGCTGAGACCGCCAAGTCAAAGATCATTTTCTGAATGGTAAGAAGGAAACTTGAGGATCAATGTTCCCTAAGGACTCCACAGCCATAAACCTTTTTTTCCAGGAGAAGAACAAACAGAATTTTAGGATAGAGAGTTTCTTCCTCAAAATGGATAGATCTTTTCACTGCTTGGTCTTATTAGAATCCAGTGTAAGGCCTGTGGTGCATTGTGGATTTATGTGCCAGGTGTGTGCTATTATGTGATGGAGGGGAGTATGGGACATAAAGTCATTGCTGGTTTGGATGTGCCTTTTGCTGTATTCCCTACTGCTTTACAGATATGGATGTTGTAGCTGTTGCTGAAAGGATAAAGGGGATAAGGCTATGTAGCATCTCCTTACATGAACTACTGTACCAAACCTACTTGTCAGTCCTGTGTTTTCTGACGGTGACTGAGTCAACTTGTTTCTCCAAGGCTCTGCCTCACCGCTATGACTCCTCCTTCTCCTCGCTACTAGCTTCACTACAACCATAATTAATTTCTTAAATTTCTCCTTTAAATAAACCCAAATACCTCTGAGAAGATTCAGCCTGGTCCCAGCACACCCCCCCACCCCTGAGCCAGACCCTGTGTAGCAGCTCTATGTTGCAGGAACTGGGCAGCACGGAGCTGAGAAGCCACACAATCACCTGGCCCTGTGCAAGCAGCTGTAGCCCCAGCCTCCTGCTAAGTGGTCATGACATCTGTCTTTCCTGCCAAGAATTTGGGATTTGCTAGTAAAATGACTACTGTCATTCACACTAGTGCAATGTTCAGTGAGAGGAGTTTAGCTTATTCTGTTTTGGTCTTCACAATGGATCATTCTTCTGCCCTTCTTGAAAATCCTTTGAGAATAACAAACAATTTTTAAAACCAATTTTGTTTTCAGCTTGTGTATATAAATAAAATGGTAAACATAGGAAGCAAGCCACATGAGCTAGAGTGAAGGGAAGGGTAGTTCAGAAGTTGGAAGGAGAGCTCTCTCTTCACCTGCAGTGCAAAGTCTAGTCTGCCATTTAGGAAGGGTGGGGCTTCACATGTTGGCTACCTGTAGAAATTTTCATGTATGGTAGAATTTCTAAACATGACCTCTTTAAAAATTTCCTGGATGGGGATAAAGGGAGTGTAATTTGTTAGTGAACCAGAAACCAGTGCAGGGGTTGTGGTTCAAGCTGATAAGGTCTTGGAGGAAATTCCCTCCTACTGTTAGGAAAACTGGAAAGCGGAAATCCAAAGTATGACTGCTTTAGCTGATAAGAGAAAAATAAAATTATCTTGAAGTAAAGAGGTTTTTTTTTTCATTCTCTTTATTAGATTTATCAAAAGAAAACATTGATACAATTTATCATTAGGCTGAAAGTTAAATATATGCAAAGCATTTTTTTTGTTAATGCCATCTATATTAATTGACTTAGATTATGAAGTATGACGTGACTAAATTGGTAAGTAGTGTAAGTTGAGGTAGCATAAGTAAGTGTACAATTTTCTTGTCACTCCTTTTAAGCTTCTACTTAAAATGACTGCAAAATTATCAACTGATGTTAATATGACCCTTCATCTGAAATAGAATTATTAAGAATTTTGGTTTTATCAGCTGTGCTGTAGTTTCCAGTGTTTAAAAGACATGGTGAAAGGGTTTAATCAAAATGAGTAACAGCATTCCATTCAATTTCTGTAGTCTAATTATCCAATTTTCACTTATTTCATACCTGTGCAATGCCTGCTGAAGGACTGAGGTAAAGGTTATCTTTGACTGTAAAACTTATGTTACTGTGTGTTTTTGCGTGCTTAAATTATGAGAAGGACAGTAGAAGTGAAGGCGCCGTTTTGCTCTTAGGAAAACTCCTAAGTGCTTTCTTATTTGATTATGTGATAGTTTTATAAACATTTACTTTTGAAACTTGCAGATTCTGATGATTTAAAAATGATGATTTAAAACTGTTGCTTGGCACACTGCTGCATCATGAAATGCCTTTTCCTTCATCTGTTCATCACAGGTCAGGAGGCTGGAAGCGCAGTAGTCATTTCTACTTCTTCACTCATCTAAGTGAATTGCCTTGGGCAATGGTTTTGCTCACCCTGGGAGATGAAATTTCTTCCTTTTCTCTGAAACAAATGAGGAGATGCAGAGTGAAGTGCTCAGGGTAAGAGGAGATCTTGCCATAGATGACAAAGAATGGCTGGCAGTAAGAGAAGATGTGCAGGGAGGGAAGACCAAGATGTTGAGAAGAGGGACAATATACTCTAACAGCAGAATTAATCAAAGCAGAAAAGACAAACTGTGCACATCCTCCCCTACGTGAATACAGGAAGATCTCATGAGTTCTCAGTGACAAAAAGGTTAAAACACAAAGTAGATTCAAATGTATTATATTTTCATATTTAATTGTATTTTTTCTGCCTTTTATTTCATGCAAATAGCTATAATGTGTTCCCTTCTGCTTCTTAGACATGCAGCTTCAAAAGAATTTCATTGTGAACCAAGAGACTCACACTTTTAGTGGTATTTTAGAAAGACTATATTTAAGCTTTGGGTGGAGACAGGTGGAGGATTTGACTGAAGGATCAGTACTGAATGAAAGTATGTGCCTGGAGCATGGGTACAAGTTTTCAAGACTAAACATAGGTGAAGAGTTTTAATCTCAAGTATGTGCCTCTGGCTGTGTCTCAGATATGAGGACAGAATGCTGCTGGACCTCTGTTCACAGTTGTGGTATTCATGCAGCTGGAGCCTCTGACAAAGGCTTATTCCATGTCCAAGGTCAGATGGGACTCTGCAATGCTCCCCTTTGGTACCTGTAATCAATCAGTCGTCTTGGCACTCCCCAGCCATTAGGAACCCACACTGATAATGAGGCCAGATGTCTTGATTCAGCATGCTCATTTAGAAATGAGGCACATCTCAGCATTTCAGCTAAACAAACCAGCTTTTAGGGGCAATCCTACAGTATAAATTAAAAAAACTGCCCCTAAAGAGGAAAGAAGGAAAGGAAAGGAAAGGAAAGGAAAGGAAAGGAAAGGAAAGGAAAGGAAAGGAAAGGAAAGGAAAGGAAAGGAAAGGAAAGATTTTCTAACTTTATGGTTTAAGAAACAAGAAATTTTTATTTGGTGAAGTGTTTTCGTAAGGTTATACGAAACCTGTTCCTTATATGCGTAATACAGGTTGGAACATTAATTTTCTTCCTTGTTCACAAAATCTGTGTGGTGTTTCAAGTGAAAACAATGTAGGACATGCTGCTGACTACTGGGAATATGGTATTCTGTAAGTATTTAAACTGAAAAAAATTAATTAAACAACTAGGTAAATATACCAAATCTATAGATTAATGTATTTTGGGGAAACATAATTTGAAATATCTTTCCAAAAACTCTTGCCAATAAAATAAGTAAGTGGAGTCTGGAAAACACCATTAGTTTTTGATTTAGAATTATCTGGTGTATGTGTGGGTTGTTTCTATGAGAGGAGTCCTACTCTCTCATTTTATATTTCTTGACTTTCCTCTGGTTCTGGAAACTGTGATTGGTCTTAAGTTTAGCTTAATGAGTGGAGCGCATGGAAAAACAGTCCACTAAAAAAGCCAAAGAAACAAAATTTAAAAAAAAAAAAAAAAAAAAAAAAAAAAAAAAAAAAAAAAAAGAGGTGTTTCCATTGGACTAACTTGACAAAGTAGCTAAACTATAGAGCAACACCCTGCTACCACTGAGAACTGGCTCAAAACTCCTCCACTACAGGTCTGAGCTAGATTCCTTCTCAGTGAGAGACAAATACTGACAACTAGGACAGCTTCACAAAACTACCTGACATTTTAGGCACAACTTTAAAAATCTATATAACTTTTTCTTTCTCTAATTTCTGTCCACACTTCTTTTATTACTATTGTAGCATGAAATTGAGGTTTTCATTACAGTAGCACTTTGCAAACATGAAATTTGCTACTATTCGTAGAAGCATGTACTTTGTACTGTTATACTTGCCTTTTTCTTTAGTAGCAGTATTACTCATATTTGTCTTTTGAAAAGTTAAAACCTAAGTAACAATCTTATTTGAAGGAATTGTGGGATTCTGTTTTTATATTGGGTTTTTGGTTTTTGAGTTCTGAGGTCGCAAGCGGCACTGTAACACTTCAGACAAGATCTGTCAGGGCAATGTAGAAAGCTAGAATAACAGTAAGACTTAAAATGTGGACACTTAGACACACTATTGTCTAATTTGGGGCAAATGTGAAAATGCATAGCATTTATTTTCATTTTCTCTGTTTACCTATTTCATTCTCTCCTTACACATGTTGTAATGTTTGACATTCAGGTCAGTTGGACAGGGGTATTTTGGTATGGTAAACACACTCTGCAAGCACTGTATAGTATGCAAAAGAACCTGTTTTATTCAGGGCAAGCCTAGATTGTTTAACAGGAAAAGCAATGTGTACTGATGTTGGTGAGATAGATTTCATTGTGTTCTATAGCTTTTTGAAACTGTGTAATAAATGGGATACTCAAAACTGGACAAAGAGGAGAAATGGGTCTTTGCCCACTAATATCTCTATCACTGATAGGAGGCACTGCCACTCTTGACCTCCTTGGCTCGGCATCCAGCTGCTGTTTTCAGCATGTGAATGTGGCTATGAAAAATGACCTGACATTGTTCTCCAAAGAATTTGCATTGTTCCTTGTAGGCTTATTAAACACTATAACTGTTCGTGTAGGGGTCTGTTTGTTAAGCAGTTATATTTGTGCTACTATTATATTCCCTGGTTTCCCTGCTGAAACCCAAATAGAAGTCAGTGTGCTCAGTTTCTATATAAGTTAGTTTCTATACAAACATATATAGGCCTGATTCTAGTCCCATGTACTCTTGTGATATCAAATACTGCTCATTTGAAGTGCTGGCATTATCAAGAGGCAGTTGAAGAATCTTCATACAGATTAAATAGTATCAGAAAAGATAGAAATGTGGGATGTGTGGAGAAAGGAATCATTTCCATTCAGCAAGCCTCCCACTTGCCTCTGAAAAGCTCTATATATTTGGCTTAGGGCGTGCAGAGGAAAGTGTACAGAAGATAGCTTTTCTATTTGCTTCAGAAGAAATGCATGACTCAGTTAATGCCAATTGACACTGATTCTCTCAGTGCAAAGTACTACCAGACACTTCAGTGTATAGAGTTTTTAAGGCAACACTTAGAGGAGGAGCACAGGAATGAGCTGATAAAAGTTGTCACAGCTCAATTTCCATTAGGCTAACCACCATGCTGATTTATACCAGCTGAAGTCATGTTAACAAGGCACTCACAGGAACCTTGTGTCTAATTTAGAAGAGAACAGATCACTTTTTAATAGTATTTTGAAACTACCACTTAAGGTCTTACAGAAAGGAATGTACTGTTCAGTTGTGCGTGTTTTGGATCAGACTGTGCAAAACCAAATTTTTATTTAACTTAATTTCCTTATGACAGTCCCATAAAAAGATCCATGGTAAGTGTCAGAGAAAATGAATGGCATATCATTTTGGGGGATCAAACTTATTTTCTTATTTTCCTTAAACATGCATAACATGCATTTTAGACCCTCCAGATGTTCGAATGTTTTCTATAATAATTATTACTTTATTCCAGCAATGTTCTAGCTATGAAGATAGATAGATAGAAAGATAGATAGATAGAGATAGACAGATAGATAGATGTGAGTATGCCTCACAGAATAATCTAGCAAAGGGAAAATCAAAAAAGAGCAATCAAGTTCTATGTAAAGAACACTGAAATTTTAAAATGCTGTAAAGGATTTGAGCAAGACATCTAATAAAACTTTAGCAGTTTGCTTTATTCATTTGTTCATTTATTGCAGGTAAAAATTTTTGAGGTATTGGATAAATTCTCAGGGTTAAATCCTCAATTTTTGCTCTTTTTCCTCTACCCCCCNCCCCCCCCCCCCATTTTTCTTTTAATTTATTGATAATCAAAGTCTTTCTATTATTTCCAGCCAAGAATGTCAGTTATTTGTCTGCAATATATCATTTATTGTTTTCAACAGGCTTTAATGCAAGGTTATATTGACCTTGTGTAAATTTTAATTTAGGTACTAACAGCGATTAACAATAGACCTCTGGTGCATTTGTTTCTGCAAGTCCAGTGGGCATCATATGAAAAGCATTTCTAAAGTATAAGTAAAACCTATCAGTTTCAACAGGAAATAATGACCCCATTTGCCATGGAAACTAAAGAACTTTATGAAAATGCACTGAGCTGTTCTCCATACCAAGGTAAAATAATGCTAAAAATAAGACTGGTTCTTGGTATTAACTGACTGAGTTGAAGAGATTTTACTTTCTGACCTTTTTCAAGCAAAATATAAACACTTCTGAATATTTCTGAGACAGTTAACAATTGAATTCCTTTTTTTTTCCAATACTGCTTTTCTTTCAAAGATAGAATGAAAAATGAAAACAACAAATGACTTTTTATAACAGCAGATGGTCAATATAAGTAAACAGTTGAAATATAAAATTACTTTTGAAACGAGTTTGTAGGAAAGTTATATGCAGTAATCCATGGTTCTCTGGGCTTTGTATGGGTCTGGCCCAGCTAGCTGGAGCCCAAGCCCACACGGACCTGCATGGACTGAAGACAAAAGATGAGAAGTGCTCTTCCCCACGTGGGAGCGAGTATCCTGTTTATTGGCTTGGGATGGGACACTGCTGGCCACAGCCACCACCCAGGCAGGAAAGAGGTCCACTCCCACCTGGAGTGGGGTTTTATGCCCTAGGGGATGGGGGTGGGAAGAGAGGACCGCGGCCAATGGGATAACATTGGGGTGGGGCGTGGGGAGGGGTGACCCTGGGGGCAGGCCACCAGATGTGTGGTAAGGAGTGCATACATGACATACCATATTCAGTAACATTTTTCCCAATGCCTAATACAAAGACCACAACAAAATAAACTATTTAGTGCAGTACAACAGTTATAGTAAATACATTCCCTACCCCTTCCTTCCCTTTCCCATCCCTATCGCTTCCCTTGACTTCCCCTCTCTCCCGATGCCTGTGAGATCAAAGGGTCAAAATGCATTCACTTGGGCTTTAAAGGGCAGCTGGAAACCATACTCTTCTCACTACCTCTTCCTAGAAAAGAAAATTTTGCTTAAAATACTTTTTTCCATGTCACACTGAACAAAAATATCAGCAAAGTTTTCTTGATTCAGTCATGAGGCACAGGCCTCACCTTCTCAGAGCTGGCTGCTATAAAATTAAACAGTACACTGTGAATTTATTCCACACAACCTATGCTCCTCTCCTTAATTTGTATTATACAGGAAACTAAAATAATGAGAAAGTATTTTATTAGGCTACAGGACATCCAAATGTTAAATACTACCTGGAAAGTGTTGCAGTGCTTCAGTATCTCGAGGAATTTGGTTCTTAGTGATCCTGTGGAGTATACTAATTCCATGTACAAGACAGGCCAAAATTTAGCATTGCGGTGGTGGGAAAAAAACCCACCCAAACCAAAGAAGCAAGCAAACAAAAATCTATAGTAATAATAAAGCTTGCAGTCACATTCCAGGGTATATGTATTAACCACAATCTGATTAAGGAATCTGCCAAAATACACTTGATCTAAGCTTTGAGCCGTGCCATTTAGCAGTTCAAATTAAAAAACCCACAGAAACCAACAATTCTCAGGAAGGACAGACTTTGCCCTAAAGGCCACCTAGAGGATGAAAAGAGATGACTGATAGCTAAGGAATTTTCACTTTTAAAGAAGGCTTATCATTAGGAAATTATTCTGCTCTTTCTCAGGAATAAGTAAATTTTTCAGAATGAGTATAAAAATGGGAATGAATTCTTTTCCTATTTAACTTCTTTTGGATTACGTGTAAGCATTGGCACCTGCTTTTACAGATGTGTTATTCCACAGAAGACATATTTAAGCAGATATTTTATATGAGAAGTTGAAGCTGGCCCATATTCACTGAACAGTATTAATATTCTTTCAAGGGATCAGTAATTTAATTTGTTACATTCATTTAATGTAATTCTTCAAATGGGAGTTGAGTATAATTATCTTTGAGTCTCTGACTTTGCACCTCCGGGGCCACAAATCAATGTTTGGTGAGGATGACAACAATTATTCTAACCAAAGTGATGTAATACATTCTAAGTTAGCTGGTTTCACTTCTTAGAGGGCTAAAGTTTTCAAAGAACTACACTCAGGTTTGGCACAGTCTGTGAACTGGCAGACCTTCCTCTAAAGAGACACAGTCTGAAGTAAGCATCAGTGGAGAAATAATTTCACACCACTGGAAAGTTGAAGTGTAGTTCCATGAGCAATTGACACAGTTGTGTATTGTGACTCTCTGTGTCACATCAGCCTTTCATAAGACCATAAATCTGTTCTCAAGTGACTTGAGTACTGCAATACATTGAGCTCTACTTCCTTCTTGAAAAAAACAATTAGCATAAAACCAGCATCAAACCACAATGAATTGAGTTGACCTGTGCTCACCTTTAGCATTCTGATTTCTTTTATTGTGTTGGATTTCTTTCTTGGTTCCAATCTGATATTAAGGTGTTTACAATTATTTGGCTGGGTGTAAAAACATCTTCCATGTTTATCCTTTTAGATTTTTTTCTTTTATCTATTATAATGGAATTTAAAATGTAGGGCTTAGGGTAAGAGTCAGTACAAAAGTAATATGGGTTATGTAACATTTTACTTACTTTTGTACACCACCAGAAGCTATACTAAACATGACTGTATGCTAATAAGATCACAGGATGTTTTCATAAAAGCAAATATTCATGAGGAGTAGAAATTTTTAATTTGAATGTATTACCTATTCCTTCTGGCTGGGTTTAGCACTGAGATGTGCTTGCTTTAGATGATACCCTTTTAATCCAGGAAGAACTGTAGTCTAAAAGACAGATTCACAAGATGAGAAGGAAAATGGATTTCTGAGAGATGTATAGTAATTCAGATTAGGAAACTTTCTTTCCCTACTTGTCATTTTGATGTCACTTTTTCTCAGAAGAAGATTTCACTGAGCTTCCTCGCTATAGGCGAACAGCTTCTGATAAGGCCTAGTATTAGCTCAAGGAAATGGCTGAGGTATGCATTAGGTTTAACACTTCAGAAAAAGAAGATATTTGTCCCTCTTTACATACAGGATACAGAATGATGATACAAACATGTGTGCAACAAGAAGAAATTCCCGTCTCCAAGTCTTGGCTCTTTGATGTTTAAACTAGTCAGATTTGGGCAAGCCCTAGTAGTTTGCTGTTTTGAACATTTATGAAAATACTTTTTACAGTTTTATTCGGTTTTGAAAGGACTGAATTTAGAGCTGTCTTAAAATGTGAAAACACATGTTTTCACATATTGTAGGGCTTAACTGGTACAGGGAATAGTTTGCTATTTCCTGAGCCAGTGCCATTTCATTCTCTTTTTGTCTGATCAAGTGGTCAGGTGGCTAAAACCTCTATCTTTTAGCAATTCTTCTAGTAATTAGGGTAGCTTGTCAACTTGTCTGATGATTTTTTTAGGATATTTTGTAGTAAAAAATGTAAAAAAAAGAATCTTCCTTTTCATATTATGATTGCTGTATGCTGTAGTTTTAGTATGATTCTTCCTTTCTCTGAAAATTCTGTTTTGTTTATATCAAATTTTATGTCTCTTCCTTTCTGACATAAGCTTTAAACATAATTTCTGAATATTTTTAGGATCTGGACCTGAGAGAGCCTAATGAGGAAAGTGCTCAATTCTGTCCAGAACACTGTGGGAATCCAGGTCAAATATCCATGTTAGAATAATTGCTGCAAGGTGGGGATAGCTCTTAAGCTACTTGGAGACCCTTTACCAGACCACCTGTGGAACATTAAAATACACACACAGGAAAAACCAAACTAATAACCCACACACATATTGCTTGCTACTGGTTGTGCCTATAGATGTAAGTGGAAACAAGCAACAAAAGCATAGATTTTGTTTGGGTTGTGTCTGTACCAAATAGTTTGTTTTAAACATTACCTGGATGTGTCCCTTGGTTGCCGAGTCTGGGTATTTTTCAAGTTTTTTCTACTTTTTTAGTAGAAATCTACTAAAATTAGTTAATTTATCTGTTCCATACATAATGGAGAGTATTAGCAATGATAGAACAGAAAAGATTACTAATGGCTAGACAGATGTTCATATATCCCCAAATAATAATGCTATTGATACATATTCTAATGCTAAATAGCAACTTCTAAAGCAGTCTGCAGAGGAATATTTTGGACCAAAGGCAGAGAATATGTGAGAAGTTTTTAATGTCCATTATAATCTGAATAAAATGTGAGAGACTAAATGTAAAGTACTATACTGACTTGGTCAGTCGCAACAGGACTGATGCTGTAATATAATTAGCCAGCAAATCAAAGAATATTTTTTGCATTTGCTTTGCCATTATCATGATGTGATTAAAACTGAATGTATATTCAGTGTCACTGTATGACTCTGAAATTTTGTTCATAGTGCAGAATCTTTCCAAGAATTTTCATCTCATTTCTCTCAATATGCTTGCTAAACTTATATTGTAAGCTGCAGTAATGTCAATATCTTGTGGAATAACCAAAGAAAAAGAAATATTCCCTTAAGAATTCTAAGTCTTGCAGGTAATAGAAAATTAATTATAATATTCTAGTCAGCAAAAAATGTGAGAGAACCAAATCTTTAGAAATAGCCCAGTCAAAGTAAAAAACTCTCCCACCTGCCCACACTGCCACCACAATAACATAGAAATGCCATTAGCATGGGAAGGTGTACTTGTCTTTAAAATGTAGTGTTTAAGTGACTCGACATTTCTGCTTTTCATGAATGTAGTGGCTACACAGAGAGTCTAGAATGAATGCTTCAGATAGACCTTCATAATTGTGAGATAAATATCCCATTGTTACCTTGTTGCATTATTTTTCATTAGAGCCTGGAAAAAAAACAAAAACCACCTACTTCAGAAAAAAAACACCAAAACATTTTATATTCCTGTTATTATTTCTGTACTAAAGGTTTTGGCACTACACAAATGCTTTAATTTAACAGAGGCAAGGTATAACAAAGAGGATGAGAGCTCTTGTATTAAGAACTAGAAATTACTGCTGAAATTCCCCAAAGAACCTGAAAAAGTCTTTGGGCATCTCAGCAAAAGGTCAAGTTCGTTGTTTTTTCCAAGGACATGGATATTGTGATTTTAATTGCCAAGTTTCCCTATCCTTTTAGTAAACAATAGCTGCTACTTCACAAGTATTTGTAAAAGCAGAAGAGCTTAGGAAACCTCAGAAATGATGTGCACAAAGTAGAAGTAATTAGGGTATGGCAATAGCTTACAAAAATAATGAAATGGAAAAAGCCACTGGGGAAAAGAGGAGGGCTAGGAACTAATTTTATTTCTTTTTAATCAAATACCCATAAAATTCACACTCTTGCTGAATTGTAATTATATTAATATTGGGGGGGTTTCCCTATCTGACCGATGATCTAAAGGGCTTATTTGTGAAAATCTGATTTCTGGCAACGCACGTCAGAGAACTGAAATAAATTTTTTTTTGTTGTTTTGTTACAGAGTAGAAGGATGAACCTCTGACGTTTCATTATACATGTTTATTATGTTTACATTATGTCAGTTTGGTGAGTTTAGGCACTTTCAATTCTCATAAATAAGATATCACTTAAAAAAAAAGAAAGTCAAGTCTGACATGTAGAACATTCCTAGCAAATGTAGTTGAAAAACTTCAGAATAGAGTATGTTTTTATTAGTAAAATATTATTTGGTTTTTTTTTTTTTTTTACAAAATATGGGATTTTTATAAGATTTAAAATATAAAAAAATATTGAAAAAATGCTTAATTATATCTCTAATTTTGTTTCATTTTAGCATTCAATATATTTTTGACAATATTTGTATTTTTTTCTTATTTTGAGTAAACATTTTAATATTGATAAAATCATTTATTTCAGTTGAAATTGAAGTTTTGGGGGTCTAATACTTTTATATGAATAAAAGGCTCAAAATAAATCGTGAAAAGCTAACAATATTGCTAGTGGTCATGTTTTCAGAGTAAAATGCTTTATTTATTTATTTATTTATTTAATTAATTATAATTTTGGTATACTTATTCTGATACCTCCATGTGTGATTTTCCTGTTCTCAACAGGAAGAAATGAGATGACCCAGAGGGCACATGCCTGAGATGTGACTGCTGATATCCACCTTGGAAATCCTTAAATGCAATAAATTGTCATAATATTTCAAAATTTGGAAGAATGTGATGATCTGCAACTGTTACTCACTTTTGAATGCAAACCTAAGGATTTAAAGAGAATGAAAGTAGTAACCCTTAAAAAAAAAGTTTCTTTTTTTTTTTTTACATTAGAAATAAAGGGAGAAATAA
>WBNO01012918.1:2068-15355 GCA_013400575.1 Peucedramus taeniatus | reverse complement strand
TGTATTTTTGTTTGGTTCTTTGTTTCTTTCTTACGGGGTTTGCCCGCCCGGTTTCTCGGCCTTGTGATGAGGTGGTAATTCACGTGGGTGCGGCGTGACCGTGGGCTTTGTACGCCGGATGTTTTCTGCTTTTTTAAAGCGTGAAGTAATTAAAAACAGGAAAAAAGAAATAGCTTTTCGTCGCTTGTTTGGCTTGTGCGCAGCGGGTCTCTCTGTAGGCTCAAGTGCTGATCTGCTTCTTAACTGCTTTTACATTTGCGAAACTTAGTTAATAAAATAAATGCAATTAAAAAAAATAAAAAGAAAAACAAAGAACCCCAATGTGGTGAAGAACTCCGTGGTTTTTCTGCCAGAAACCGTTCACTGACATACTGGCTCCTCTTCAGGGAGAAGTCTAAATTTGCTGATCGCACCCCACATCACGCCCCGATGTTACGGACAGCCATGGACAAGGCAAATCCTCGCACTGACATCCCAAATTCTCTCAACCAAATCCACCAAATAATTACAAAGTTTAAGTGTGGAAGTAGCCAGCTGTATAAAAATACATTCACAAGCTTAGGTAACTGTTTTCCTGTTTTCTAGTCAATCGTTTTCCACTCTGAATTTCCCCTCTTGAGGTCTTTCAATTCAGATCCAGCATTACTTATAAAAATCTGGGTTTTTTACGTATTCATGAACATTAATTTCAAAATTTTTACGCTTACTGGCGCACTTCTAAAACACTAATACTGATTTAGGAGACTAAATTATTTGGTAAGAAAGAGTGGAGAGGAAAAAGTTTTTGGCATATCAGATAATGCCAGACATAGAAGAATCTTGTTATAATATAATTATATCCAGAATACTTAATTTAAAATGTGATTTTCAAAAACTTCTCCATCATGATTTTTAAATGTGTTAAATATGAAGCCAATGTTTTGGAGGAACCAAAGATACTGAAAATGAAAAGCTCTAAACAATAAAATCTCATCTGTCCATAACATGGGAACAGGTCAAACTTCCTTGAGCAGGTTCATCAATATGCCTCAGGGCTGTCCTTTAGGATTTCATGTCCAGGGGACCCTCGACCTCCTGAAAATGCCAAATTAACTGCTGCTGGTGGTAGTGATGCTGCATCCTATTTACTACAAATTCTGCTGTTGTGTAATTATTTTCACATAACTTTGACTCACCACTAAATTTTGGTCCAGTCTGGATTGGATTTGAACTTGTATTCTCTATGTAAAGTGCTTTGGACACTCATGCTAAATGCTACTGCCATTCACCACTTGCTTCTTCTCTAAGAGATATAAAGTCTGGAAGACATGAAGGATTTCAAGAGAACCCAAACATTATATTTCAACAAGGGAGAATAAGAAAGGAGTAATGTTTAAATCCCAGAGTACTCTTTTGCAGCTCCTGCAGACACCCTTTAATAATCAATATGTTACATTTATTTTGGGGAGCTTGAGTTTCCTGTGTCTTTTTCACTCTAATTATATTTGGTTTCTGCAAGCAAAATTGAGGTTGTCTCTGATAATGACAAATAAAAGAATGTCATAATGTCAGTTATAAGTGCTAATCCGCATGGTTGTGTTAAAAGAAGTTTGAGGTATAATTAATATTTGCCACAACTGCAAAAAAAAAAAAAAAGGAAAAAGAAAAAGTACATTAGATTTTAAATTTTTCAGTATGGAGAAATGGAAAAGAGTGAGAATACATTAACCTTAACTACCACTTAGATCCCCACAAAACAAACAAACAAAATATTAAAAAAACCAACAGCCCCATACATAAGGCTGCAAGGAAAGTCAGAGCCTTAAAATGTTGTGGCATGAGGAGTTCTCACCGAAGGAGAGCAGAGGACATTTTTGGATCTGTTTTTGGAGCTTTTCCTATTTTCTAGTCTTCACACAAATGTGGGGAAAAAAATCACAAAAGTTTATTTAAAAATTATGAAGTTTCCTTACTGGTCAAATTTTCTACACACTTTCATCAGCCACTAATGCTCCTGACTACACAGAAGGGGAGAAATATGGGGAGAAAAAAAATCTCTTTCTCATTTTTGGAGGGGGAAAATTAATGCCAAAGAGAAAATTAACTTCTTCACTTGGCTGATGTGTCACAGATTACAGCTGATCCAGTGTTTGACAGCCTCTTTTATTTTTTTTTGTTTTTTGTCTTTCAGTGTCTAAAACACAATACATCAAATCACTATCAATCCAATCACAGAAAAGATATATTAGTGGCCAAATGGGGAATCAGAATGCTTCAACTTAATTCTTCCTTTATAATTTTATGTGAAAATATGTTGTTTAGTTCTCTACACAGTTTAGTAAATCTCCAAAAGGAGACACTATGAAAGCAAAATTTCCTCTGAGCTACTGGTGTATTTCCTTTCCCAACTGCAAAGCATGACATATGAGACCATAACAATCCTCTAGTGTCACCTGGAGGTGTGCAGAGGCAGGTTGGTCTTGAAACCAGAGTAAAATGTTTCTACATGTTCAAGGACTGGAAAGGGGCTTCTAAAACTTGAGTCACATTTCTGTGCATGCATGCAAAGGACTCAAAAATAAACTGCTTTTTTCTTTCCTTTTCCAGTCACAGAATTGTTGCTTTTGCCCCCTCATGTGTGGGGCGGCCTTTTTGCATACTGAACAGGGATATGCCATATACTCTAGAAGATACTACTATGTGAATTATAGATCTTCAAGGATTAAAATCCAAAATAAAGATCAAAACAGAAAGCTTTTCACTTGTTTGAGGTCAAATAGAAAGCTAGGGGCAGAGCCTTAATTGTCTTGAATCATTTAAACTCCCTGGAAATGAATATGGATGTGCAATGTACACTAGCTGCAGCCTATCCATCATATAAATGTAGAATAAAAAACATAAACTTGAATCAAACTATGCAGACAAGAAGTTAACTTACTGAATTCAACTGAGCTGCTAAAGAGCATTTAATCTTATGCAAATGTACTTGCAATACTCTTCCTTAATTTGCAATATAATAAAATTTGCTATAAATAACTGATAAATACTGAATGACAGTTGGACAAACAGGAAGAGAAGAAAAGAAAATCTAGTGATCAATGGGATCAAAAGGTTAAAACAGTCATCCCTTCTTTGCTTTTTCTATACAGTTAGCAAGAGTTTTTGTTTAGTCTTATTCTTGACATGAAGCCCATCAAACTGCATAGAACATGGTAAAACATGAGCACCGTTCTCTGTGGCCAAGAAATACTGTCAATGGAGGTATAAAAAAAGAAAGGTATAAGGAAACCATCACTGAATGAAGTATCTCAGAAGTTTGTCAGATACTGGTTTGTCCATATAATATTACCAAAATCATTTGACCTGATTTTTCTTATTAAAAAAAAAAAAAAAATCTCAGGCTGTAAAAATGTCTGTCTGAGCAGCAGCTCAGAATCAGGTCAAGAAAGACACTGCGGTACTTGAGTGAGTCCAGAGAAGGGCAGTGGAGCTAGGGAAGGGTCTGGAGTCCTATAAGGAGCAGCTGAGGGAGGTGGGGATGTTAGCCTGGAGCAAAGGAGGCTTGGGAGAGACCTTATCACTCTCTACAGCTGCCTGACAGGGGTTGTACCTAGGGAGGTGGGAGTCAGTCTCTTCTCCCAAGCAATAGGACAAGAGGAAATGGCGTCAAGTTTCAGCAGGAGAGGTTTAGACTGGATAATAGGAAAGATTTCTTCACTGGAAAGTTGGTCAAGCATTGGAGCAGGCTGCCCAGGGAATCACCATTCCTGGAGGCATTTAAGAGCTGTATAGACGTGGTGTTTAGGGACATGCTGTAGTGGTGGACTTGTCAGGGCTGGGTTAACAGTTGGACTCAAGGATCTTAGATATCTTGTCCAACATAAACAATCCTGTGAGTCTAAGAATGGGTCCTGATAGATTTTTGGTTTAGAAGTTCCACTGTTTCCATCAAATCAAATCCAGCTCATCAGCACATTTTTAGCAACTGGACAAATGTATAGTATCAAATTAAAATATTGGCAGCTCCGAACAACCAGTGGTTATTCTGAAGCAACACATGGGTCCTAGAGCAGACCTGCACAGTGCTGACCCCTGGCAGCCATGCACTGAAATTCTCAGACGTCCTTGTGTTTCACAGTTGGCATAAAGTGGTACAAGCGTGACAATGAATGTCACATCTCCAGAGCAGTGTGTGGGAGGATGCAGCTGCAGCTCTGGGCTTGTGTGCCTGTTGTGCAACAGAAGGACCTGCTAGGGAGAGGATTGTGCTGCAAGATTGAAAAGGCATCCTCTTCAGAGGATGTGAGGAAGGAAACAAGGGGGAAAAGGTGAGTCCATTAGCTGCAGCCTAATATACATAAATCAAAGTCCTTTGATGTGCTATTTTTGAGATTTGGTTCTGTGTCCCCATAATACAGCAACAAACAGAAATTTCTGCAAGAGCTGGGTTGAAAACCTAGCAGAATCTAGGATATTGTGAAGGGCAGAGGTCTTGAAACAAAATTGCAATGTGAAAGCGGGGATATTGCATTTTAGATGCATCTGCTCCCTTGGGAATCCATCTGGCTCATGGGGTCACCTGGGGAAGGAAGTAGTGACATGGATATCCTGAAAAGATGTGCTGGGAGTTCTTTGGACAACCTTGCACTGCTCTTGAGCCAAAACTGTCTGATTCAGGCAACGTGACAGCAAAGGCCATCAAGGTCCAGTGCCCAGGGATGTTCCCTGGCAGAGTTTTAAATGATGTATGGATGTAGTATAGATGCAGCTATGGGCTGCACGTGGCTACAGGCAAGGTATGGGTTGTAAAGCTGCCCATAGCAGTGCAGAAGGTAAGTCAAGCAAGGAAGACCTTAGTGGGTAAGTACTGTGTTTAAGTGGATGCTGATTTTTTTTTTTCTGAACTTTTGGTCCATATGTTAGATGTGTTTGATTTGACCATTTTGGTCTCATGTTCACCAAACAGCTTGGAGAAAAATAAATAGGCAATTTGCAGTTGCTACTACTGGGCTTGCTTTTTGGGGTGTGAGTGCTCTTCTGGTTTATATGCTATATTCCTAATATATTCCTATGCTAACCTTTTCAAATACAATTAACTAGGTGTATTTCTACATATATTGTTATGGAAAATGAGTTCTTTAGGCACTACTTTAAGTATCAGTAATATAGTTGGCAAAAGTAGTGTGATTTGCTATAAACAACCTCCCAATACCTCAAAAATTTTTCAGCTCAGGAAATTTCTTTTTTTTTTTTCCTGAAGTTGCTCTGATTTTGGAAACCATCATCATCTAAGTTAATTCACAAAGATAGTACCCTTAAAGAAATAAAAGGTCTTAATAAAAATCAGAACTGATTGCAGTTGTTTTTAGTATTACTATTTCTTCCGTACCCCATAATGGAAGAAATTTTAAAAAATGAACATACAGTGCATAGCAGAAAATTAAGCAAGAGCAGCAGTAAGTATCATACTAAAGAAATAACAATCAGTGGCAAAATAACAGAAGGTCAAGTGCTGCAACAAGTCTTCCTGATTAACTGGGCAGGTTGCTAACTAGATTGTTAATTAGTACAGCCTTATACTTAGGCACCGGTTCATGTGAGATTTTTCCCAGCATTCCTCACGGTATAATCCTATTGAAGCTGTGAAAAGCAGCAGGTGTTTAGTTTGTGTAGGGTTGGCATAATAATTACACCTGAGGAAAAAACTTTAACAAAACACAGCTGCTGTTTCTGTCCAAATAAACTCCGGTAATAATGCTGAAACTCAATGTAAGGATAGTTTATCCTTACATTTATCCTTACATACTCATACAAAATCTATGTGACAGCAGAAACTACTTTTTGTAACTCATCGTCTTTTCTTAAAAGATGAGGAAGCCCATTAATATTTTCTTTGGGCACTGGCTGACAAACACAGGCTAACATTTCAACAGCAATGCTGATATATATCATGTTATCCATACTGAAATATTTGGATAGTGGACATTCTCAGCAGCAAGTGACTGCCATTTGAACATGCTTCAGTCTCATACATGGCCAGTAGCAAGTAGCTTAATATTAATATATAGCAGAAAAAAGTGATGAGATAGAAAATAATTTTTTAAAAAGTTTAAACTGGTATCTTCTTACTGGTTGTAAGAATAAGTTATATATAGCATCCCAACTTGAGTCCTAAAGAAAACTCCCCCAAATACTGAGGGGAGAGGAAGGTATGTTTGATCTGATTTTAAATGCTGTGGGATAAACAGCCTAGAACTCAAAATACAAGAATTATAAGTCTTCTCAGTGCCTGTTGAGTCATTAAACCTCTGCTGGTGTCACCCACAGAGTTAGGAATCTTGCACCAAAAAAAAAAAAAAAAAAGGCATTTAAACAGAGCAGCTTTTAAAAAGGGAATAAAAATGAAAGTGCCAGGGGCAGGAATGCAGAACTAGGGGAATGGTTTAAAAGGATGAAAAGAGAAAGGAACTAGGAAGCAGAAGAGCAAAGAACAGAATGCCATGGTCAGACAGTCAAGGAAAAGAGGAATAATTATGGGGAACAGGAAGTAACTCTGTAGAAAAAGTACAGAGAAGATGTCAGGCATTGAAATGAGGTAATGACAACCAAATGTAGAATTTCTTTAGATCAATACAGAAGAAGAAACTGGGCTTACCTGTGTGAGCTGGAGGATGTGTGACAACATTGTCCAAGGCAGGAGAACATGGAAGAAGCTGAGACTCAGGAGAAGGGAAGGGAGCTTGGCAGTGTGTCCCTTCTGTCAGCAGCAAAAATGGACGAGAGCCTTGTATTGTGTGTCTGTGTTTTGTGTACATTTTCCACCTGAAGCACACCCACACGTAAATGAAGGATCAGGCAGCTTTTTCTGTTAAGAACTGAAAATCAGGAATTGAGCCAAAGAAAAAAAAGTTTTAAAAATCAGGGAAAAAAGCCAGAGCTAATTTTTCCTTTCTTTGCCTGTCTCATGATGCCTGAGCAGTAGGATTTTGTGATATTACTGAACTAATGCAAATCGTATAATATTTCTTAAAACCCTTGGTATCCATCTAATTAGCATTTCATTCGTGTTTGTGTTGACATTTTGCATACTTACTTTCTGCCTAGTAGTGAATATTTTAAATTCAAGCAATATTTACGTGTCTGTGTGTTAAAAGAAAAGATACACAGTGTCCCATATTCTTTGTAACAAGGCCCACAATATAAAAAGCCTCCAGCAATAAACCTTATACATTTATTAACATCTTGTACTTCTCTCTAAAAGGGCTTTCAAAGGAGGCAAATAGAAATGATTTATCAAATTCTATGTATGTTCAGGAATTATCTATCTAGAATGAAACACAGAGAAAGAAAACTGTGAGATCATTGTACATTGCTGCACCCAGGGGACTGGGGGCTACCACACAGCTGCTCAGCACAAGGTTAGAACATGAGTTAGGGGCTGTTCTGCAGTACCATGGCTAATCAGAGTGGCACTGAAATTGTTCCCAAGTGGCTGGGATTCTGGAAATTGCTTAAGATGACCCTTCACCTGCACTACAGCCTTATTTCTTAGCCAGGCTAAGCAGTCAAGGTGGAGGGCTTGTAGGGTTATACTGCTATCCTGAATGAATTGCTTCTTATAGATAAGTTGGATCTTTCAGAACTGGTTTAGGTGTCTCAGCTTTGGGACCAGGCTATACCAGACCATATACACATAAAGGTTTAATTCTGATGAGAGTCAATAGGCATCACTCAAAACCATACCAACAAACTGCCTGTCAACCTGGGAGCTGCAAGATAGCAACAGATATAAAGTGTAATAATGTGGACCACTAAATTCTACTATTCATCCTCACTTTTTATTAAGTTTCTCAATATAGCCTAACCTATTATTTACATTCCATTTTAATTACTATTCCTTATTTACTCACCTTTTTATTACTGTAAACATAGTTCAAATCTGATTTCCTTTTATGACAAGGTAACTCACCTTGTTGATCAAGAGAAGCCAGTTGATATAATCTTTTTGGATTTCGGCAAAACTTTTTATACTGTCTCTCACAGGAGCCTTCTGGACAAAATTTCCAGCCCACAGCTAGATAAACACATCCCGTGATGGGTGAGCAGCTGGCTTATGGGTAAGGCACGAAGGGTTACAGTGACTGGGGTGACATCAGGTTACAGTGACAAGTGAGATCAGACATGTCACTAGTGACACAATGATCTGTCACTAGTGGGGCTCCATCTTCGGCCCTGTGCACTTCAAAATCTTCAGAAATGGACACAGACCTGGATGGATGCTAAGCAAGTTCATAGATGATACAAAACTGGGAGAAGCTGTTGGCTCTCTCTAAGGCAGAGAGGATTCTGTACCTGGGATGAGGCAACCCTGGATGTATGGACAAGCTGGGGAATGAGGTGCTGGAAAGAAGCACTGAAGAAAGGTGTCCTGGTCAATGGTGAGTTGAACACGAGCCAGCAGTGCCCTGGCAGCCAGGAGTGCCAGCCCTGTCCTGGGGGCATCAGGCACAGCATCAACAGCCAGGCAAGGGAGGGGATTGTCCCACTCTGCTCTGCACTGGGGCAGCCTCAGCTCGAGTGCTGGGGGCAGTTTTGGGTGCCACAGTGTAAGAAAGACACTAAACTATTAGACAGAGTCCAAAGGAGGGCAACGAGGGTGGTCAAGTATCTGGAGGAGAAGCCATGTGAGGAGTGCCTGAGGTCTCTTGGTCTGTTCAGCCAGGACAAGAGGAGACTGAGGGGAGACCTCATTGCAGTTACAGCTTCCTCATGAATGGAAGCAAAGGGGCAGGCACTGACCTCTTCTCTGTGGTGACCAGTGACAGAACCTGAGGGAATGGCCCAAAGATGAGTCAGGAGATTTAAATGTTAGGAAAAGGTTCTTCACACAGAGGTTGGTTGGGCACTGGAACAGGCTCCCCAGGAAAGTGGTCGCAGCACCAAGTCTGCCAGAGTTCAAGAAACATTTGGAGAGTCTATAATTTTATAGTCTATTTACAGTATAAATTTTGCATGCCAATACTTTTTAAACACAAGATGATGTCTCTCCTATCTTTGTATTTAACCATAAGCAGAGGCAAAGAACAGGAAGATAAAATAGTGAGAGTCCTAATCTAGGAAAGTACAAAAAATTTAATTTAGCTTCAGTGGTTTGGTCTTATATCCAGGATTAATGGATTGTTCTCTGTTTGTGCCTTCCTTTCATACATTAAAATGGGGATAAAATGTTTTTCTCTCTTGTTTTAAGAAACCTTGACCCTTCATGGCAGGGAAGAATGATACTCTGACTCCATGTGATCAGAAGGCTATTTTATTATTTTATGATACTATATTATGATAAAGAAAACGATACTAAAACTATACTAAAAAACAGAGAAAGATACTTACAGAAAGCTAGAAAGATAATAATAATGAAACTCGTGACTCTTTCCAGAGTCTCGACACAGCTTGTGTGACCATTGGTCAGTGATTAAAAACAAGCTCACACCAGAGCCCAATCAGGCTCAGCACTTCAGGTAAACAAATTCCTAACACATTCTACATGAGCAAAACACAAGATAAGCAAATTACATAAAGATTTTTTCCCATCTCTGGGCCTCTCTCTGCATTTTCAGCTTCTCAGGATAAAAATCCTGAGCAAAGGAATTATGTTTAATAAAATGGGAGGACCACACTCTCTCACAAGATAAATCCATTCCCATTCAAGGGAATGTGAGATATCATTGTGATGAATGCCATGAGAAACTAATAATTCTGAGTGCAGCATGAGCTTGGGAAGATTTGCACTAAATGAAGGAGTGGCCAGAAACTGAAGAAGCAGGGCTGAACAACTGCCCTTTCTATTAGTTCTCATCCAGCCCATGCACTAAATAAGACAGGGATCCTGTGGAAAAAAATACTGAGCCATCATGTAATTATAGACTGCGCACACAGTTAACGATGAATCCACACAAGGACTCAGAACAGAGGCTGTGCAAATACAAGCACATCTATTGACTCTCCTAGCACTTGAGTTCTTTTCACTACATGCAAAAGCTTTTCCGTGCAGGGTGGTCTGGGGCTGCTGTACAGAAATCATAAAGGTGCCCTTTTATAGGTCCATTAGTTTTCTCAGAATTTGCCTTAATATACACATGAAGCATACGCACACATTCCTATGCACTCATGTGCTTACAATGGTGTCTGCTGTAGAGTAAGGTAGTGGTAAGGGGTGTTCTAATTCACACAGAGAATCTACATTCCACCCCTGAATTTCCACGCTCTTACCAAAGTACTGATCTTTCCAGTTGAGAATGGATTATGCAAAGGGATCACACACAGAAGAAATTTTGTTATGACTGTGGGAGGAGTAGCCAGGGGATCTGCAATTATGTGGATCGAGAATATAAACCTCTTACACAGGAATGTGCAGGAGATCAGCTGCATTCCTCCAGTCCTGAGCCTGCGGTAACAGCAGAGAAATGCTATACAGCTACTGAGTTAGAGAAGTCTTTTTCGCCCTCCCAGTTTTGGTTTTGCTTAGCCTGTTTACTGGGACAGCACAGAGGTACAACACAGATGGAAACCAGATCTGTTTACCCTAACTTGGATGTTCATGCTGAAACCTAATTTTTATGTCAATATTTTGATGTTTTCACTGCTGTTTTAGTAGGCACAGCCAAATACTGCAGGATTATAGGCTGAATTCAGAGGTGGAAAAATATCAAGTGAACAGCTTTCCTTTTCCTTCTTTATGTCTTTTAAAAGATACTAGAATAAATTACAGGTGAGAAACCCTTAGAATATAGACTGCCTAAGTATAGACTTTCGTGTCTGGAAGACTTTTTGCTTACATTTCACTTTCTGGGTAGCAATTACCAACAAATACCACGTTGCATTTGTGTAGCCTTTGCAACAATAATAAAGTTGATTTTCACTGTTAGCTGCTCAGTGATAATTTTCAGAAGTTACTGTTCAGCTACTGTTGTTCTATTTTGACAGAAGACAGTGTACCCACATTTCTTGCTAAACAAATGTTTATTCAGAAGAAATACTTTTATTCAGAGGAAATTTAAGAAAGGGTTAATTAAAAGGGACAATCAAATAGTCACACATATTCACTGCACTTAATATGCATGGTCATGTTTTATATTTGGGTGCTGCACCTGATGTTTACACATAAAATTGGTATTTGATGCCCAGATGCTGGTAGAATAACAAATAGATAAAAGAAATAGCAAATAGAAAGAGAAAGTCAAGTTGCATATAGCTTTCCAGTATACTATCAGTGATTTTACATACAGTACAAAATAGCTTATAGGCCACTATCTCTTAATTTTACGTTTGATATCCCCACTGCATTATGCCTCCTTTGAGATTTACTGTATTTTGAAGCAGCAATAAAAGATACTTTTATAAGATGGAATCTCAGCTTCACTGAAGGTGAGACCAAAAGTCACTGACTTAACAGAGCTAACAATTTTTATGTTTATAAACTAAACTGGCTGTGTTGCAAAATGTACCTGACTTCCCTTCTGGATTGTAGGAGACTCGTTCATCAAAAGGAGCTGCTTCCACTGATCCAGCCACATTGGTCGTTCCAAGTTTTTTATTAATTTGCACTACAGCAAAAGCAACAGATGTTCCATTTTTTGCACATGCTCACCCTCTTTATTGAGAGCTTACCATAAATGTCTTTTGATTTCCAGTGACTTCTGATACGTAAGGGTAAAGTGATATTTATCATTATGAGTTACCTGTTGACTTTGCTTTTATTTGCAACTTGGTCATTCAGACACCAGCAACAAAAATGAACTTTAGAAATAAATGTTATTTCTACAATGGATAAGCATGGAAATATTTGATTTCTGTATTCTTTCTTAGCCAAATCTAGTAGTAAACTATAATACTTCAAAAAAGGGCACTATCAAAATAGAGTGATAAATATACCTATATATTTAGTCTAGAAGTAATTTCCAAACAGTTTATCATCAGTTTATAGCTTGTAAAACCTATATTACTATAGTGACAACTTATCTTCAAACTAAAAAGAAATTAAACCGTAGCCTAAATCTTCTGAGTATACTTTGAGTAACACTACAGTATAAAGTAGAACACTATACTCTAAAGTAGACTTCAGATAAATCTCAGAGAATGACATTCTATTATTAGTACAACACAGAAAAATAGACTTTTGCAATAATGGAACATGGCTGCATGTGTCAGTGTAGCTAACACCATTACAGCTGGAATGGCAGATCAGTGATGTATTGTCTTCTCTGATGCCCACTTTTGATTTCTTCTTTTCACAACAGGATGTTATCGCCATTTTTTTTTCAGAATACTGTCCTACCCCGAGTGGCTGTCTTTGGTGCTTAATAAATGAAAGCCAGAGTAAAACCTGTTTCCAGGGATTGTTGTCCTCTAGATCCTTCACAGTTGTGAACTGGCCTCTTTGGGAATAGATAATTAAAGATGTGTTTCTACATGGACTGTCAGAAATGTGGAAAGGAAGTAAAAAATTATAACCCTAACTTTTGCTTATATTCCCTCAATTTAAAATGCTCAGATAAATGGAAATACAAATTTGTACAGAGCATCGGAGGACAAAAGGCTGAAATCCCAAAAAAGGTTAATTGTACATTTAACAGAGACACCAATTAACTTGCAATCAGCATCCATGACTCTTCTTGCTTTCACAAGTGGGATTCCAAGCTAGAGTTTGATCTTCAATGAAGTTGGTATTTCAAGAGCATTCAGCATCAGAGTCATTATCATAGATGCAATCTGAAATGAAAATAAAATGCAAAACTATTAATATTGTGTAGTATTTCAACACAAAGATAAAGTTTGTTGTAATTGAATGGAAATGAAGTATTGTTCCAAATGTTCAACATACCGTCACCAATATCGTCATAAATCTCTCCATCACTGTAAGTTAAAAAAGACAAATAGTATATTTAAAAGTTGAGACATCAGAAAAGTATTAAAAAATACAGTAGCAGTATGGTGCAGGCAAGCTATCAAATAATTAACTTGCTAATTAGGAACATAAAACCTTTGTGGTAACAGAACAATGTTGAGCAAGATGGTCAGGTCAAAGTATTTTCAGGGAAGGGTAGACTTGGATACATTTCTTTCTAACATGAAAGTGTTTCTTTATTAAAAGTTGGTTTTATTTGTTACATTTTTACAAAGATATTCTCATAGAGTTATTCCCATAAAGAAATTAAATACTTAATTTTTTTAAAAAATGGTCACCAGAACTGAACTATTGAACTAAAAAACCCAGTCAGTATGCCCTTTAAATTGTTTTTGTTTCTTTACTCA
>WBNO01012916.1:11704-43525 GCA_013400575.1 Peucedramus taeniatus | reverse complement strand
CCATGTGGACTTTGTTGTCTGTTTATAGACAACCTGTTCTTGGAACAGGTTTTCAATCTCATAGAGGCTGCAGCATGACAAGGGAGCTGCATTCATCACCTTGGGGATGTCACCCCTTATGTCTGGTGTGGTGTAGGTGTCCCTTTGAGAGGTCCCAGTTGCTTGGCTGGAAAAGGACTGCACCACATCTGTGGCTTCTCGTATGTTCTTCTGTACAAGTGGTAAAAAAATGCAAAGAGGAAATACAAAGTGTCCAAAATGACCTCTACAACTGTCAAAGTGAGCAAGTATCCCTCAATCAGGAAACTGGAGGTTTTTGTGTGCTTGGGGTTTTCAGTGTCTGTGTTGGTTTGTGCTTCAAGCGCTTGAGTTCACTTCCAAAAGAAGCAGAGGGATGCACCCACTTTTAACTGATTCAGAATAATGGGTACAACTTGGAGTATTAACAAAAGGAAAGTGGGAAGGAAAGTAAACCCAGGAAAAAAGTATAACAAACTGCTCACTCCCCTCTACCTAGACTATTTGTGTAAACCCAGCCTAATAAAGTTCACCAAGCCACATTTTCAAAAGGAAGCAATGAAGTTATTCTATTGACATTCAGACCATATCAAAAGAACTTTTTCTGCATTTTCATGAGGGTTTGTTTTTTAAAGGAAATATTAATGAAATGTATTGCAAACTTAAGGCTTACTTCTGCTTGAACTTTTTCTGTGAGCATGGATGTGTTCCAACACTGTTAAAGTAAATGGGAGGAGTATCACAGTGACAGGATGGGTCTGGGCCCACAGGAAAATCCAGCAAGTGCTGGCAAGTTGACAGGGGAGCTGTGCTTAGGAAGGTCATTTGTAACCACTCCGTGATGTGGGCAGCTGTGCAGTAGCTCTGTTGCAGAATCAGATCTATAAACCAGACATTATAAATATAGCGTACTGTTAGGCCACTGCTGGGAGAAGAGAGTTTTCTGGATTTGATAATATATAACACTTAAAATGGTTGTGCATTATTTCCCCAAACTGTAAAATTGTAAATTATATTATTTTAGAGTTATTATATTTATTTAGAGGTATTACCATGCTTCCTATGGTTCTTGTTATGGTTTCTTATCAAAGCCATGATTTGAAGGAGCATTCAGAAGATGTACTTTAGTGGCTGCTTTTCCAGAGTGTTACTTAGACTAGGTTTTCAATGGGCTTTTTTTGCTAATTAGAGATGCAGATACAAATTAGGGGATATGGGCTTTTGAGTTCAAGTGTGAGACTCTGACTTCAGGGGATGTTAAATGAGTTCCTTTGGCCAAACACTGAAATTTCAGTGTTTTCTTGTGAAGTGTTGAAATGCAGGAATCAGTCCCAAATCTGACCCAGGTCTCTTGACTGCTTTTCATCCTTGGCTAAGCCTTTGAACAGCTTCTGTTGAACATACAAGGTTTGCTACCATCTCCAGCATGAACAGTGTTGGTTAATTTCTGAGCAGTTGTAGTATGAACAGTCTGGAAAATGAAATTCAGAAGTGAATATTCTTTTTGTGTTGACAGTCTGCTTACAAAAGCACAGCCTTGTGTGACGAAGTGGTGTTCCATAAAAGTAAGCACATACACTATGAACTGTGGTTGGCAACATTTAATAGATGCTGTGGTTTAGGCAAGGAACATATGTTTTGTGTGAGAGATTTTCCTTTAGTCCTAAATTAAACAATGCTATTTCTTGTGGACTTTCAATAAGAAATCCCCACAGGGTTAAAACTTTCTACTGTTTGCTATCTTTTCCCCCTCAATTTTCCCTGAAGAATGAGCTTCAGAGTGCCTTATTCTCACTTCCAGACAAATTCAGAAAGGAAAAAAAAATGCTCTTTTTTATTACAGATATTTTGTAGCCCAACAAGTATTCATACAACAGAAGGATTGGCTCAGAGAAATAGGAAATTTGACCAAGATATGTGCTAAGAGGTAAGCAACAGTAATCAACTAGCACATTATCTGAAAAGGTAAATTATGTGTCCCACCAGACTAATTATGTTAAAATGAGTGGCAGGAGAAGACGTCAAGATTTTTTTCTTTATGACCTCCATTGGTATGTGTTGATTTTTTTTGGCACTGCCCCAGGCCCCAAGTGTCTGCAGCTGAACAAGGGGAAAAGGCAGCAGATTTTATTGACTCATAATATGGCTTGCTGTAGTGTTATGAGGGAAAACAAAAGGCTTATGTTAGCTATAAGGTACTGCAATATATATTTAACTGGTATAAATTATAAGATTGTCTCTCCTTAAGAGTATAACATATAAGGTTGTTTCAGAGAGAGTCTGAAGTGAAAAATGATCAAAGCACTGTCCAAAGTAGACAAATTCATCAAACAGACCCAGTTATTAAAAGAACACAAACTTGTGTATGAATTATTTGCTCCTGCTCAGTTTGAACAAAGGTTGCTAACCGTTCCCAGTCTGAGATGAAGGTAATTTTGTACTGATGACAAGCACCATGGCACATGATGGATTGCAGAATGGATCAGGTAACTTGACTCAGTTTTTCTCCGAGATGCTGTTTCCAGCCAAGCTTTCTGAGGCTGGGAAGCATAATTTTCTATAAAAGTTGGGTTCGTTTTTACTTAATATACTGTGGGATTTGTATAGGTCCAGATAACTTCCAGAAATCCCTGTCTCTCTCTCTCTCTTCTGTCCTGAAACTTAGCTTTTGATGTCTTGAGCACCAGCAGAGCTCAATACAGCAGATACACCGAACAGTCACAGCTCATGACGACGTTTGTGCATGGACAGGTCACTGTGTCAGGTCTGTCTTTGACATTGATCAAAATCGAAAAATCTTCTGTCAGAGGGAAGTTGCAGCATCACTTCTGGGCTTTGATGGGTCTTTACAGCATCTTCAGAAGGAAGAAGCAAAGGCTGAAGACTGGAGTGGAGCTGCCAGGTAACAAACAGGATCTCAGTGTCTCAGGGATCTGCTGCACAAGGACAACATTGGTTACTCTGGGACAGGCAAAGGGCAGCTGACTCCATGAGACCAGACAGAAGCTCTTGGTTGTGTAATGATGACTCTGGGGTATCAACATCTTAGCTCCTTTGGAACCAACTTAAAACCAATGTTACCTCTTCCAAGCACCAAGAAAATAGTACTTCTTAGGAAAAACTGTGATTTGTCCTGTGCACTAATAATTTTTAGACGGGAATTCATACGTGACCAAAGTAAAAGGGCTCAAATGTAACCAGTTGAATAAAAATCTTGAAGATATACACATGGCATGAAGTGCTGTAGAATTTGCCAAGCTATTTAAAATGTAGCTTAAATGGGTTATGAATACCTGGGGTGAAATTTTGGCTCGCTGAAAAGAGTAGGAATTCTGTCATTGATCTCAACAAGGCTAGAATTTCTGTCTCTTTAGACTGCCTCCACTTATTTTCATTTTATTAGCCATTCTGCTTGCTGATTGCATGCATTTTTATTTTACATGGAGAGGTTGCATAAAGTCAGAATATAATATTTCACAATTGGCAAGACACCCTCCATCCTGCAACTGCAATTGTAGTTGCCTGTAGGGAAGCAGCGAGTGGCTCAGGGCCAGCACACTGCAGTATTGAGGAGGGGTTTCAAGGGAAGCAGAGCAGCCATGGAGCAGAGAAGGAAAGGGGCCCCTGCCCTGCGTTCTTCTGTGTGAGAGCCAGGAAGAAGCTGCAGCCATCTGTACTCCTAGATGCTTCCTTTATGTAATCCACAACGTAAAACTGGCTGCTGCAGGGGTCATTCAGGCTATTTTTCCCCCCATTTGTTATCCAGTGTGGGCTGCCACTGTTTGAATCTTCCTCCAGCCCACTCATTGCATGTGTTGACTGGGGAGAAAGACACTCCTAAAGCTGAGAGTGAGATGATTTGTGCTCCTTCTTCTGCCATCTTTTACAAGGGTTGTTCCATGCACACTGTGTGATGCTTTGCTGGCAACTGGGGAAACACAGCTAATAGATGCACACAAAACTGCTCCTCTGGACAAAGCCCAGCCTTCCATGTTACTGGAGCAAGGCTCCATCTCTATCTTCGGCAAATCTTCCACCCTAATAATCCTTATTTCTTTGTAGGGAAAAGAAGAAATCTTGTGAAAAATACACTCGGTATGTTTATGGCTCATGTTCCTCTGCTAGCTTTAGTTAACCATTTCAAGGAAGCTTTCTTTGAAGACAGAAGGCTTTCACGGGCAGGCCAGCCCCTCAAAGGCAGTGCCTGGAATGCTTTGTGTGCCCTTTTGCTCACAGCTCTGGTCCCAACAAAGCTGCAGTCCTCAGTGGCGTTGCACTGTATCGTGTTATATTTGCAGTCTTTCTGGAATGCTTTTTTTCTGTATACTTTATTCAGATTTTGGTCATATATTATCTGCCTTACAACTCAACACCTATAAAAATTTATGAATTTGTATTAAAACCAATACTTGATTATGTCAGTGTTTATGAGGCTTCCCATGAGTCCTATATTCTTCAGTTGAATCTAGCTATAGCCCCTCATAATAATAATAAAACAGGCCATATTTCACCATTTCTCAGTTAACATGACTCACTGCTCGCAATTACAGTAGCTACCAGCTCACACTTCTGTTGACTTTAAGGATTTGCTGCCTTGTAAGGCTCTTTGCTGATCTAAACACACATAGACATTTATTCAGTGGGCCTCCTTAAGTGGGCTAGAAATAGCTGTGGGTGCATTTTTTCCTTGTCAGAAAACAATGTCTAACTACATTTGTTCATGCAGAAGTGTGTAGTGACTCATAATGAATGCGTAATTGTGGGTTTATGTACTGATAATAAGAAAAAAATGACACCACTAGGGCCTTTGTGTTTGCAAATGCTCTGGATATGGAGACCAACTGAAAAAACAAAGAAAATAAACCAAATATGCTTCTTCCTCCCACAGTAAGGCTTTTCTTATTTCCATCCTTTACTTGTCTGGATCAGCTTTAAGAGCTTCATTCTGGGGCTCAATGCAGAATTTGTGTGGAGTGCCAGCCGCAGAAGTTGTCTTCTGGCTTTTGCAAGGGAGTGTTTTACCTGAAGTTAATAGTTTAGAGTCTGGTTTTGGTATTATGCAGTTCTTCTATCTTCATTATCCGATTTTTAAAACCAAACCAATATATACAGTAATCATAAAGACTAGTAAGACTCCAGCATTTTAAGCTGGACATCAGTGAGTGCAGGGAATTTCTAAGCTTTAATACTAGCAATGGTAACATTCTACTTCTGCCAGGATAACAGCAGGCTGTACAACATACTTGCAATATAAAGATTCTTACATCCTAGGAACAATAAAGATGTTTTAAAAACGAATCAGGGAAATAACTCTCTATATAGATAATGATATGCATAAAATACAAACCACACATCCATGTTTTCCTTATTCTAAATTACATAATTACTACAGAGGATGGACTTGGACGTACACAAATAGTATATGTGTACGTATATGAAACACATATGAAACACAGCAGCAAATTTCTCTTAATCCCCATTTTTTTTACTTCCCATAACATAGCTATAATATTTCTGTAATATGAGAACTTCACAGAGGTAATTTTTGCTGGTTTGAAGGATGCGCTGGATACAAGTTGGTTCCAGAAGTTACAGCTATACATAAATTTAAATGAATATGTAACATATACATAACTTTTAGCCAACAGTTATATAGCATTGTACATGTTTTATGGAGACATAAAGCTGTTATGATTCTTGAACCTTTTAGTTCCTTCTGTATCAGATTGTATCTCCAGGAAAAGAACAGATGACTTATCCCTAAGTTTAAATGATTCTGAAGTTATAAATTTAACAGATGTAGATAACACCAGTACTACTCCCCAAAGATGTTTTTCAAGTCTCAAAATACCTTGAATGACTTAATTGTCTCAAGATAGTGATGTAAAAACTGTTCAGGATGATAGGTGGTACTTTTTCCAAGTCAAATAAAGTTCCACTTCTACAGAAAACATTTATTGCATTTACAAACCTTGAGATTGTTGGCAACAGTAGTATGTTGCATTTTGGCAAGTCCCGCAGGGCATATCCCCATAGCCTATGCAAAAAACAGAGATTTAGAAAATGGACCAAAAGAGGAAAGAAATTGGTAATTTCGTGTAAGCTCTAGTGCGTTACAGCAATCTGAAAAACCTCTTCTGGTATTTGTCCTGCCAAAAATGTGGGCAATGAAAGATCAGTGTTTTTGAAAACGAGTCTCTGAATCATATAAAAGTTGGGATATAGATGCACAAGAGCAATTAAAAATCATGTAGGTCAGGAGAAGGTTGCACCTATTGCAGTAGAACAGTTAGACCATCTTGCTCTTTTATTCAAAGCAGGACTTGGAATACGTAGAGTTCCATTTGAAAAGGATATTTCCTAAGTGCTGGATGGTCAGGATGTTGTAGTCAAACTTCTACTTTTAAGATTTCAAGAAAGGAGCTGAATGCACATTTTCCTTTCCTGCACAGCATTCTGACTACTGGCTACAAAATATTAAAAAAGCCAGGATTATATATTTCTATTCCTTATCCTTGCAAATGTCATAAATTGTGAAACTTGTCTTTTACTTCTTTTGAAGTAAAGTTCCTCTGGTGAGGATATGGCAAGAGCTGGTGGCAGTCCCTCATACAGATGTGTACATCAGAGCTAAAGTACAACTCACCCCAGCTTGTGCTCGCTCTTTCTGCTACTCTCCCTCCTACAGTTGAAGAGTTTCTGCATGGCTGTGCAAAGGCTTTAAGGGATATGTGGATGACTGTGCAAAGCTGAATTGCAGTCTAGATATATAATTATCAAATAACCAATTTATTTCATGAACATAAATCATGTTCCTTTATAGAGAGACATAATCAAGTTAGTGTCATTAAGTTTTATAAAATATAAGGAACTAATCTCAAGGTCAAGATACAAATGGCCTTCCTTTTAATTATTTTGCTATTACAGACTTCCTTTACTTTTATTGCACTATAATTCTTAACTGGAGACAATTTTAATTTAAAATACAATCCTATTTCCCCAGACAAAAACTGGAATAATCACTATTAGGCACTATGCTTGGTATTTGCCAGTTAGAGCTTGTAACATCTCCACCTTGTGGTCGTTCATCTGAGCAATGAGCTTAGGCTGCCGCATCTCACACCATGGGTATTTCGGCTCAGGGACTCCAGATGTTCTGAACATACATTTCATACATTGAGGAGTTTTAGGTAAGAGGTTCTTGTATTAAAAAATACATAGTTTTACATAGTTTAGCTTAAAATTAGCTCTTGTTTCCTACTTTTTATCAGACATGGTTAAAATTTTGTATTTTATACAACATCTATAATTAAATTCAGGGATAAGCAGCTACAGAAGCAATACACATATAGGATAACTTAAACTGTTCAACTTGAAAAGAAGTATTTCTTACATAAAAAATGCCATCAAATCAAATAAGAGGACTCAAGGACTGTGTCAAGAAAATTAATTATTTTTTACTCAGCAAAGTATTTGTAGATATCCTCATATTTGATGAAAAGAATACACATTACACACAATAATTCTCACTCTATGGAATGAGAGAATGTTATTGTCCCTGTTTCACAAGGGGAAATCCAACTGAAGAGGGAACTTGTCCTTTCACAAAGTCACAGACAGAGACAGTGATGGCAAATAAGAGTAGCCCAGACTTTCTGTTTTATAGTTCGTGGCTTTTTTTTGTTATATCTTCCCTCTCTCATCCTGATTTGCTTTATTTATAATATCAGGAATATTGTCTACTCAACTCTAAAAAACCTTAGATCACGAGTATTAACTCAGCACTAGTTGCAGAAGGTGAGCTGTGGTTTGGGATTTTTTTTAATGTTTTATTTTTTTTTACTTGCAAATGTAAGAAAAAGGTTTTTTGATATTTCTGGTATTTCCCCAGTCGCAGTCAGCCAGAAGAATTAAGACATAAACTCTTTTGTGGTATTTTGTCACTTCCTGCACACCTCAGAATTTTAAAATGCAAATAAGGCAAATAAGTAAGTGTAATTGTTTTATCCAGGCTTTCTAAAGTGTCTCAAATTCTTTGGCTTGATATTCTAATTGAAGGTGTCCCAACCTCTTATTTCCAAGAAGGAGACTTCTTTTCTTTTACTTTTATTTTTTCTGTCAGAGCTAATTTTTTTTCCTGTCCTACTGCCTATTTATGCATAGAGCATTCAATTTAGGAGGACTCAAAGGCTCAAATACATCTCTTCTAGCTCCAGGCACCACAGGTAGCAACAAAACTGCCTCTAGTCATAAGCCTAGAAATTAGATTTTTTTCCTATCTGAATAGCCTGCCATAAGCACCAAAACTTACATGGTGCAATTCTTGGTGGCAGCCTTGCAAAAGCATCAGTTTGCGTACAACTGTCGTTCAACACTTTAAAAGCTGATAACAAAAAAAATGGAATTGAATTTTCCCAGTGAGTGTGTAAGATTTTGAATAGTTGAAAATGCTCAGTAATAACAGTCCAAACTGGTCCAAAGTATTATATGAAATGGCACTCCATGGGTAAGAGACTGACAAGAGATGAAGTCTTGGAGAGCTTTTGTGAAATTCAGAGATCACCAGAGATATAAACCTGACAGAGGAGGAAAGGAAGAGGTTTTGATAACAATAGCAGGTGTATAACATGCATATGTAATCTGGGCTTCCTAAGCAGGAGGAGAAGTTTTGAGCTGGGTAAAGAAATACTGGAAGGAGGAGCTGTGAGGATGGTGGTTGATGAGGAAAAGTGGTGAATGTGGCCAAAATGGAACAGACTAATTTAGCTAAATATAACATCTTCACTATAGGTGTCAACCTCTGAGCTGGTCATCCCAGCCTCCTCAATGAGGCATTCTCAATAGATCACTCAGAAAGGACATATTCCTCACTCATTACTAAACTTTACTACTTCCTGTTTCTTTTTCACATTACTACTTCCTATTTCTTTTTCTAGTCTATTCTCAAAAAAAAATTATTTTAGAAAAATTCTATTTGTGAAAGAAAATGTTTTTCTTGCCAGCACGTGAACTAATCATGTACTTTATAAACAATACAGAAGAAAAGGCACTCTGAGGGCATGGTTAATACACCCATGAAGTAGTAGTATAAAGTAAATCTTTTTCTCTATTGACTACAAAATGAATACAGAATGATAGCTACAATATCTGAAGAGTCCTAATTTCCAGAGGATACAAATTATGGTCTCTTTTCAGCAGCAGAGACCTAGAGCTTACTGAAGAACTTCAGCCCCAGAGGTGCAGTTGCACTCGCCCTGGCTGCCCTTGCCCCCAGGTGCTGGCTGCACAGCACGGTGTGAACCCAACTCTGCTGCTCAGAGCTGTCCAGACCATTTCAGCCTTCTTAAAGATTAGGTACTGATGATAGGAGACTGAGCACCATGACACGGTTGGATTTCAGAAACAGAATGCCCCAAATAGAAAATGTTGTTCTGGTGTGTGTTCCTTCATGCTCAGTAAGGATTTGATCACCATGTGGCAACTAATCCATAACTGCCCTGCTTTGCCAGCGTGATTTCAGAATGCCACTGGATTAAATAACCACGGAGCTTTGAAGACTAGAGCTGCTGAGGGATGGGTGGGAAAACTTTGAAAACCTAAAAGAGTTTGTTCAAACAACACATTCAGATCCTTACTGGGAAATAATTGGTCTGGAAATCAAACTTCAGTGCCTCCTTGTCTCAGATGTTTGCAATGCTGAAGGAAAACCACACCTTATAAATGTCTGATCTACGGAAGTTCAGTGCAGCTCCAAAGACTTTTTGAAATGTTAAACTTCTCTGCATTTTTTCCAGGAGGGAAACTTTCACCCTTTCTGTTTGAAGAAGTCTGCCTGTGACTAATTAAAAGCAGCGTGTGACACGCATTGCGGCAGTGCCGTTGTTGCCAAGGCCCCCTTGGTGGTCCTGGAGACCACAGGCATTTGCCTGCTGTGGGCACAGGCTGGCCAGGGCTGGTGGCTGCAGTCCCACGAATGAGGACACTCTGGTAGCCCTAACTCAGGCAATGCTATCACTTTAGCCAGCTGGAGCCATGCCTGAGCAATTTCAAACAGGACAGCTGCTTCAACCCAGGGAAAGCTCTGTTACTCCCAGATCCACTTGATGTTACTGGGATGAGAATAATGTGTTAATCTGCTTCCACAGGGCAGAATAAAGTTGATGTTAGTGCCAAGTGTAGTTGCTTAGCCAAACCCTGCTCAAGTTTCACTCATCCTGTAGACTGAGAAATGTTTAGAATGGTCAAACCTAAAATATTTATTTGTATCAGTGAAAGCATCTTAATTAGGTTTATGGGGCTTGTGGGCTGTGTGCGCATACACACAAAATTCTATTATGCAGAGAATGAGTTAAGGAAATAAGAAAAGTCAACTCTGTGGTGTGCAGGATGATCAGCATAAAAGGATATAGTTCATTCTCTGACCCTTTTCAGCCATCTGTAAAGTAGCAACAACTGCATTTCCCTTCCAAGCTGCTCTGAGCTGCTGGTCACCTTCTACTGCAAGCCTGCAGTACTTGTGGTCTGCAGTATTACCTGGGGGAGGGCAGTACAGTGACTAAAATTTGAAAGCAGGCTGTTTCTTTGGAGTTGAAGGGAAGTTCCACTTAAAACAATTACTAGCACAACATGCAACTGTGCTGATTGTGGGGATTTAGATCTTTTATCTCAGTTTTTACTGAGAGCCGCTTCCTGCAGCAAAGAAAACACAAATACTGTTTTTTTGATGTTTATCCTAAATTTGTACTACTTCTCCTAGAATAATATCTGGAAGTATTTAAGTGAACAGTTAAAGTTCAGAATTTGAAATTTAATGAAACAAGATTTTTATACTGATGATGCAAGGACTCTAGAAGAAAACAATGTTCCTTTTGTAATTAAGCAGAGCAGCTATTTATACTGTCAGCTGCATTCCAGTACAAAGTGCACTCATGGCATCAATTTAAAGGGCATATGTTGGAGGCAAACACACAAAAGTGGTTTGGAAAGAGGCATGGAGTAAAAGTTTCTGAAGTGCCTCCTCTTCAAGGAGTGAGACTTCAAGGACACTCATTTGATTTTGAATGTTTTACTCAGGCTTACCAGAAACAACTTAAATTTGGCCATGATCCTCTTTAGCCACAGAAAATTCCTTTTGGAATAGGTTTTATTCGAGTAACTCCAGATGTACTTGCCCTTTTCCTGTGTTAGAAGGAGATCCAATTTTATTTAAATATTTTACTTCTACTTCAACCACAGCAGGATTAAGTCCTGAGTCTTCTGTCGGTAGAAGACTCAGAAATTTCTTTACCTTTTTTAATATGATTAGTTTGCTTTCTTCTTCCAACTTTTAGTTTCCATACTTGCTTCTCTTTAGACATGTAAGGTGCATTACTAAAAAAGCCTATCTTGCAATGAGCAAAGCAACTTTTCTCTAATGTTTCCAGTTTCCACCAGACTAAAGAGGAAAAAGCCTAAGTCTGTACATTTTACTGCATAGCTGAAACCAAATTCTGCATGGAAACATTTTATCAAGTACCTTATTTTTCTACACATTCCTGGAGGACCTGCAAAGGAGGAGCTTGTAGCTAAATTGAAAACATACTAATAAAGTTAAAAAGTTAATGGGAGACATTTGCAATTTCCCAATAATTTTCCTAGTGACTTAAACTCGAAATAACTGTGTATACTTCTGCTACTGTTTTCCTTACATCTTTGTATCGAATGACAAGCAGAAGAATTAGTGCCGGATATCTACCATTTGTCGCACACCTATCAAATTATAGTTTTCCTAGGCAAACTTACAGTTCAGGTGGCCAGATCTCTGTTTGTCTGGGAGGCTATTTTCAATTACTTTTAAGTAATAATGTGTGTTTTATAACTCAAACCACTTGTATAAATAGAGCTTAAAACCTTGTGACTGAGGCAATAAAATAGAAGCAAAGGTTTAGCTGTTGTACCCTACTATGCAGTCCATTAAGGGCAGTGGCTGAAATACAATTCCAGACTGTGGGCCACTTTTGTGTTAACTAGAAAATATAAAAATACCTTCCCCCTCCCCCCCCCTAATTAGGATGATTATTATCTTAGTTAAGCACATCTAATGATTGCTGCATCTTCCAGTGAGCCTTAGGTGGTTATTTTGAACCAAGACATCTCCACGTGCCCTGCTAAAGGGTTCAGGCTGACAGTATTACCTTTGCCTTACATCTCCAGACTTGCAAAAGGGAGCCATTGAAAGATTAAATTTTCACTTAAGGATACACAGAAGGGTAAGTCTGGGGGGCTTGGTTAATTCTGTCCTACTCTTCTGTGTGTCCTTTCCACTTCTCCATTTACTGTGACTAGACTATCACATCTGAATACCACATGACCAGTCTTGTATTTTACCAACTAACGCTGCACATCACTGGCATCCTGACTAACAGGTCAAGAGAGAAATAGTTTTGATGGACTGATGAGCTATTTCAAGGGATATCTTTTGTTTTTCATTGCCTTCAGAATAAAATTTTCTGTTCAGGCCCCTATTATATAAAATTTGTGTATTTGATAGATCTTTTTGACCTCAGAAAAGAAAAATATAAAGTGATATATTATTCCTTTCTTTTATCTGCCTTAAGCCTCCAAGAACATTCCTCTGCATTCTTGCTTCTACTGATAACATCTTTTCTAGCTGCTAAAGAGCTGACAGCATATTACAGGGGTTGTGCAGTGCTGAACCCTTCTCAATTAGATTTGGCCTGAATGCCAAAAATGTTGACCTTTTCTGTATTTAATATAGCTCAGAAGAGGCATCTTTCCAAGTCTTAATGTAATCTACTGCTGAACCTTCTCATCCTCCTCCACTTCCCCTCCCCTTCAATCTTGCAGCACTCCTAGTTCAGTGTATGGGATATGAACACCCTACATTGCCTAGCGTATCCTTTTACATATATCCAGGGAATTCAGGAATTCTTTTGACTTTCTTGAGTGTTGCTATATTTGTCAGTCTCTTATCAGTTTCTGATATCAGTCTCTGTTTATCTTTAGGATTTAATTGTCTGTTAGTGTGAGTGGCTCATGTCTTTCCCATGCAACCATATTTTACCTGACAAATTTTGCCCACCAGTTCTTTTGGAAGAATTCTTTTGACCGAGGACTTGATCTTTTCACAAATAATACAAATAGAAACTTAAATGTAATTTAAAATTTTTACTTCACTCTGTTATGAATTAATACATCTAATAATATCCCAATCCAGCTTAGTTCTGCTATGTCTATTTAAATATTTTTGATACAAGACTGATCAAAACAGACAAAATTTTAATGAAGTTTTATGGTCTGGGCTGTTTCTGAAACATAGAAGTGATCCATGAAAAGGCAAACATTTTGAATAGCTGCCTTTGGATTTGCTCATATTTTGCAGTGGTACTGGTCACCATTTTAAGTTCCTTCCAGCTGAAATATTCTATTCTATTCTATTCTATTCTATTCTATTCTATTCTATTCTATTCTATTCTATTCTATTCTATTCTATTCCATTCCAATTTAATTGCAAAGCCTTTTTTTCCAAGCTATGAAATCAAATTATGATAAACTTATAGATCAGTTCTGAAAAGCGGCATGTAGTACAGCAGATTTTGTAGATAACCTCTATTATTTAGCATGTGAGTTCAATTTTCTTCACAGTTACAGTATATTCACAATGACTTTGCTTCTTCCTTGAATGCTAAATTGACACATATTTTGAAAGCAGAATCTATTTTTTACCTTAAAGAACAGTTCCTATAATATTCCTTCATAAAATTCTAGCTCACTGTGGACAAGGTAGTGTAATTGTTACATTGTTAGCTTTTATCCCACAGTTTTCTACCTGATGTGTCACCCATCCTGAGTACTGGGGAAAGTGGCTTTGTAAGCCAGTAAAAGAGAGCTCTGTCCTGGACCAAATGGCTTTCAACAGCTGTACACCATGAAAAAAGTAATGCCTCCAGATAGACTTTTCCAGCCATAAAGATGCAGTTCTCAAAAGTCAGCCCCATTAAAACTTATTCTTTTGAGCCAAGCCCAAACCATGGCATTGCTGGGCGTGACTTTTAGGCAACCAGCACCAAGCCTATTCTTATTCTCCAGAGGGTTGTGGAAAACTCCCCAGTAAGGGCAATAACACTTTGCCCCATGGGCAACCTATGCCAAGCAGATGTGCACATATAATTTCTGATGGGAAGTCTTATCCCCAGGGACCATTTCTTCATTCACTCATCAGATTCACCCCTACTAATGGAACAAGCAAATACAGTAGAATGGAAGGGGTCTGCCCTTTTCTTTGTACTCAGTGCAAGTTTGTCATATTAAACCCTTAAGAAGTAGCTCCTTTTCAGGCACAAAGACATTCAAGGGAAAAGACATCCCTTATTCTAAATTACTGTGTTATGCTTTAACTTCAAATGGCAGACATTTAAGGCATTTCAAACTAGTTGAAAGGGGGAAATGTAACACAGTAGAACTTCACTCTTTCAACTTTTCTGTTATCTATCATACCTACCTCTCATTACCTTTGCATATCTTTGTCTCTTCCCTGCCCTCATTTTCTTACTTCATCTATTTCCTTTCTTATAATGCTGAATAAAAAAAAATCTCTTTCCAGCTAAGAGGTAGTGATATCCCATGCCAGCCTTCTGCCAGCGTTGCACCAGTAAGGTTTTTGACAGCAAGGGATAAACTTCCCCAAAAAGATTCCATTTCAGTCTGTAAGACTCACAAAATTAATTTAGCAGGTGAAGAATCCAGCCTTGTGTGTTCCACTGACAGTGGGCTACTTTAAGGTCAGCAGTTCCCCTTAGAGTGACAGCCAAGTATGTCTAAGTACTGTGGATTCAGAATTCATGTTAGGCATTACCAACACATTTCAGGTGTATTTCTCTATCAGCTGGCATGAAGGTCTGGTCCTTATAAACACAGAGCAGGAACGAGAAAGGGAAAGCTCACTTCTAGCTATAAAGTCTACCTTTCTAATCCCACCAACACATGATTATTCTTTCGTGCTGGGCAGACACATTTCTTTGAATTGTGTTCATCACATGATTAAAACATATGGAAAGCTTGTTGCAGTCCAAAGACACTAAAAAAAAAAAGACCAAAAAAAAAAAAATTACCACTGTCCTTACACCAAAAAGCCAAGTCTTGTAGTAGTTAAACTCTGAGGCAACATTTGGATTTAATTACAGTAGGCTAAATTCTGCTCTCAAATACACAAGTCAGCTTGGGTAAGACTTGGCAAGGAGGGGACATTTTCAAATCTAATACAATGGTATTTTTATAATACCATGCCAAATAGGGCATAATATATTTTTAGAAACTTTCTCATTTATAATAATAAAATGCTCTTCAAGATGATTCATATTAAAAGAAACAATTATTTTGGCTTGCAGGACATATTTGTAGCTATGTGTAGACACTTATTTGGATGCAATTCAGCATCAAATGAATTCAAAATATGGATCTATGCCAGTGACAGGAATGAAAAAAAATCTCAACCAAGTGAGCTGTTACTCAGTAGCTTTTGCAGTTTCCTTTGCCTGCTAGCTCAGAGCTCCCTGTAGATTCACAGAGGTGAAGAACTGGAAAGGACCTCTAGAGGTCATCTGGTCTATACTTCTGCAGAAGGATAAATTCAAACTTACAAGTGCAGAAATCTGTCAGTGATAGTTTAGTATCTATTGAAAACATTTTAAAATGGTGAAATCCATGCCCTTTCATGCTCTCCAGTATTTTTGCAGACAGACAAGCTTTTTTTAATGGCTAATTAAAATGGATTTTGATTAAATTAAGATTTTTTTTTTCCCCTCACTGTGGTCAGGATAAACAGCTGAGCATGTTGTATTCCTCACTGGAAAGTAGTCAGTTCACAATCTTTCTGTTTCCTCTTTTAGAAGAAAAGTGGTAGGGAGCCTTCAGCTTTTCCATCTCATTTACACGTATGCTAAACCCTCCCCAAATTGCTGTTCTCCTTGGAGTCCTTACCCCAACTTGGGGTAAGCTCCCCTACAAACCATCCAAAGAGGGAAAGTTATTTCCACCTTTTTTGATTGGAGTGCCAAAAGCAGCAGCTCAGGTCTGACCAGCAGTGAGGACACCAACAATAATCACGTCCCATAGGTTGCATGACTTTTCTCAGTTTGCAGTAGCCTCTCATAGCTGACTCACACTAAATCCAGAATCCACCATGAGTTGCCTTCAGATTTTAAACTACTTCCCCCACTTGTCCAAAGCCTTTGAATTCTAATTTAGACCTTCACAAGGGTTTGTGACACCTTTCAGATTATAATAACACAGTCCTTTGTCCAAAACAATAACTATTTTTAAAAAACTGGACTTGGGTAGATGCTGGTGCATTTCTATACTTTTAAGAGTGAAGAAGGGCTAATTGCTATTTAAAAGTAGGATTTCACTCATTTACTCACCTCCAATATGACAATTTCCCTATAATCCATTTCAATTTATTTAATACAGCATCAAAAGCTATTCTAAGGATGGATTCATTCTGGGGTTTTTTTGTAGACAGCTAAAAATCAATTTATTTCTTTCTCTGGGTAGATGCATCATTTGCAAGGCAGAATTTAAAAAGCTTTAAAGTTAAGGTTCGTGCTCCTAAGAAATAATAGTGTTAAATCAAAGCTATTACTGCATATACTTTGTTAACTTAAATACAGGCAATCCATTTATTAGCATGGATGAAAAAGTATTACAGTTATTAACCTGCAAATGACTGAGGTAATACATTATGTTATTCCAATCATTCTCTGGAGGGAAAGGGAATGGGAATGGTATTTTGGAACTTATTTGTAATGCGACTTACCATCTTTCTGTAAAAGTCAAGAAGAGTCGGTCAGGATATTACCTTTGATGTTTCACTTTTTATCCCTTTTTCACCAGCCTGAAAGCAGGGACCACTCACTAGACTCTGAGCAGAAAAAGTAGTTCTGCCTCAGAATGTGTTATCTCCTCTCTCCCCCTCTGCTTTCTCACGTCATTCAGAACAAAAGAAGCATTTAAAGCCAAGTTTTAAGGCAAGCTGCTACAGTATTATCCTGTGGAGAACATGGCTAGATGTAGCCCAGAAGGTCACAGAGCTACCAAATCAGCAAATGGTCTCTGATACTACAAAGCTTCTGTCTGAAGTTCTCTGACTTTTCCCTACCCCCTCCAGTTCATGCATTCAGCTTAAGATATATTTGAGGATGGTTTAGGGTTAGGGTTTGGGTTTGGATTTCTTATGCCTATCTAGCAGATTAATCTGCTGACAGGAGTTGATAAAATGGTCCTGAAGTTGTAAATGGAAGGAGATCCCCTTGTGTGATGGGTATGCCCTGTGCCTTGCATTTTGGACATTAAATTAACTTTCCTGAACTTAAAGGCTTTGGGGAAAAATCATCACTGTGACTCATTTGGAGGAGTACCTAGCATGTTTTGACTGCTTGTAGTATAAAAAAGAATCCCAAGAGCATATCACATTATCTGGAGCTAGAAATTTTCACAAGAAAGGTTCAGTAAATGTCTCAACCTATAGAACTGATCCAGATAAACAGATAAAAATGAGAGACAGACACAGTGCTTTTTATGCAAGTAGAATGCTGTTTAGAGTACAAAAGAATATCTACTGAGCACAACTGAATGGGATTCAGCAAGATTATTTTTAATACCTTTCAGATTAGATAAGAGTAAATTATTAAATAATAGAAATGGTGATATCGCATCCATGGATGTCATTTTAGAATAAATTCCATCTTAAGTTGTTACATGAAAAACAGCTATACCCAGCAGGGGTTATTATCAAAAGTGTAATTCAAGATAGCGAAGAACCACAAAAAAAAAAACAAACAACAATGGAAAAAAACCCACCAACAACCCTCCCTCCCAAAAAACCCCCCAACCCCCCCCCAAAACAAAAACCCAACACAATGACTTTTAATGAAAAACATTTTAAAATGTGCTAAAAGAAAATTTTCTTCAAAACACTGTATATTCTTTACATATTTTGTTACATCTACACTATTTCAAGTATACCAGTGGTCTGGATAAAAAACAGTCATCTCACTAAATTTATGTTGCCTTTTCTGTTTGAACTCAGCAGGTCTTTGCCATAAAGTGAAAGTTCTAAAAACCTTTTCTGCTTCTCCTGAAGGGAAAGAAAAGAGAACTTTATAGTTGGACCAAATCATACAGTGTGGTTAGTATTCCCTGTCTCCGTGTGTTGTCATGTAGCCAACCAAAACAAACATCCCAGGTCACTCAGAGGACGTGGTATTTGTCACAATAACTCTATGATCTCAAGCAAACTGAGGTGGTTTCATAGGATTCCTGACTTGCAAACAGCCCGAAACAAAACACGCAGACAGTTTACAGTTTATATATTGGTATGTATAGTACTGTTACGTGGGTTTGCTGATACAGCTTTGCCTCAAAGATTTACAGAATAGAGGGAACTCAGAAGAAAGTCCAGATTGTTACCTGTCTTGATGTACTGGCTTTTGAAATGGACAGTGGAAGGATCCTAGTACAGATTTCCAGCATCCAGGTTTTTAAGGGATTTCTGGGCTTTGTTGACTCCAGGGAGGTCACCATTCTTGGGCAGCTTCTCTCCCTGCATCCCTGCCATGGTGCATATAGGCCAAGAAAAGTGGCTGCACAAGCACTGTGCCATGCTCTCTACCACTATTTCCGCCCTGCCATCACCGTATACTACTGAATTTCCAAAGTCAGTTCTTGGTGGCCATAGGCTGGGGGAAGGTACAGTCCAGCTGTAGCTTTCTCTGGATCTATCAATCTCAGAAGAAGAAGGCCTCAAACCTGAAATCCAAAAGACAGGATTTTTCATGGAATATGGCTGTATTGATAACCACAATATATAAGCAGAGTCCTGGAGCTTTCCCCTGTGTTTGTGCTTTTCAAGGTCCACAGGGTGTCTGTGGTGGCGTAATCCCAGCGATGCCTTGCTGGGGCCACTGGCTGGTGTGACTCGGCACTCACTGCTCAGGATAATACACTGAGAGCTCAGAACCTCAAGTTTAGAGTTAGTTACTCAATGGAAATGCTGTTTGCTACAGTCTGCCAGTGTCTTGCATAATCCTAAATTCCAGCATTACTGTGGAAAGCTACATGACATTTAAGAATTTTCTGGAAACTTTACCATTTCTTTTATATATGGCTTTGATTCTCTATAAATCAACTGGCAGTTCTTATAGGTAAGTTTGCACTAGCTACAATTTTGCCTTGAAATTTACCTTGAATTTTAAATTTGAATCAAGGAGTCATTGAATTCCTGAAAGCAACAATCAAATAACAGATTCTTTTTTCTTGTGTGTTCACATATGCTTGTACAGAAATACTTTTATTGATAGCCAAAGATCTAGAAAACTGATTGGATGGGAAGCAATCCAATTATTACCTGTTTCTGGAGCTTCACCTCTCTCTGGTATAACATCCAGGCTAAGGGCTCGTTCTTGGCTAATTATTACACAATACTTTTTATTGTACTGCTTTCATAGTGAGCAGGTATCTCACCCACAATTATCATCTAAAGATGAAGAGACCTATCAAAGAAACTTCCTTTCTTACCATTCAGGATGTGGCCTCAGTTATGCTAACCCTGTAAGAATTAATGTTTCAGGATCACAGTAGCAACAGGGAAAGCTGAACCATGAGATTTTGCAATTGGGAAGGAGGAATCTGACCAAACTGTTTTCACTCACTCACACTCTGTCACCCATACACTCACCAGATCCAAGCTGTGCGTGTTCACCTAATCGGGCCGGCATGCGGGCACCAAGGCACACATGGCCAGGTGGTCCGGCCAGGGTTCCTGGCAGTGACCCAGAGGACAAGAGACATCAGCTCTTGGGTCTTCAGGAGATTTAGTGGCCTTTAGATAGCAACCCAATCTACCAGCACAGCTTTCTGTAGTGACAGGCTGCAGAGACTCGGTACCTGCCACGCAGAGAGGCTGCACTCACCACATGCACACGTGGGGGGTTTGTAGTGACAAGCTGGGTGTTCCTGGGTCATTCCCAGCTTGTCAATGCTTGGGAGACTGTTCTCAATCTGACTGCCAGGATAACTGCTGCAATAAGGAAAAAATAAGGATACTGGATATAAGTCTACAAATAGATATAAATGTACAAATCAAGAAATAAATCTGGAGTGAACATGCTGGTGAGTCTTCATGTTTATGTTGTTTTTCTAACCTCACCTCTTACAGTTTTGATACAGTTCTGTGTCTTGCCTCATGAGACCTAGAGTGGATTTTGATTTCTAGAAGATATGCCAAACATCAGTGAAAGGATCTCTTTGTCTTCTCTTTGCCATATTGATCTTGAGAATTGATCTCATTTAGTATTTTTATCAGAGTTTGAAGTTCTTCAACTTCTGATTGATTCAATTACTCTGAGCTTTGAATAACAATATTATGTAATGTGATCTTTGTCACTTCCCAGAGAATGACCAAGAGAGTAAGACTTTGGGACTTTGTAGGTGTCTTTTGTTACTGCATTTTGTTATTTGTTTGTTTGGGTTTTGTAGGAGGTTTTTGGGGTGTTTTTTTGGTTTGGTTTGGTGTTTTCAAGAGAAGCTTAGCTGGAAGTAAAAATCCCTCAGTGAAAACCACATAGAGCTTCACACTCATTAGTGTAATTTAGGTGCACTTTGTCCTCACCAGAGGCCGGATAGAGTTTGCTGGATGCCACCTCCAAGTGTGAGTCCCTAAACCACCGCATTCCTGCAGCCTTTCCCTGAGCCTGGCACTGTCCACGGCATACGCGGTCGGCTGTATAGGTTGTCCGATTTGACTACTGCAACCACATCCAGGGGAGCGTTGCTCTCTTAAAATATATTATTTGAAGCTAATGAAGGTCTCCCAGGCGCTTCCGTGGCATCCAGGTCACATTCCTTAAAGAAGCGGGGCGGAATGTCCGCGGGCTGCCCCGGCGGCTCAGCCCTGCCCGGGGCGATTTGGTTTCCAGCGCCGCGGGACGCGCCACTGCCGGCCCTACACCATTAGATGGCAACAACTGCCCGGCTAAACCCGGCTGCCGCAGAGCAGTGCAAAAACCGATTTCCCTTCCCGGGCCCGCATCCTCTTTCTGGTTTGGGAGCGGGGAGCTAGCGAGCCTCTCTTCTGTGGGGCTGTGTCCCAGCGCCTGCCCCCTCCATTCCGCAGGATAGCCCGCAGCAAGACACGGGAGGCGGCCAACAGCCCCGCGCTTCCCTCTGAAACAGGCTAAAACTGGGTTTTTGCTTTACTGGAAAACACATCATTTGAGTTTTGTTGCAATATGAAGCAGGTTTTCAGCACGTGGAAACAACAAAAAGTAACAGCTTAGAGGTATCAATTATGAATATTTCACTCATCAAGTAGTGGAGGTCATTAAATGTTTCATTAGATGATTAGATGCGCTTTTTTTTAAATTGTCTTTTCTTTTTTTTTTTTTTTTAACTTGCATGACTTCAAATTAAAACCACTAAGTAGCATGAAGAAAATCCAGTTGGAGAGAACCAAATACCCAAATACATCTTAGTTATTCTGCTCCCATTCTGATTGTCACATCAGCCACTCCAACACCAGTCTCAGGGAACGCTTCTCCAGCCTGGTCTTAAAGACACAAAGGTGCCACAACCTCCAGAGTGGATTGGGTCTTCTCTGTGCCAGTGATTTAAGTAGCTCTTGAAAAAACATTTCTCGAGAAAAGGTCAAGATTTGTAGATTAAACATCAAACCAAGTCTGAGTTTCCAATGTCAGCTGCTTTGCTTCTTCAAAACTGTGGAATCACAGAATATTCTGAATTGGAAGGGCCCCATAATGATTCTCGAAGTCCAGCTCCTGGCCCTCAACACCCTGGCCCAAGAATCATACCATGTGGCTGAGAGCATTGTCCAAACACCTCTTGAGCTCTGTCAGGCTTAGTGCTGCAATCACTTCTCTGGGGCGTGTGTGCCAGTGCCTAAACACCCTCTGGGGTAAGAATCTTTTCCTGATATCTGACCTAAACCTCCCCTGACACAGTTTCAGGCCATTCCCTTGGGTCTTGTCACTGGGCACCACAGAGCAGAGATCAGTGCCTGCCCCTCCTCTTCCCCTCACAGCATCTTGGTTTACAGTAGTAAGATACACAGATGTGTACAGTGAATAAGCATTTTAAGCCTATACTTTATTATTAACAATTTTTTCCCATTTTGGCTACTGCTTTCCCCTTCAACCCCTGGAAACAGTGAGCATAAGACTGATTATCAGAAGTTCCTCATTTTCGGTGCTTAGGAATTGTATTTGCCTTTTACATGCTATAATTTATTCATCTTCACTTTCAGTGTTGCTGGGTCATTGTCCTCTCTTTTTTTCAGTGTTTTCCCCCATTCCCATACTCTTGTTTCAAGGCTGTACTTGAATTTCATTCCCTTAATGCTCAGAGACATTTTGCTGCTTCTGAGTAAAACTGTGTTTGTGTTTGCAAGCACTGTTTGTCACTTCTAAGATTTTCTGAAGCATTGAGATGTTTTTGAAATTATTATCCACAGCCCTTCCACTTGGAAAAGGGCAAATTATTCACCTGATCTCACAAGATCTTTTAAATAATCAAACAGAAGTGCCAAATTGCAGAATTAAGTGATTGCACAATATGTATTTGCTTACTTCTGTTGACACAGAAATTCAGGACTTCCTGTGGAGGAAATGCTTTTATGAAAATTTTTGCTACATGGTGTTACACCTTCAGCCCTTCCTCTTTTATCTTCTTCTTAGACCCAAGAGAGCTGATGGTATAAATCCTGTTTTAATCATCAGGAACTGCCTATGTATTTCGGCTGACTTCATTGCTTGGGTTAGCTTCGATTTTTGTGTATGATATTTGTCTGTACCACCTGGATTATGGATTTACCAGCTATCTTCTGCAGCACAGTGACCCACCACAAAAGAGAAACATAACAATGACAGAAATAACAGACTGGGCAAAGAAGAGGCCCCAAATGTGATGTAAATATTTTGTTTCTGTCACAGCAAGAAGGGCAACAGGAAAGAGCATTTGAGAATTTTAAGTAATTCTGCTTGCCTCTGAGCAATTTAATAACTTTGTAAAAGTTAATCATTAGGTCCATTCTAATTATTAATAAACATTCAGTTAAACATTTTCTTTTCATTTGAAATGGCACTTGCATTCCCCAGTAAATTAACGTACTGCTTTGAACGTATTCCACAACATTTCAGCAGCCTTTCATAAAATTTGCCTTGCTGCCACACTATGGAATGGCTTTTATGGAGTCATTAGCGTATAGTTCCTTCTACAATGAATTATTGATGTGAGATTGCCATAACAAAGGAAATAAAACTGTTCTTTTTATAACAGCAGTTGTTAACTGACCAGAAGAGTCCTTATGACCCAAAAACCTCCCAGAAACCCAAAAAAGAGGCACCACTCATGCATATCTGAAGGATTGGACTGAAGAGATGCTCACACAGCCGTGCTGAGCAGAGACAGCCCTTGACTGGACCAGGTAGTGGAATGGCATCCTTCCAGATGATGCTGAATTACAGGATTCAGCTTATTCTGAGCAAATCTCAGGATGAGGGAACAAATATTCTCATATATTATTTAGGTGGTGGCCCATCATTTAGGGTGTTGGGTCTTTCTTTTGTGTGTGTACTTATAGACAAGCCATGGAAACAATGAAAGTCTTGGAGCATATCAGAATTTATTTTTCCAGACTAAAAATACTGCTGGATTGACTTTGCCTTATTTTTGTTTTTCCTACATTTTTTAAGTGTGCTTTCAATTTGCTTCTCACCAAAAATAAAATCTTGTCAGCAAGTTTCTCTTCCTCTACCCTGAAATCTGATGTAAGGAGAAAACAAAAATGTCCCATATTCCCTCCTGTCTTCTGCTTCAGAGATGGCATAAATCTGAGAGAACAATAATTTGCAGTGATTTACTCAGCGTTCTTAATGGCGTGTCCATGGGGGAATTGTCCATAGAAAGCCTGTGGTTTTCTAGAATATATCTGTTTTTCAGTCCTCCCTCTGGCTGGCTGGCTGCAGCCCCCTACAGCTGTGGCAACCTGGTATGTCTGCAATTCCTCCTTGTGTGTGCCTGGCTGTCCCCAGCCTCTCCTCAGCTCTCTCATCGGAGTCTTTGCCACAGCACCAAGCCTTCCAGGGGGATGCAGCTCAGGGAGGGAGAAGTTGAGGTGCAGCACCTCCTCTTGTGCTGTCTGTGCCGCTGTTGCCTGCTCTTGGCAGAAAATGGAGCCAAAAGTGGAGGCACATGGGTGGCAGAAGGAAAAGCGATAATGCCATAAAATACATAACCACTTGCTAGAGCAGATGTGAATCAGAGATTTCCTCTGGTTTAGTGGAGAGCACATTTTTCTGAATAGCCTGAATTCTCCAAAGAGTCATGGTATAATAAATCCATTACTTATAGCACTGGAACAAAGATACCACAGCCAAACAGTGCAAATTGCTGATCCCGTGTAAACTCACTTGCTGTTTCAAATTTGTTCAGTAACTATTGATGAGTTAACTTTGCTATAGTGGACTACTCAGAACAGAAATTCCATGTCCTTGTGTGGCCCGAATAAAAGCATAAAGCTGGGTTTATGCATAAACTTTCCCTCTTGTTACTTCAAGAGAAAGGTGACTCTTTCTGATACCAGTCAGATCTGTTGTGCTGTGATAGAATAGTGCCCCATATCCAGCATCAGCGGTTGTGGAACCCCAGGCAGAAAATGCTGGTGGGGGCATCCTTAAGGCTATGTTCAAAGTCTCTGGACAACATTTTCCATCTACTCTTGCTTTCAAATTACAATAATGAGGAGTCAATTTGTGGTTCTTACTCTTGTTGAGAGATTTCCTATGCTTTGAACCAGCCTAATTACATAGTAAACTCTCTTCTGTAAGTGATGACTTCAGAATCTGACTACTCACACCCAGTCATCAGAGGATAACCAAATCAGGTGCATCTTCTTCCTGACTCCTTCATTGAAAACTCATCATTCCTGCGCATCCACTTGGAGCCTTGTTACAATGGGAACTCAGTTGTTTGGGTTTTTTAAATAATACCAAGCATTTAAAATAGTGCCATCATGCTGTATGTGACTTTATCTGCAATAATCATGCATTTATTACATATTATCAGTCTTTTTTATTTCTAACTAGCAAGAAGGAAGGACCAAAAGAAGCAGACGTGTAGAGTGAAATAATGGATGTCAAGCACTTCACTCCAGCCTGCTCCCATTGACTAAAAGACCAATCTTGGCTATAGTAAATTAGGTGCACTCCTATAGCACATCTTCAAAAATAAGCTCAAGAAACCCACTTCATACATGCCAAGACTATTCTAGGGTGTGAACTAAAGCACAGTGACTGGGAGCAACCCTTCTCTCAAAAATAGTCCTGACTGCAATAAAATACTAATGTAGAGGTACCAGCTCATGGACATGATGGGAATCTTTTAAAACATTTGTAACATTCTGAGGTGTTCTATCTGTGTCATTTGCTTAATATGCAATGAATTGCTGCTGTCATTCAATTACTTTAAATAATTGAAATTTTTCTCCAAGCTTTAACTGCACAGCTGCATGCCTGCTTCTAGATAAAGTGCAACTTTCTCTCCATATTTAAGTTAGGGGAGGTTGAATAGTTTATAGGTTAAAAAAAAGGTGATATTTTGCTTTTGTCATTTTGAAAGAGGTTTAAAGATCTTTTTAATTGTTCTAGCACCTTTGCAAAATGTAGTGGAAACTTGAAATTTGGCATGTTTAGCATTCCAATACTGGAAATTGTCTTTGTTCAGCCTGCCAGGTAACTGCACTACCCTTTTATCCAACACCATTACAATATGGTTTTTACTGAAGGGATCACGAGGTATTTTTCTCTTCCAGGAAAAAGCACTGTCTCATTCACTCCATGGCAGTACCACATGTTCCAAATGTGCCAAATGTGCACAATGGCTAAAGAGCGGAGAGTCTGAAAAAATAGAAACGCGCCCAATACTGAATTAAAAATTGAAGTATCTGCATTCAGTTTTGTTTTCAGACATCCTGCCTGGCCTTGGACAAGTCAGTTATGTCCTGGTACCCCCTCTATGTGGCTAATGTGAGGACTGGGAGGGTGGCTGAGTGATGGGTGTCCTCGAGGTATCAGCCTTTCCCTCAGCCAGAGCTGCACTCCAGCTGCAGCCACTCCTTTCTTCATAACTGCTTCAGGTTGTATGAAACCAAATTCTTTCCAGTTTGCCTGGTGTTGGACCTGCCCAGACAGCCTTGAAAATTATTTTTATTCAAGCCAGACTCTGATTAGGGTGCATAGATCATGCTCTGAACAGTAAAAATAAAATGAGGACGTGTACTTAAAACAATTCCTCAATGCATTATCATCAAAGCCGAGATTTGAAAAAGCACCTGGAGTGCAATCTGCACAAAGATGTAGCAGCACTTTATCTGTATTTGTAACACTGTAAAGATGCATCACACACCTCTGTTATATGGACTATTTTTCTCGGACTATCCTGTGCTTCAGGGAATAAGGAGTAAGCTATATTTTGAAAACAGCAGGAATTTGCCCACTTCAGTGGTTGCATCTGCACAGCTGCATTGGGAAAAACATTGATTTCCCCAATCAGCCCAATCATATCAATATGAATCAGAAAAAGATTCTTTCCAGGGACTTTCACATTACCAGATGATACTCAGAGGACAGCTGCTTCCTCTTTAGCGTTACAACTACATCCAGTTTCCCCTGAAAGAACCTGATATTAAAATTTCATTTCTAGGACAGGGCTGAGGAGTTGTCCTGAATGTGATAGGTGTCTGTCTTATTTCTTGAACCTTACAGTGCTGAATGTCTTGTTGCTGAAGTACATTGATGGATCTACCGGTTGATATTTTAAAGAGTTGTACCTGTCCTCCTGGGGCTTTTGCAGACTCTGGGCAGATCCTTCTGCTATAGGTGGAAGAAAAAGACACAGCAAAAATTTTGACTTTTATATCTTCATACCACAGTCTACCCAGTAGTTACATTTTTGCCTAATAGAGCAATGTCCATGCTGAAAATCATATCACAGAAATGTGTAGGTGGGAAGGGGCTTCTGGAAGTCTGTAATTCTCTTCTCCTACATAAAGTTTTAGGGTGCCCAACACTTTATCTCCCACTGAGTTTCATTTATCAGTAAGGATGGAGGCCACAGCCTCTCTCAACTTCTGTCCCAGTGTCCAATGATCCTAATAGTAAATAATCTTATCCTTACATCTAAGGAGAAATTCTCATGTTCCAGCTGCAGTTCTGAATTCAGTTCTGAATTTAAAATTTATATGATTTTAGCTTTTATGAGAGCTAATTAAAATGGAATTGATACCTTTATATACCAGGTCTCAAAAACACAATAATCTTCAATAAATGCCACTACTGGTGGGAAATGGAAGACCCTCTGGGATATAGTCATGGAGACAGAAAAAATATTTGTCCTGGAAAATCTCCTATCACATAGGATGTATGCTGTCAGACAGATTGCAAAACTTGTGCAGAGGATGGGAAAGTTTAAGGACATCAACCAACACAAATTTTTAGAGGGCAATAGTCAAAATATAAATCTACTTCTTAAAATTGAAGCAGTTTACATTTTGAACCAGAGAGCCTTGGTATATTCATGTGCCAACTAAACTGCCCCTTTTGAAGTTTGTAATGTCCCTTCATGAATAGAATAATTTTACTGTAACACCCTTCTCTTTCCCATCTTGCTGCATCCATATTCCAGGTGGAGCTGCCTTTTTTGAGTTAAATGCCACTGGAGAGTCATGGCCAAAACCAGAGAGCATGATACATTTGAAAAAGGGAGGAACCAATCTTATATGGAGCAGGTGGAAACCAGATGTACTTGAAACTGGGGTGAAAAGAAGCAGAAGTGTCTTGACAATTGACAATGATTGTTTCCATCAGGTTACACAGATCTGTATTTCCTAGATCACATACCCAGACTTAATTAGCACTTTTCAGAAAGAACATTGCTCTTTTTATTCCAAGTTAAGAAAAAAGAAAACAAACTCAATAATAATATTTTATCAGAAAATGAAATCTGATTTTTATTTTTTCCTGCAGCAATGATTGGAAAATTTATAGATTTCCTAGGATTCTTGTTTAAAGCATACCTGTTGATTAGCTTGTGGATCTCTGCTTTATGGGAGAGTAGAAGCTCTATTGTGGTATAAAAACCCCTTCTCTTTAAAATGCAGGGGTTTTTTTCCTGAATGTGTTTTTGCAGCTTGTTTTGACATCTGGTGGCCTTGGAGATGTTCTTGGTCCCAAGGTGACAGTCACAGGGCTGCTGTCTCAAGGTGACTGTCCTGGCACAAAACTACTTTCCAAGGCCACTGCTTTGTGTGGCTGTTCAGCAGTACCTTGTGAGCCAAGCCACAGCACAGTGGGACACCAGGAAGCCACAGGGACATGGCAGTGACCTCTGTGCCATGTGGGGCTGTCTGGCCATTGTGGTGAGCACTCCTGGGCAGTGTAAGGACAGGGCTGGGCTGGGCAGTGAGCAATAGCTATGGGTTTGTCTGAGGAGTGGCCAGGAAGCCATGCCTCCCACTCCACTGAAATGAAGAGAGCCTGTTCTGGGTAGGGAGAGGGCAGGAGGCAGAGGAAATCAAAGCTGCCCTTTACATTTCCTCTGAGTGTGCCAAATTTTGGTAAAGCCAAGCCTTAATTTGTTCTCAGCATCTCTCCTTCTCTCTGGCTTCTCTATCTGGCAGATAATCTGCAAAAGTTACCTGATGTGCCCACTTAATTTGTTGTGTCTGTTCTTTGTGGGGAAAGTGATGAAAATGAAGACAGACAGGAGGAAGGGACTGACTGACCTTTGAGGGTCGGAAGAAGGTAAAAGTGACCACAGGAGCAAAGACATGTTTGAGGAATGCTTGAGGGTTTGGTAGATCTTTGCTGAAAATATGTGCATAATCAGTCACTCTGCACATCTGCAACCAGGCACTTCAGATTTTGAGAGATCCAAGAGGCCTCTCTTGTTGCCCATTCCCATAACAGTGTAGCATTCTATAGTCCACAAACAAGGTTTTTTTAGCTTATTAGTTCATATTCTCTTTTCATTCTTAATACTGAATTTGCCACTTGAAAAGAACTACCTCACATTAATAAAGGCTTAATACTGGGGATATTCTTTACACAGAAATGTCCTTCCATCACATTTCTGGAGTGATAACCACAGGTTGTGATGTAATTGGAGCATCTGGAGAGAGCTTAAGTATGAGAAGAGTCTCCTTCTAGCCTGTGACTGTGGAAGAGAGGGGCAGGGGGAGACAAGGGGAGGAAAAAGACAGATGCAGATGAAAGGCAGAGGTGATGCTAAACTCTATAAGTGACCATTTGAAGGATTGTATTGCACTTACTCTTGTGGAGTCAAACTGTTTAACTGTGACCCAAGGAACCACCATCACTCTGGGTAAGAGTAGGAAGAAAGGAATTGCTATATGGAGACAGCACTGGGAAAACAGTGACAGATAAAAGCAGAGAGCATATTTGTAACTGTAAATATAAATGAATCAAAACACCCTGTTGAGGATAAGTTCTGTATTTTTATTCATGTGTACTCTTGCAATTTCTCTTTTTACCTTAAAGTGGTTGTTTCTATGATTCACCCAGAATTTATGGTTCCCCGAGAAAAGTAGTATTAGCCTGTGGGGAACAGCAAGCAGCACTAACCAAGGTACTATACAACACTACATTATCTGGGCTGCAGAGCATAAGGGGCAATAGCTGGGGATAATTTGGAGCCAGATCACCCATGGGGAGGGAGCAACAGGTGTTCTGGGATTATCCATAACAAATAGTTGTATTTCTGGCACTCTTTATTCCTTGCTAAAACTTATACCTTTTTTTGTGCATGACTGGCTCTCTGCTAACTATGAAATTAGGACAAACTTTCTCATTCAGTTATAAAGAGGAGGTTGTCAGTTACATAAGTGGGTAAAGCTGTGGCTTCTCAGTAATCATCCATGGAGCAAAAGTAATGAAACTTTTGCAAAAATCGTGTCAAAACATAGTTGGTAAATGTGTCCACAACTTCTGTAACTAATATATTTCCTTACATATGTGGGACTGAAGCTGACATCTTCAGAGGAAAACTGGGATTCCTCATTCTCCCAGTTACATCAGTAATTTCATAAAAAAAAAAAATCTTAACTTCTATTAGTAGATCAACATAAAATCTGATTTAAAAAAATAAATAAATGCCTAATCTGTATGACTGATTGAAGAGAAAATATTGAAAACACACTACCCTGGACTCTTTACTCAAATAAATGAAGAGGATCTAAAAGCATGACCATTTTAAAAAATGAACTCATAATTTTGCTGACTGACCAATGCCTTTTCAAACCAAGTTCAAAACAACAGTATTAAGAATTAACTGAAAACTTAAATTCCACCATGCAACACAGATTACTCACTTTTAATGCTCTTTTCATAATATGATGGATTATATCAATTCATGGAGTCTTGCTCTATTCCCCAGCTCTCTTTCATTGCTCTTCACAAATGTTATTTTTTCATGATATTGATGAGAACTGTTTATTCCACAAACTTGATCTCCTCTCTGCTTCCACATTACTCACAATACACTGGCACAGGAGTGTCTGTTAGATTTTTTTAGTAATTTATGAGCTGCATTCGGATCACATATATCCTACTCATTTTTTCTTAATTGTAAAGTGTTCCTTAGTTTTTGCTTTGAGAAGCTGTTGCTCATTACTTGTTTGATTGTATAATTTCTGGTGAATGATTAAATGGACTTTCAGAAAGCCTTGAAAGTGATGACCTATTCCTTTGGTTTCTGGAGGTAAACACTCCCGTGTATGAACAATATGATTAATTTTCTCCTTGTATGGCAGCACTTGCAAATGATATACTGAATTCATATGAACTTTTGTAGGCTGTGAATAAATTTAACTTCTTGCTCAGACAAGATTAATGTACTTTCCCATTAAGAAGAATACATATAAAGCCAAATACACAAACCATCTAATATTTTTCTAGCCTTAGCTGATAGAATACAGACTCCTGGGAATTCATCTTCTAATTATGACGGCATAGCTAAAGAAAGTTTACTACAGAAAGAAAAAAAACAATGTGAAATGAGAGAATTGCTATAACTGGAAATTTCCATCTTTAGTCATCTGAGAATCTCCATATGTTCACAAAGGATATTTTTGGAAGGTTACAAGGTAGTGAGAGGAACAAAAGTGACCCATTGCTCTGATCAAAAAATCTCAAATAATCAATGTCATTTCTACCTGTGTTTGTGACTGACTGCTGCAGTTTTCCTGAGTTTGGTCTTACTCGTTGTTTGTGAGCAACCTCAGATTATTTTATGAATTCCAGAGTAATTTCTGATTTGCTGGTTTTCTAGGGACACTCTAAGAGGGAATTTATGTTTGTATTTCAAAGCTGCTCATATTCTGGCAGAAGTGTTTTACACATGGATATTATAAGACTAGAGTAGGAGAGAATTATGGGACACAGTTGCTGTCCATGCCATCTAAAGGGCAGATGACAGAAACGCCCTGCTCCTTCTCAGTGAGTGTTGTGATGACTGCAGTCCTTAAATGCTACTTCTTGTCATTTGGTAGCTGTCAGTCACTCAGAATTTCTGCAGCCTGCTACTGTGGCAGTTCTCTAAACTCTGAATGTGTTCCTTAAGTCAATCTCAGGAGATGTCTTCATATATTGTGGTGGTTCACAGATGGAAGAAAGAAAATCTAGGAGGTGTGGGTGTGTTTTTGTTGGTTTTTTTTTTTTT
>WBNO01012916.1:0-11648 GCA_013400575.1 Peucedramus taeniatus | reverse complement strand
TTTTTTTTTTTTTTCTGGAATATCCTTTAAATCTCTGAGATTACCCCAGGGATTCCCACTTCTTGTATAACTGAATTAATCCCTCCTAACAAAATAGATTTTTCTTCAGATCCTCTCCAACACATGGCCGAGTATTCCAGCAGTTGTTCTCTTGTTAGTATACATTAAACCTCATGAATTTCATGATGGATCATCTCCCGAGCAGTACAGAGTCCACAGCTCCATATTTGTTGATACAGCCTGTTGAGATCTAAGCTCTTTAATTTGCAATTGTAATGTGTAATTTTCTAGAAATAAAATGCAATTCAGTCACAGGACATTCAGAATCGCTCAATTCTAATCTATAATGTCAGCAAGCCTATTTCACTGACATTATTGTTTTGACACTGAGTGTAATAGAAATGATTAAGCCAGGAAGAGAGCAGCACTTACTTGACTGCTGTCAGCTACTGAACCACAATAGCCCAGCACACAGACTCTATTCAGCTGATGAAATGTGAAACTTGATATGCTGCTGCAAAATGTTAGTAACCACAAAGCTATATTTCAATCCCTATTTGATTTTATAAATGTTTAGTCTCACTCTGTTAGACCCAGCCTCATGAAAAAGCAATTCCTGTTCCACAACTGGAAGGAATAGCAACCAAACTTCTTTCTTTCAAATTCAATGGGCCCAGGCATGTGTCAAGGCCTTTTTCTTTTTACTTTTTTTTTTTTTCAAATGGAAGAGTATATTCAGATGGGGGATGAAAATGCAAAGGATATGAACAATAGTAGCCCTTGTGACTTTAATGTGAAGATTAAGATTCATGATGGTTGGCATGTAATGTGATAGAACTATTTATCATGGCCCTTCCCCCCTTCCAGCAGAATATATACTTTGTTCTGAAATAATTTGTTATTGCTAAGCTTGGAGATGCAGGCACTTGAACCAAGTGTTAAGTGGGTATTTCTTCAAAATAGGTGTTTGCTTTCCTTTACATTTTATACAATTTTATATCATTATGCTGTCAAGTGTCCTGTGGTGTAAGTCTAACAAACTGGGCACAGACAAGGCTGTGCAATGTAAATACCTCTGTCTCTCTTTTGTGTCTGAAAACTCCCTTTCCTCTCGCCTATGTGCACAGGAGACCCATAGTTTTAGTTTTAGAGACTTCAAATTATACTTATAAGAACATGAAAAGCATAAAAGGCATAACACATTTTTTTCTGATTTAAAAATCAGAAAAGTTTAAAAAAGCTTTAGTTTAGACTGCCCAGTTGTTCACAGAAGTGTTATCTGCATATCACCTAAGGCACTGCAGAATAAGTATTTTATTCAAAGAATCCAGATTAGATTAAGAAATTGGACACGATGTTTGAGAATGAGACAGGGGACATCCTATGGGACAGAGCTGACTCAAAAGGTGCTGAGCATCCTCTGTCCCCATGGAGGTAGGTGGCACCTTCCAGTCTTCAGAGAGCAGTTCTTGCCATCACTCTTAACTTGTGGTGTCTTCTTCTCATGTTGCTGATAGAAAGGATCTGTCTTTGTATGAGGAAAAACCAAAGGTTTGAAAATGAAAAGGCTGCATACAAAACTTCCAGCAGAGTAGAAGCCCTCAGGTTTCTTATAAATAATTATATGGTTACCTAAATGGTTTTATAAGTTTACCTCTTAAATAAAATATCACCTCAGGGAAGAGTTAGGTTTATTTTACTGCTTCATAAATAACAAGTGTGTTTTTATTAGTTAGATCACATATATAAAAACAGCTATGCATGTTGTCTCTCCATGTACCATAATATGTTCAATATTAAAAATATCCAAATATTTTCTTCTTGATGACAGCATAAACATTTCCTACTGACATGCAATCTGTCATAAGGCATTTTCATAACTTCAACTCTTCTTAGCTTTGTTGTCTCCTCATTACCAGTACTCAGCCAGACAGCCAAAACACTAAGAAGAGAATGCATAAAAGTTCCCATCTTTTTTGTTGTGGTGCATTTTTAGCATTATTTGAGCAGTGTTGTCATAGCCTTAGTAGGTTTAGATAGTTATAAAACTCAGTATTAAATGGTAATGCTACAATAGTGTAAATTATAAATTTATTTACAAATATCAGTAAAGAAAGGGAGACATAATTTGAATGGAGAGTGGTTTATATAATTTAGGATATACAATGCTTACCATCATTTAAATATTAAAGAAAGGAGAAGAGAACTGGCTATAAACAGGAAGCAGCATGAGTGGGACATAAGTTCATGTTTTGGAGCAGGGAATTTTGGGTTTCATCACTGGCTATTGCAATAGTTTTTAGCATGCCAGAACTGAATAACATAATTTTCCCTTCTGAGAAATTATCCTGTTCAATTTCCAGGGTTGTAAGTGGCTGAAGTGAGTTAGTCACTCGTAAGTTAGGAAACTAAAGGAAGAGATAGTTACAAAGTGATATAAATTCTTTACAGTGAAGCTCATATAGGAAGGATCTTTCCTTCCATGACAAGTGGTTGTAGCAGACCAGAGAGAGTTGGGCTTTCACCAGAGAAGTTTGTGCAAGGGGACAGCAGGTACCTGTGCATGCCATGGCAATGATCTGGTAAACCCTGCTGGGACACTCAGCCTCTGGAAACAGAAGAGACAGAGAGCTCAGTCAGGAAAGATTTCCTACCCTGACCAGAGCAGGGTAGGAAATCCTTTCTTCTTCCCTTTCATCTTGCAGTAATTTTTGAGGTTTAAAACAATGGATCTTGTTCCACATGCAATTAATTCTAAAAAGGAAAACTAAATGCTGAGCTGCATGTTTCCAAATTTCATCACTAGTGCTGAAATGTTTTACTTTTATACTCACAGCATTTTAAGATTTACCTTTTTCAACTTTAAAAGCATTTTCTGCATTTTCTTACTGTAAATTAACTCACATATGATGACTGACTCTGGATGGAAAGCAGAATCTTCTCTTGTGGCAGGAATGGCTATGAGATGGCAGCTACACTTTTCCTCAGCAGCTTGTGTGAATTTCCAAGCTGGGACCATACCAATATCTGTGTAAACACACACTTCTGTGCATGCTCCATTTCCCAGCCATAATATATCTTTAGTGAAGGTTTGGGGTTTTGTGCTCTGGGCTGGCCCAGCCAGGAGTGAAGAAAGGGAGGCTTACTCTGTGGTTTCACAATTGGCCAAGCCCATCTGGCTGTGGGCTGTCACCGAAGGCAGCGCTCCCGTTCTTCCCCGCTGCGGGAGCAGGTTGCTTTGCAGCCAGCTCCACCAGCACTCCGTGCTTTCATCTCACAGTATCTGCAGTTGTTCAGGCAAGGGATTAACTCAACAGCTCTCTGGTGGGGACAAAGCACTTTACAAGCTGAGAATCAGTAATATCAATATTGGCCATGGCTTTGTTGAATTCTGGAGGGATGCAAACAAGTGCCAAACCAGTCACAAAAAGAGAAGACCGTTTCTTCTTATTCTGGGCAGATCAGTTTTTGCTGGTGGGATAGACCTGGTGTCCCAGGACAGCTTTGTGTGTGTGTATGCATTACTAAGATCAGAGATTTTATGCCATAGGGGAAAATGTAGGCTCTGGTCAGAGTGGCTTAAAAGTGGGTATCAAGTTTATTTGAACATGCTTATACACGGGAATTGTCAGTTCTAATATAAGAAAAACAATTCTAAAAAGCATTTCACAACCATGTAACTGTGGTGGCTTTATGAGGTAATAATTGATGTCTGAATGATAAGGGTGATAGAAGTAATACTATTTTATTGATACGATATTAGAAAATAAAATAAAAGCTTCCAAAAAGAAGAAAGTAACAACATAAACTGCAAATTCTCTTATTATATGTTTGCACATATGTGTTTGTTTCTTTTTCTCAAAAGAAAAACTCATAATTATTTCTAATGTTGCTTTTAAATTTATAGTCTAGTTTCCTTGGGCTTAGCTGTAGGATACTGTTTGTATCACCTATATTTTCAGAATTTGTCTTTTATCTCGGCTTTGCAGCTTCATGTCAATATTTTATGTAGCATTTTAACACTGGCTGACTTCCCATGATACTAAAATATCATGGTGTGTAACAGACTATATGATTCTATTTCTTATTTTTATTTTTGCTTTGTGCTTTCCATATGTCTTTCTTTAATCTTGCACAAGTAAAATGCAGGGATGGGATTTGCATGGAAAGTTGCAACGTTGCAGTCAGCACAACTGAGGCCATATTCAACAAGTCAGGTGCTACAGAAAGTCAACATCCCATCTTTCAAAAGGTCTGTGCATCTTGCAGAATGTATTGTGTCTAATACCACACAGAAAAGCTACACTGAATTTGTACTGTTTAGCAAAAATTACCATCAGTGTTTGCAAGTCATCTATCATAAAATACTCCTGTCCATAACTTGATAAAGCCAAAGGTAAGACAGATATTTAGTAAAAAGATGGAAAATCTTGTTCTTGAGAGAGCAAATTACCGCTTTGGTGAGTTGAATTTGGTCCCTTGCCCTGCTAGTGAGCTGCTGGCAGTGGTGGGCAAATTATGCACCAGCACTTTCACAGGTGGTCACTGACTGTGTTTCCCTCAGATCTGAGCACTCAGTTCAAAATACCTGAGGTCTGACTTTTAGAAGTGCTGAGCTCTCAAAAAAGCAGCTGAGTCAATACAAGTTGTGCTGTAAAAATGTACAACTACAGCCTGCTATAAAATGTTAAGTACTTCAAAAAGTCAGTTCCCAGTTGTCTGCTTTTAGGTACTTCACCATTCCTGATTATTTCTACTTTTAAAACAGAAACAACATTTTTCCTTATATTATTAAACGCTGAAAGACAGATTCAGTCATGCTCATGAAATATCTAGATTCTGTGACAATAAGAACGTCAGAGTGGAAATAATAATTCTTCATTTCTCTCAGAGTCTGACTAACACATGGTTAAAACCAGGACGAGTGCTCCCACACAGGGTATTTGTTTGCTGCACAAATAATCCCAGTGCCTAGGAAGACACAGAGTAGATTCCTAACTCTGAGAAGAAGGATGACTCCATTTCATACCAACAAGAAATGGATGCTTTTTAAAATGAGAATGCAAATATTTTGAACTGAAATTTTTACAGTCTATTGCTGTTTACACAGTTGTGATTATAATTGATCGCAGATTAATGGGGGAAGGCTTTATGTTACAAGTTTGTTGTAAGAGGTAGGAGTTACTTTTTTAAACTTATGGTTTAAACTGAGAAAATCCTATTTCAAAATATATACCTCCTATTTGCTGCTTAATACCAAACTCACAGCACAGTATAGAATATCTGGGACCTGGTGTAATAATACCACTGGACCAGTGATGATGCTCAGTGATGATACCAGCTTAAAACTTTTCTTCCTCGCCTTTGTTCCACCCTTGGCTGCCAGCAGCACCTTTGCACAGGGAAGCAGTGTCCCCACTCTGGGTTGCACCAGGGCAGCTGTTGGTGCAGGTTCTCTGTGAGATAAATATGGTTCAGCCCAGCTGAAACCAAAACAGGAATGTTTTTAACTTGCTCATAGAAATTGAACCAAAATTATTAAGAAAGGGCATCTTTTAGACAGGGTTCATTAATGTATTCTATACTCATGTTAACTATATTTGAAAAAAAGCTTTTCTTAATATTGGTAGAGACTGACATTTTCAAATCAGTCTCTGCGCTCTGGGTAATTTATTTTGCATCCTGTTATGGACAGTAGGAAGTGTCTATGTGCAGGTTATTATTTTACTACTATGTATACAGCTGTCTAAGCAGATCAGGTGGAATTGTGCCTGTTCACTGCATATGAAGGACAAAATGATACACAATAAAAGCTCCAATGAATTTGGAGCAAGAACTGCCCTGAATTTTTGAAGGGCTTTGTAATCAGTAACTTATTTTCCCCCCTTCCATTGACTCCCATGAAATCAAAAGCAATTTTGATTTCACAAAGCATTGCTGCACACTGGATACCCAATTGTCTTGTTTACCAATTTGCTGCTTATTTTTCAAATAATACTTTCAGTTCATATTTAATTTTTTTATCTCTCTGACCTCCTTAAAACATTCATAAAACCTAGCCAAAAAGCATACTGAAGAATTTTCTAAGTATAAAAGCTGAATACAAATGCTTTTCTTCAATACTTTTCCATAGTAATATTTGTAGCTGTTTCCTTGCAATTGTTGTGAGGACAGCGTACTTGTCTCTATATTTCTTTTCCTTCCTTCCTTCCTTCCTTCCTTCCTTCCTTCCTTCCTTCCTTCCTATAAAGGGCATACTTAATGACAAATTAAAGCGTCTCATGCATTCTGATTGGTTTTCATAATCAATAAACAATTTTTGTTTTCTTACCAAATATATATTTTGCTAAAACANTCCTTCCTTCCTTCCTTCCTTCCTTCCTTCCTTCCTTCCTTCCTTCCTTCCTTCCTTCCTTCCTTCCGATAAAGGGCATACTTAATGACATATTAAAGCGTCTCATGCATTCTGATTGGTTTTCATAATCAATAAACAATTTTTGTTTTCTTACCAAATATATATTTTGCTAAAACAAGGACAATAAAAAAAAATTCATCAGTGTGTTCGTATGACAACCTTCTTAAACCTTTTCCTCAATATTAACACTTCAAGGCTTGCTAAACTTTGTTATAACTAGTAAATCAAATAACATATTCCTCTTTTGCATCAAAAGGCTCAGTATTGTTTCATAATTTAGCAAGAATTTGTATGGGACAATGCTCACATCTGTGTTCCCATAAATAATTCAAACTTGAAACAGGTTGAAAGAAATCACAGATACAAGGGAATTTGTCTGAGATAAATATTAAGATACTTGTAAGATGTCTTGAGAAGACAATGTCAAACGAGCCGCCATTTTTCTCATTTAAGTTAAAGAAATTTCTTCAAAACTATTATCATGATTCATCTTGCTGAAAGAAGAACTATTTTCCCTTTAATTTTTTTTAATTCAGCAATCAGAACAAAAACATCTTTTGAAGACTTAGAGGGACTTCAAGAATACCGTGGCAAGCATGTGCAGATTTTTTTATATTGTCATGGCTTGCTAGTGACTGGTTGCAGGGGGAAAAAGTTCTTGCAGATTCTTTAAATGTTTAAAGGAAACAGATAAAATACAGATGTTTCTTTACCATAAAATTAGTTACCATGCCTGGGTTCATTAGTAAGGTCTGATTTTTTGGGATATACATTCGTGCACAAATCTCTGTTGCTTCAATGAACTGTATAAGTGGAAACAAATTCTGCAACAATAAGCTGTTCTGCCTGAATGATTTAAATATAGCAAATTCATAAATATTTAAAAACTGGTCCTTATAATGGGAGGTATGCAGGAACTCCAGCTCCTGTTGGTTCAGCAAGCCCTGCCTGAGGAGCAGAGCTGATGGTAACTACTTCCACTCAAAGTTGACTCCAGCCGTCATTCCCTGGAGCTGTGTGAGTTCATTGAAGGAATTTGGGTTCTTTTTAAGTTATACAATCATAATGAGCAGATGTACCATATTTTTCTATCAATAACATTGCAGGGGGCAATTTTGGAGCTAGTTAAACCAAATCTAAATGAACGCTAAACTCCTTTATCCCTTTGCTGAATGGTCTCAAACAGCTGGAATTGTGGAGGGTTTCTTTATCAAATCTGCACATTTAGGCTGCCAGCTTAGCAGCTGAGAGGTTAATTTCTGGCTTGATGCTGGCCAAAGTGTGGTCAGCCTCACAGAACTGTAACATTCCAGCAACAAGAATTCATTTTTACCCACTGTTGCCACTAACCAAATGCTAACATTTTACTTTGGAGAGCACAATATTATTCAAGCTGTCTTGTAATACTCCAAATGTTTGTACCATTATAAACTGATGACAAACTGATTTGTTCATTACATCTTAAATGTAGCTGCCAAATATTCTATCCCCAAGTTCAATCCTGTGTTTTGAGGATAAGCTAAGCCAGACTGTGTATATAGGTAGGGAGCCAGAAACAAGCACAAAAATCTGGCTTCATTCTGAGAAAAACCTGCTTTTTTNTTTTTTTTTTTTTTTTGAAAGCTGTGTATGAAAGGAAAAATTCTCTTTCTGAATGTCTGCGGTCTTTCAAAAAGTTCAGAGATGCATCCCTGATCAAGGCTCTCAGAGTTTATGTTGGAAGGATGCAGAATGGGCCATCCTGGGAAATACTCCGGGAAAAGGCAATGCAGTTCCAGGAGGCACAAAAGGAACATCTATTCTCTTCTCCTTCTCAGAGGTGGTCTCTGAATTCTATCCTAGACAACTTTTGATAACTTTAAAAAAAACTAATCCATACCTGGAGATAACATAGGTAGACAAGGTAAGAGAACCCGAGCAGTGGGAATACCTTAGCAGACCAGTGATCACAGGGGAAGGAAAAGCTCATGCTATATTTCCCATTTTCTTCTGTGCTGTTTTGTCTTACCTGATAAAAAAAGTGACAACAATCCTAGCAAAGCAAAAGGGATGTCTCATTGTCAGCCCCTGAGAAGCCCTCTTCACTATACACACTCTCTTATATACCTCATTTATTTCCTACTCTTATAATGGGGAAATCAGTTTCTGTGGAATGGAATTTGATCTTTCAATGGGAATGTCTTTCTATATTAGCTGACCTTGCAAGGCATTTAAAACATTCCATCTTTTCACCCAGGAAAAACAACTTCATTCAGCAATTCTTAGACACCTCTGAACCTTGAACAGGAAACCCCTGGAATCATATGATGAAATGCACAGTTAAAGCAGTGCAAAAAGCAAAGCATGCCACACAGCCTAATATAGTCTACTATCAACAAAATATTCTATCCATGGACAGTATTTGCTTTTTTTCCCTCAGTTTAGGCCAACCCACCTGTGATTTCAGCTTTCACAAATAGACCTGCAATTTCCTTAATAATATGCATGTGTTTATGGTTTTTTTGGATAAAGATGAGACCTAGCAGAGTGGATACTTAAAAAGCTTGTGTTCACAGTTCCCATCCTGCTCTGTGTGCTGTTAGCTCCTGTGATTACTGTAATCCTGCTCTCCCAGATTGTCCTGCAGGCTGGAGAGTCATCCTGCTCAAGCCTTTTGGGAAGATTTTTTGTTAGTGATGTGTCAGGCTCAAATCTGCTCCACTGAAGGCAGCAGCCAAACACCCACTGGATTCAGGCCCTGTCTCATAAGGAACACAATGACTGTCTTAGAAAACATTTTCACTTCTTGAACACATAAAAATTTTGCATCTTTTGGATTTTATTTTTATTCTTTATCTGAGAAGAAGATAAAAAGTGTGGTCAGGTGTATAAGGGCTGGCTAAATACCAAGCACACATGCACAGCTTTTCCCACTTGGACTTTTATGTCTGGGACACATTAAGAGGCCAGCAACAAGATGATGCTCAGATAAAATGTGCTGGAGCATCTGATGGCCAGCTGTTGATAAACAGAGGCCACAAGGTCATCCTCTAGGTTGTCCTAGCTCCCAGATGTATGCTGAACCCAGACCTTCCCAGGCTGGAGCCAAAGGACTTCTGGACAACCCCTGAGTGTTATTGCCACCTGTGAACCCTTCCTATTACCTCTGAGTTATGTGGTATGTGTTTTGTGGCTTTCAGCTGTGTGAGGGTTTGGTATGTAGTTTATAGGAATTGCTTGAGCTAAGTTTATAGAACTTAGCTCAAGCAATTCCTCCCTTTAAGGTTGGAATTGCTTGAGCTAAGTTCTACTCATATGCTATTTCTTTTCAGTGTCTTCCTTCAGGATCACGCCAGGTTTACCACCACCTGCTTTTCCAGTTCTGTCACTTTATGTAAATAACACAACACATTTAAATGTGAGCAGAGGGGATGGGGCATACAGCAGCCCTGGCACTGAGTGCCAGCCTGGACAATCCTCCATCCATATGGCCCAGGATTTGGCTTTGCTGAATGCTGCTCCAAGCTGAAGCACCTACTTTGGCTGCACCAGCAGTGAAAGTTTTCACAGCTGCCAGACTGGGCTCCATTTACTCTGATTTTGCATGCTTTTTAGTAGCTGGCCTAGCTTGCAATAGCACATAGCTTTAACATTAGAATCTTTGATTCATTGGAGTTCCATGTGTGTATTTTCTCCTCAACAAGGAAGGAAGAGCTGAACAGGAAGCTCAGGCTAGCGGACAGTATTACTGAGAAAGTAATCTGTTTCACACCTATTTCTGTGTGTTTCATAACATTTCAAAATGGAAGAAACAAATTACTGATATTCACAACAGAAAACTGAAGCAAAGGATGTGTGTCTCACATTAAAAAATGGAGCTAAGCCATGCTTTCCCAGAGGCAGAGACTTTTGTACATTGTTTAGTTCTGTTCAGAACAAGTTCCAGTTGCTGAACAAAATATGAACACGCAACTTTAATTTCTGCAGGGTAGAACTATCAGGGTGAGTGCAGGTATATATTACTTGTAAGTAATTTCAGAAGTGTACAATTCTTGCTTCTAATGGTACAAATCTTTTATTTTTTGTGATAGTTATGTTAAAGGGGACACCAAAGATTCCATGACTAATCATGTATTTAGCATCTGTTACCAATATCTCCATGTGAATTAATTAGCAAGGGCCTGAGAGTCGTCTGTTTGCAGTCTTCCATGAAAGTAATACTGATTGGCACTGACATAGTATTAAATTGCTTCCCCTTCTAATATGGCCTTTTTGACAAAAGATTAGGCCTGCCACCTGTCCCCTTGGCTGGTGACTACTTTTCTCAAATATTTCTCTTCTTAGCTGAAACTTAATAAATACAAGAACATTTTACCAGTGTAATTGTTTATTGATACTGAGAGTTTTCAGATGGTCCTCGCTGTTGTTGGTATCTCACTCTGAGACTCCCGGTCTCTAAAGTAGAATTGAAGTCAGAAAACACTTTCAGTAAGATGTTAATGCCAGCCTATGTAGTGAATGCACTATATTGAAACTGTATTGTTTTATCTGTAGGGCAAACAGCAAAGCAGTCAGCGCTGAAGTTGCTTTGAGCAAACACCTAAAATCTTTTGGGGTGTGAATAAACCTGATTGCTCTCAGTAGTTTCACATCGGAGTGATTGTGATCCTGAGTCTGATGTTCTGCAAATATCCTGTGATACTTATTTACAGCTTACCACTCTGACAAGTACTGCTGCAATATATTTCCAGAAAATGAAAAAAGGTCAAAAAACACAAGACAGGCAGTTTTGTTATCTGTCACAACTCACTTTTCCCAAACACCTCCTCAGCTGAAATATTTAGGTGACTTTCAGAAAATAGTTTTTGAAATATTCTTTCACTTCTAATCAGATGGCAAAAGTGTGTGTTTTATTTAATCATGGTTGTGAAACGTAGCCTTTATTTTTTTATTTTCCTTTTTTCCGTAAGGACCTTTTTGATTTGCCTCCTCCCTTCATGACCACATAAAATTTGTCTTGTGACAAAAAGACCAAATGGGCCCCACTGAAAACTTTCAGAAGATGCTGGGGGAGCTGCTGATTAACCACTCAGCTTATATCCAGAAATCATGCTCATTTCAGGATGTGCTGTTACCTACTATGTGTAAAGGGCCACAAGCAATCTCAGTAGCAGGAAGGGAAGTCACTGTGGTCACACAGCTGACAATATGGAGCTCAGGATGTAATAAACGGTATGGATTAATTCATGCTCCT
>WBNO01012915.1:138937-263052 GCA_013400575.1 Peucedramus taeniatus | reverse complement strand
CCCACCGCCAGTCCGTGCGCGGTCCGGTGCCGCCTCAGCGCGGGTAGCGGGGCCATGGCCGAGGCCGTGCGACCCCCGCGCCGCGCCCGCACCCGCCCCAAGGTAACGGGACAGGGCAGCCAGGGGGGATCGGGGCCTCCTCTACGGCCGCTGGAGCGAGAGAGGGACCCCCCCCCTGTGGGGGGGGGCCGCCCAGGCCGTGTTTACATCCGTGTTTGTGCGGCCTCTAATGGTGGCGGNTGGAGAGTGGGGGAGCGTGTGTGGGTGATGTTGTTGTCGGGCTTTTTTCTTGTTTCGTAAAGGGATTCCTGCTGCTTCCTGCTGTTGTGGACTCTGTATCCATGGGTTTGTAGTGTTTGCCAGGCGTGTGAGGGTTGTGGTAGGCCTTGTGCTGTGGCAGGATGTAAACAGGGTGTTTATTATGTTGTCCTATGGCCTCCTCAGGGGTCCTGTGGGAGAGCTGGGCGAATGTGCAGCTTTGGCGCTTGCCTACAATTACAGTGCTTTACTGTGGTGTGGGGAGACCGTCCTACAGACAGAGCTGGGGCTGTTCGGCTGCACAAGAGAAGGCTCCAGGGAGAGCTGCGAGCCCCTGGCAGGGCCTGAAGGGGCTCCAGGAGAGCTGCAGAGGGACTGGGGACAAGGCCTGCAGGGACAGCACACAGGCAATGGCTCCCAGGGCCAGAGGGCAGGCACAGATGGGATCTTGGGCAGCAATTGCTGGCTGGGAGGGTGGGCAGGCCCTGGCACAGGGTGCCCAGAGCAGCTGGGGCTGCCCCTGGATCCCTGGCAGTGTCCAAGGATGGGTTGGACAGGGCTTGGAGCAGCCTGGGACAGTGCAAGGTGTCCCTGCCCATGGCAGGGGGGTGGGGTAGGATGGTCTTTAAGTTCCCTTCTAACCCAGATCATTCAGTGGTTCTGTGATGCTCCATCTTGAGTGTGTTTGGCTTTGAAATGCTGAGAACATGATGCTGTGTGTAACACATGGAAGTGCTGCTTCTTCATAAGTGGTTGCTGAAGTTTTTTAAGTATCAATCTTCCTAAGTTTTTATCCTGTTTTGATGTGTTCCTTGTTCATGGTATTAGTACTGACAGCTTTCTGAAGCCTTTATTTTCTTTACACAGAGTGTTTGTGGGAATGATCTGAACTACCTGACAAAGTGGAAATGTTTTCCTTGGTTTCTTGACCTCTTTCTTGTTGTCCCTATGGACAGCCATATAGAGCAAGACCACTGAAGTCATAATTGTCAGAGCTCTTTGAAAACACTGAATTAATTGACCAGTGTTCTGTAAAACCAGGGTTAAATCTAAGTGTCACATGTGGGTGTGCTTCCTGAATGGAAGGCAAGTAAAGATTGCAGGGAAAATTCTTCCCTGCAGAAGAAGAATTACTGTTTTGTTGTTTTGGTTTTGATTCAGCCCCCTGGCCTGTGCAAGGCAGTCAAACCCTCAAACTGCTGCCTAGGAGAATTGGTTCCCTGCAGGAAGGTGGTGAGTCATGGATGACACTGCTGTTTCATTAAGGACATGGGTGTGGTGACTCCAGTCTTTAGCCATCCCTTCCAGGTGAAATTCACTGTGAAACAATTCACTGGAGGTGTCACATGTGAGAAGCCTGAAGTCTCCAGTGCCTCACATGACCCATTTCTGGCATTTCTGTTGCTATTACTGTGCTCACCTCTGTTAATACCCGGGCGTGCCTGAGGATGCAGTTTGCAGGTCAGTCACATTAAGGTCTTTTCCATTCCCATGCCACAGAAAAAGCTCTAATCCTTTGAAAAGCTGGAATTCTTGTGAGCTGAGAGAAGGGCTGGCTCAGCTGCAGAGCTGCCAAGTGGTGGAATGGAGCCCAGGGCTTTCTGACAATAGTAGCCCCAAAGTTAAACTTGTGCAGCACCAGCAGCTCCAGCACCAGACTGATTCAAACACAGTGAGGTGGCAAAGCCAGTGCACCTGGAAATGGTGAACAGGAGACCTTGTGTCTGCTTGTTTCTGTGTGTGGCACTCAGGTTGATGCCTTAGGATTTTAGCTTTTATATTTTTCATACATTTGTAATCCTGCAATTCTTTAGGGTATAACTCTAAACTCCATACAGGGTGTTAGTTACTGCTTTCCCAGTTTGGTCAGACAAAACAACTCCTCTCTAGGCCTGGGAATCAAGGACACCTCACTGTCTCAGGCCCTGAGAAATGTAAACAAAAGTGAGTTGGGAGGGAGCAGACCTTGGGTAAATGCCTTCATGATCAGAAGGTGTAATTGGAAGATTAATCCCCAATATGCAAATGGACCAAACTTATAAAAATATGAAAACCTGTGACCCACTGTCCATTTTTTTTTTTGTGTAGCCCCTGGGTGGCTCGGTCTGCCTGAAATGTACCTGAAGGCCCTTCAATAAATAGAAGTGCTTTTTATTCCCTTAATTTTGTCTGGCCTCTGTTTTTAGGTAGTTCCAAAAAGGCATCAAGGCTATTCCAGAGATATTTCCTGAAAAGTTTAAAGTGTCCTTAGAATTTGAGGGTCATTGATGATGTACAAGGAGAGGAGAGTTGTCAGGTGTGGGGCAAGGCTAATGAGCAGGTGCCATTTTCCCATCCCTGGGAGTTTTCCAGGCCATGTTGGACAGGGTTTGGAGTGACCTGGTCTAATGAAAGGTGTCCCTGCCTATGGAAAGGGTTGGAATGAGATGGTCTTTAAGGTCCCTTCCAACCCAAGCCATTCCTGGATTCTTTGATATGTGACTTTAGCAGAATTTTCCTCTTGTCTTATTTCAGAACTTGATTTCTCTCATTCTTTCTCAGATGAACTATCTTTTGATGATTATGCCTTTTTTTTTTTTTTTTTGCCTAGGAAAGTGAGAACTGAAAGGCACATAATAAATTTTAAAAACAGCTGTGTCTGGGAGGGATGCAGGCTGATACTGAGAGATAAAGGGAGTTTATTCTGTATGAGGACTGCAAGAGGAAATGTTTAGATTGTAGAAGGGGGAGGACCAGCAGGTGTTTGTGAAGTATGTGGATCAATACACTCTATAAATATGGTTTAGTGATACAGTATCCTGTGGAAAATATTGACTTTGAGTTAATTGTCAGGAGATGCTTATTATGACAAGTCCTGGCTTAAAGAATTGCACTGATGTATTTTTAGCCTCTCACCTGCAGCTTTAGGTAGTGACTCAGAGCTGTTTTGTGATCAGAAGTGTTTACAGGTTTTAATACACCAGAAAACAGTATGAAAGCAAAGCCAGAGTAGTTACCTTTTTTTTGTAAAGGACCTGTGACCATATGTTCAGTAAAACTAGCCTTGAGATCAAGGTGAGCTAGTGCTTTGATTTGAGCTGTTTTCATTTATTCTTTCTTTTAAGGCAAAAACATTCAGATGTTTAGTAAAAATATATGTGATACTGTGAGCAAGTTTCCAAAACTCTCGTCCTTTTCTGATTATTATTTCCCCAAATTAAAAGCTTCTACTCATTTCACCTGTTTCTATTGTTACATTATCTGGGTCACCCAAAACTGGAGCACTGTGACCTAACTCCTAATTTTGCTCCTAATGAAGTGCTAGGTCTACACAATTTACAGATTGGCTAATCACTTTGCCAATTTTTTGTTTTACAAGGTGGCAAATTATTTACAGATTATCAAAATCTTAATTCATTTCTGTGTTGTACTTTTGGGAAGGAAACTAAAATATACCTTAGATTAGGTTTATGGGAATTATTTGCCCTCAAACTAATTATAATTTTAAATTGATTTACAGTTTTAGTAGCACTGTTAGGTTTTTCTCCATCTTCAGTGTGTATTGCCTGCTGGAAATAGGTATTTCAGTAATTGTTCAGATGTTACCATGGTTTTAGAATGTAGCTAAGGGTTACATTCCAGACTTGCTTTGTTCTGAAATTACTGTTTTGAAAATATTTTTCCTGTCTCTAAAATATTCTGTAAAACTTAAGATTGATCTGGATCACAGAGTAACTTTTTTTTTTTGTTTTGTCAATCGGTGAAATTGTGTAACTCTTCTTAGGTGTCAGGGACCTGTTATGTTGATTATTTTCTATGCTAATGAAACAGTCTGTCCTGTGATATTTATAGATTTTTACTTAGAAATGTTGAATCCTTGTGCAAGAGCTGAGCACAAAAACACACGCTGGTAGACAGTCTTCATAAGGCAGTTAAAGAACAGAGATTTGTTTGGTTTATTTTTTAAAAATCTTTAATATTATAATATTAATATATTTAAAAGGGCTTTTGGGGTCATAATGCTGACAAATACTACTTTTGGTGTTGGTGGGATTTGGGATGCAAGATGAAGAGATTCACTTGGCAGTGACACTGTTAATATTTTGTTTTCTTAGGAAAAAAAGAAAAGAAGTAGTGAGGAGACCCAGATACAAGAGCCTGATGATGTTTTCCTGCCTCCTGTGGCAGAAGGGTCTTCTCAGGCTGGAAGAGTGCAAGTGGAACATCCTGGAGAATTCACAGAAATTCAGCTCAGAGATGAAGTAGACAACAGGAGAACTATAAATGATGTGTCTGACATCCCTCAAAGTAGTTTGTCTTCAGCTAATGAAGGGGCTCTGGCAGTGTCTCTGGAGCCTCCCGAAGATGCAGAAGAAGTCAAAGCTGGTCCTTCCCAGGAGGAATGTGTGGGGGGTGGCGAGAAGAGCGAGTTGGACAAACCTCAGAGCCCTGTGGAGGCAATTGCTAGTGGATCTAGAAATGCTGATTTATTGAGTAGTACCTTTCAGTCCAGTACTGCTCCCCCTCTGTCAGTGATGGGCTTTGTACAGGGCAGAAGAGCTGAAAACCGACAAGACTTCAGAGATCCTCTCTCCTGCTCTTCAGAGAAGCTTCCCCTCAGCACCTCACAGCACTCTGAGAAATCCAGGTTGCGCATTCCCCGACCGGTTTATCCAGACCTGTCCTTGGAGCTGTCCTACGAGAATCCCACCATTGTGGCAGTAAAGCCCCTGCTGCACCATGAGAGGCTGTACCCAGAGCTCCCCTCTGAGCCAGAGCTGGTGCCATTCACCAGGGAGCAGCTGAAGATCTTTGAGCCCTGTTCGTGGCTGGAGAACGTTGACTCCTATGCCGAGGAGTTTGAGAGCGTGGCTCACCAGGACAGGCACGAGTTCTACGAGCTGCTCCTGAACTACCTGCGCTGCAGGAAGCAGCTGCTGTTGGCTGAGGCAGAGCTGCAGGCCATGACAACAGACTGCCAGAATGTGAAGGGGAGATTATGGACTTTCAAGGAACAGCAGAAAACCGTGCAGGTGCTGTTTGCTGAAGCTACTTTTGAACCCGAACTATTCGGAAATTAACTTTACTTGCCAGGTTTATCGTAGTTAAGCTGTTTTGTTCTAAAAGAATCACAGAATGTTAAGGGTCGGAAGGGACTTTAAAAATCACCTAATCCCAACCCTGCCTTTCATGGGCAGGGATGTCTTCCACTAGACCAGGTTGTTCAAGGCCTTATCCAACCTGGCTTTGAGCACTGCCAGGATTGGGGCAACCTTCCTGGGCAGCCTGTGCCAGTGTCTCACCACACTCACAGTAAAGATTTTTTTTTCCTAACATCTAACCTAAATTTCCCCTTTTTTCAGTTTAATCCCTTTAGTCCTTGTGCTGTCACTACAGTTCCTGATAAAGAATCCCAGTCCAGCTTCCCTGTAGGCCCCTTCTAGATACTGGAAGGTGCTGTGAGGTCTCTACACTCCTCCAGGCTGAATAATCCCAACTTTCTCGTCCTGTCTTCATAGGGAAGGTGCTCCAGTCCTTTTACTGACTTCTTTGCTTCCTCTGGACTTCCTCTGTCCCTAACAGTTCCATGTCCAGAGATTATTGCCTTTGCTTTCTGTCTCTCCGTTGACCCTCAGTACTTCAGAATATCATCCTCTCAAGACTTAAGACAGTTTCTTGTTTGATTTTTAACCTCTGACATGTGCAGGGCAGTGGGATATATGTTGGGGACCCTTCAGAAAGGATGAGCTGTGTACACCCAGTTCTTTCTGTGGTGTCAGGTGAAGTTTCCCAGCACTCCAAGCAGACGTGGGGGACAGTGGTGGAGTGACTGTAGCAGTGATGTCCCATCTGGCCTGCTGCCAGCCATAGGGACAGTTTCCATTGATGTCATTCCTGCTGTCAGAGTGGCAGCTGCAGGGAGCTGTGCTCAGGAGCAGCCCCATAGCTCAGAGGGAGCATTAGAGCCATCCACTTGCATTAACTTGTTCCATAAGTGTAGCTGTGGTTTGTTCTTATTTCCACAATGGGCATGGTACTCTGTAACAATTTTGTCTGCAAACCAGAGGGGTTTATGGAGCTCTTTGGGGCACACATCAGAAAAGTTTTCCCCCAGACTCCTTCTGTGACACTTGCCTTTGGAGCTCAGCATTGCAGTGGGAGTGACTGAAATTGTTCTGATGCTGTTTATAGCCCACACATCATCAAAATTGTCCAAAGATGCTGAGCACATATGCATAGGGTAGATTTTACTGTTTCAGTGAGTGTTTGCAGTAGTCATTTTCTGTACCAAAAGCAATTTTGGCTTCACTCTTGCATCCTCTAAGGTCATCATAGAGTTTATTGCTTTATTTCATCCCAATTTGCGATATATTTTTTGTGTGTACAGAATGATTGTTGTCTTTATACCAATTTAAAATTCTTATTCTACTAATTTAGGAAAAACAGGGATGCTTTCAAGGTAAGCTTTCACAGTGCTGGTTCTTAGGAATATTTCCTGATTGTGTAAAAGGTTAACAGGAATGTAACTTATTGTAAGAATTACAGGAATATTATTTATTATGTTTTTCTTGTGCTGAAGAAGTAGAGATGAGGCAGAGGAAAACATTTTGAACATGCAGTAGGGAATTGCTGCAAATTATCAGTCCTGGGAGTTAGGGAAATATTTATCTTGTTCCAGTGAATGTTTTAGCTTTAAAATAGCAGATCCAAATATATGTGGAAATCTATAAACTAGGAAGCAGGTGCACTCACTGGGAGTGAGACACCTGGTTTTGTTCACATCTCTCAGTGCTGCAGACAAGTAACTTCTGTCTGTTTCTAAACCTTGCTGAAGGTTTGTAAAATGCTTTTTCTTCAGAAGTCAAGGATGTGAATCTTCAGTAATCTGTACCTCTAAAAAGCACATAGGATATAGCCAAATATTTGTCTTTTCCATCTATGAAATATCCCCTTTTATGAAAGCCTTAAAATCTGTTTAGGGAGAGGGTTATATCATGATTGATTTCAGTTAGGATGACCCAACGAAATGTCAGAACTGCTGACATAAAATATTTGCTCTCTTTTCAGGGTGTGTGTGCAGATCAGTGCAAGGTGACAGGTCACCACCGCTACCAGACAGTGGAGCTGAACGAGGGCGTGCTGGGGGAGCTGAAGAAGCTGCTTGAGGCCAAGGCAGAGCACGTGCACCAGACCCTGGCTCTGCACTCCTACACTTCGGTGCTGTCCCGCCTGCAAGTGGAGTCCTATGTTTACAGGCTGCTCAGCAGCTCGTCCCTGCTGAGATCTGTGGCCCTGCAGCAGCAAGAGCAAGGTGCGTTTGCCGGTCTGGGCTGCTCCCAGTCCTGGTCAGGGTGCCCAGCACCTTGTGTGGCTACAGTTTCAGTGTCTTGTGGTGGAATTTGTGTACTGGAGTGTTTCTCCTCTGTTACAAAAAACTGGTGGTCCTATGTAGGGAGCAGTGAAACTCTTTTCTCTCAGGAAAATGTCCGATTCACGTGACTTTATCACCTGGGCAGTAAAAGCTGAATGCAGGAGTGACTTCTGCTCTCTGAGCTGCAGGCTGACACTGATTACTGTACAGAAACTGTGTGGATGGGACACCCAAATTCCCAATATTTTGTTGCCGATGGCAATATCTAATACAGTTCTTTTTCCCAATTCTATAATGAGCTGGATATTTTTCCTCCTTTACTACTTCTTGGAAGGCCATTTGAAATCTTACGCTCTTAATATTTAGGATTACCTTCTGGTTTTCATCCTGAGTGCTTTGAGTTCGTGCCAGTATAATCTTTTAGCTAAAGTATTTCTCCTCCTCCTGCCCCAGATATTTTTCTTTCTTATTGCTCCTCCCTTTGCACTCCACCTCCCAGATAGTTTATATGCATAGTAAATGGTGGTTCTTACAAAGCTGATGTTGAGGGAAGGCCTTTTGTGGAAGTAACCATAGTATATTCTTCTTACAATTAGTGTCCAGAGCTTAAATATAAGATTAAACAAAGTGCTCTAAGTATTCTCATCTGACATATTTATCAGGCAGCTATGTTGAAATATCTTGGTGTCTGCAGATACAGAGAGCAGTTTTGTAGCCAGCCCCAAACCCATTGTTCATGCTGCTACTTCTTGTTAAAGCTTCATTAATTCTGTTTTTAATTTACAGTTTCAAAGCAGTCAGAAAATCTCTCTTCGGACTTGAGCCACTTGAAGGAATGTATCAGTGTCCTTTTCAGCTTCACTCGCAGGGTTATTGAAGATCCTCAGTTTCACAGTGACCTTCTCATGTGGCTGCAGAGACTGGTGAGGGAGTAGACATGGATATATCTGATCCAACACACAGGATGAATTTGGGAATAATTTCTGGAAGTGTTAATGTTTCGCTTCCTGTCCCATGGGCAATGGTTTTTTTGGTGGGGTTTGTCCTAATGGAGGAACAGAATCTCTTAGAGATCTTTAGAATTGGTTCCCTTGTCTCATAAAGTCAAGCAGCATTAGTGAGGACTGGCACCTGTGCAGCCAATACTGCTCACAGTAAACTTCATAATACTCATTGTGCTTTTAGTTATTTTGAAATTAAAACTGTTCAGACTTGTCATGTTGGAGAATATTTTCTTCTTGCCAATTTCTAAATAAATTAGATTTTCATGCAGTTGTAGAAAAAATAATTACTTTATGCCAAAGAGAATGGTTATAAGGCAAGCAAATAGATTTTAAATATTGTTCTCCTGTAACACGCTCTGAAAACTCAGGTTTGTTAGAAAGTGTGAGAAAGGAACAGTATTACTTTAGTTAGCAAGACTGCAAGGAAATGAACTTCAAAATTACTTACTTGATTTCAATGTGCTTCCCTGTAGGTGTCTGTGCTGCAGAGAATTGGCTGCCCAGGTGACCATCTCTTCCTCTTCAACCACATCCTTCGTTGTCCAGCTGGCATCAGCGAGTGGGCTTGTCCATTCATTCAGGTGTGAATGTTTAATTCTTTACTGTCAGCAGGTTGGAGTGGGAGTGGCATGGGTGTGAGAGGAGAGTGTCTTGTGCCTGCTTAATCCCTCATGACCCACACTGCCCTTCCAGATGTCTGGAATCATGGTGGCAGTGAGGGATTTGTCAGGGAATGCGTTTATCCGTGTTAGGCCAACCATGTGCAGGTTGACAGGAGAACACACTTCACTCCTGACTGGAGAGATTCTATGAAAGGGAGTCAAGGCCTTATGCACCAGGTTTTGGAAGTGTTCTCCAAAAAGTGGAAAGCAGATTTAGACTTGAAGCAGCAGCTGTGTATAAAAAGTGAGATTGGAGTCAGCTTTGTGCTGTGTAAGGTATCAGGAGGAACAGGTTTTTTTATATCCCATGTATTGAAGTGGAACTGGTTTCCCTGGAAAGTTCAGGGACAAAGGAAAGGGTTCACTTTGTCTAGGTCAGAGGGAGTGCAGATATCCAAAGGCACCAGGGTGTTATTTCAAAGAATCTATTTGCTCTTCTAAAAGGAGAAAACATTGGAAATCTAGTCACAGGAAAATCACACTAACAGGAGAGGCAAACAGTGCAATAGAATTATAGAACAGAGTAAATTATCTTGGGAAAGACCCTTAATATCACTGAGTCCAATTAAGCTAATGTGGTAGGATTTTATCTTCCCCTGTGCTCAGTGTCTGAATTAGCCCTGGTGCCCAGGCCTACATGTGGCACAAGGAGAGAGGTTGTCTTTTTTTTTTATGGAGCTTTTGATCTGGGTTTTTCCCCTCTCTCCTTTAATTTTTCTAAGTAATTCTTTTGAACAAGTCACAATATTTTGCCATGGCAGTGCTTTGCCTGGGGTGTGGGTGCTGTAGTTTACAGATTCTTTTAAGTCCTAACAAAAAGCTAGTGAGAAATGTGAATTTCTCTGCTAAGAAAAATTTACCCTTTGCTTATTTAGATTTACTTACATTTTTGCATTTAATTTCAGATCAAAGTCTTGGGTAACCCATCAGGTGTCTTTCATTTCATGCAATCTCTTGCCTTGCTTATGTCTCCTGTCAAGTAAGTATGAACATGATTTTATAAATATGTTCTGATTATTTAAGAATAAAAGACACAACACACAATCTACTTATAAAACTCTGAAAGTTCATTGCAGGCAAAGCCATACAAATACACAAAAAGACACAAATAGATTCACAGTTTAATTCAAACTCTTTTTACTCATTCATCTTAAAATTCAGCCTTGGCAGTACCTCCTTGTGCTGTGCATAGTATGATGCAGCCTTCTTTCAGCTGTGAAATAACTTGTGAAGACTGACAGACCCACAGGTTTTGTTACTGTGGCTTCTGAAATATCTCTTGCTTTGCACCATGGCCTGTTTTTTGTATTGCCTCTGCAATAGAATCCCTTTAGTAAAGGTATTGAGCTGGTATACACACTGTTTGGACTTCTTGGTATATTTTCCATCCTTTTTTTTTTTTTTTAAAATTTTAAAATCTAGTAGGAATATGGTGCTTGGAGAAGGTAGTTAATGAAATTAGTCACAAGTGAAAGCGGTTATGTTCTCCAGATAAAATACATAACTTGCCTCTCCCTCTGCTCAAATTTTGAAGACAAAGAATCAAACTGCTGGTATTTAGATTTGTCACTGTGATCTTGATAGTTTGGGTCTGAATTAAGTGGGAGTCTTGTTTATTGAAAGCTGTTATTTTAAAGGGTTTTATTCTTACATTTAATTTCTAGAGCTGCCTGGGGAGACCAGTGTATCCTGAGGGAATGTGTGTTGCCCAGTGCCTTTTGACACTTGTGTTTGGAACAAAGGCCAACTTAATGTGTCTGGGGTACTGCTCTAAATGTTGATACCAGAACTCAGAGCCTCCACAGGGTTTGCTCTTACTGGTAAAAGAGATGAGGCTTGTCTGTTACAGCTCCTGCATGTCAGGAGCCCGGTTATCCTTGAGTCATTTACAGTCACAGGATTGTTTAGGTTGGAAACACCTTTAAGGATGTTGAGTCCAGCCCTTAACCCAGATCCACTGTGTCCACTGCTGAACCTTGTCCTCTGGGGCCACATCCGTAAGCCTTCTGAATACTTCCAGAGATGCTACTCCACCACTGCCCTAAACAGTCTGTTGCAATGCCTGGCCAAGTTCCCATGAAAAAAAATTCCCTAATGCCTAATCCAAACTTCCTCTAGTGTGGCTTGAGCCTGTTTTTGGTCCTGTCACTTGTAACTTGGGAGCAGAGCCCGACCCCCCCCGGCTGTCCCCTCCTGTCAGGAGCTGTGCAGAGCCACAAGGTCCCCCCTGAGCCTCGTTTTCTCCAGGCTGAGCCCCTTCCCAGCTCCCTCAGCCTCTCCTGGGGCTCCAGCCCCTTCCCCAGCTCCGTTCCCTGCCCTGGACACCTCCAGCCCCTCAGTGTCTCTCTTGTCCTGAGGGCCCAGAGCTGTCCCCAGCACTGGAGGTGCCTCAGCAGTGCCAGCACAGGGGACAGGCATGGCCCTGGGGCTGTGTCACACCCTGGCTGGGACAGCCCAGGGGACATTGGCCTCTTGCCCTCCTGGGCACCCTGGGCTCATGTCCAGCCACTGGCACAGTACCCCCAGGGCCTTTCTTGCCAGGCATATTTCTGCTTTACCTGCTAATTTCTTCCTCTTGCATCTGGGTTTTAAATATCTTCCCTTAACTGAAAGATTACTGAATTCAGAATTTTTCGTTTCCTAATTTTTTACACTTAATTTTTCACTTTAAACCAGAAATCGTGTGGACTTCATGTGCCATATGAAACCAAGTGAAAGGAAAAGTTCCTCTTCTTCTGGGAAGGAATCTGGGAACTGGACTCTGGTAGATGAAGGAGGAGAAGAGGTACAACAGATGACTTATTTTGTTTCTCTTTGTTTTGTCCTTTATCCTTTTGTTCAAGCTCATTGGTCTTTGTGAAATGGTTGAAGAAAATCTGACTTTTTAAGTTAAAAAGCATGATTTGAATTTACTTCTGTTTTAGTCTCCTTTTATCACTCTGGTTTAACTGTAGAATGGAGCTTCCAGTAGTGAATATTATTAGAGAGCATTCAAATATTTCAGTTCCTCCTAACAAAACTGTAATTAGTACAATAGTGAAGCCCTTTACTGTTGGTTCTACTGTAGAGCTACTGACAGTGCCTGTATTTGTCTACAGGATGAGGATCCTGAAACAAGCTGGATTCTACTCTTGGAAGATGACTTGATTGCTCTGTTGTCACAGTTCCCATTTCATGAACTCTTTCAGCAGTTCCTTGGGATTACGTCTGAAGGTAAATCAGTTGCTAGAGAGTTATTCTTCATTTTGCTTATGCTAATTATATTAATTACTGCCACTGCCAAGAGTGCTACTGTATTATGAAACTCTTTGAGAAAAATAATAATGAACCTGTGCAACAGCTTGCAGGCTAAAGAGATGAGATGGAAGTATATGCCATGTGTATGGATAAATAAAAATCTCATGGCAATATGCATGCAAAACATTAGAGCCTTTTCCCTTAGTTTGGATTTGGTTGTTAGTTAACTCCCAAAAGTGCTTTCAGAACTATTTTTACCCCTTGCCTCTTAGTTGTAATTGCTTGCCAGAGGTCTTACTACCTCCATAATTTATTTGTGCTTTCATACTTAGGAGGTATTTATTGTTCATTTCATAAACAAAGCATACATTTCAGTTCACAATATGATCAACTATTGTTTTGAGTGCTTGTTAAGTTACTTAAAAATCCAGAATTCACTTTTTTTTTTTCTGACTCTTATTTTTGTGTCTCCATCTTAGGTGCTTATTTTCCTGAAAAAACGTCTCCACAGAAGATGATGAAGATTTTTGCCTTTGCAAACTCCTTAGTGGAACTTCTGTCTGTGGGATTAGAAACATTTAACAGAGCACGGTACCGACAGTTTGTGAAGAGAATTGGTCAGCTCATCAAGTAAGAGATTTTTTTTCTCTGTAGTGTGATTGAATCTGTTTTAGACATATATTTTATATTCAGAGCTGCCAAAAATCCTCAGAACCAACATCAAACAACCAAAAAAATCCAAACCCCACCCAAACAGTTCTCAGTTGAGTTTTGCTCTGACATTTGGTCAGTTCAGCGTTAGCTAATCTGGGAATCTGAAATGGGGAATTGCAAAATATAAATGCTGTGGGTAGAAAGGAGCCAGATGAGCTGTGGAGCACCAGGCTGACTTCCATTACTGATGTTGTTAGGCTTGTCTTGGGTAGTCACTGAAACCCAGCAAACAGAAATTCCTTGAATTTTCCCTATCTATAACTGATGTTGCTGTTTTATTTCCGTTGTTACCCAGAATTGTTTTGGGGTTTTTAATTTGCTCCCTGAAATTGTCCTATTGTTACAGTAAGTAAATGTAATTGAAGCCTAAATGCTGTTCTTTATTTTTAAATCTCTAGCATTTACTCTAGATGGTATCTGTGGGTGTATTCTCAAGGGTCAAATCTGACTTCTGGTACAGTCAAATCAGAAACAAAATCCATCTTTTTCCTTGTGTTATGGAAGCAGTAACTTTCTCAGTGTAATTATTCCTGTATGAGCTTTCTGTAGGTACTGCCATTTCATCCTGTGCAGTTACCTTAAGGCTTCAAAGGTCGCACACAAACTAATTTGGTATAACAGAATATTATGCCTTGTTTGCTTTCAAAACCAAGGAAAGAGAACACAGAAATTTGACTGATACAGTTTGTATAGAAGCCTCTGGAACCAAAAGGCAAAATGTTGGACATGTCTCTTGTGGCTAGACTCTGATCTGGTTGCCCTTGTCTGTGTTTTCCTGTGGTGGTGACATACTTAATGATCCTTCTTTGGCTTGTTTGCTCTACTGTGTAGGATGACACTGTGTCATGTGAGTGACCACTGGGCCCAGTATGTTAGTGGCAATAACCAATATGGATCAGTAGAACACCCTTACTCGCTGGAAAAATTGCAACTGGAGTTTGATGAGCTGTTTTTTAGAGCTGTTCTACATGTTCTGAAGGCAAAAAGGTGGGTAATCTCTTCACTGGCTTAGTTTTGGAGGAGTTGAATACTTGAAACTGGAATTTGGAGTAGCTTTAAGTACTTAAAGCTTTAAAGAAGACTAAAATAAGGAGGATTTTTCAGTGCATTGGTAGCATCAAGGTGGGGAGGAANTGCTGGGATTTATCAGGACAGAACTGTTCCTAACTTCCTCCTCAAATCCAACAGGTTGGGAGTCTGGCTGTTCATGTCTGAGATGCCTTATGCAACCTTGTCCAGCAGCATGCTTTGGAGGCTCTTCTTTGTCATGCACTGTGCTGAGAATGAGCACTTAGAGCAGCTCTGCTCCACTCTGCAACCTGCTGACTACAAACAAAGACTCAAAGGTAAAATTCCCCTACACAGAACCAGTTCTAATCCATTCAGTTGCTGCTGCATCAGCTGTGGGTTTAACTCTTTGCAGAGTTTGTAAATACACACTTGAGAGCATGACTGGTCCAGTGGCTGCAGAAATGTCTTGGGCAGCTCATGGTTTTCCAGTATCTGTTTGCTCAAATTGTCATTTCAACAGCAGTTGATAGATTTTTACTGTCCTGGTTTTCTCTCTGGTGGCCTCAGAGCTGCTGGAGTGACATGCAGGAGGTACCTCTTGTGTATTCTTTTATGGCTTCCCATCATGACCTTCAACAGTATCTGGAGAGTGAGGTTTAAATCCTAAAGTACAGATTTCTGTATCACTTAGGGTTGGTGTGGCAGTATTTTGGTTGGGTTTGTTTGTTTTTGTTTTGGTTTTTTTTGTGACTTGTTGACTGCTGAGCTGCTGATAGTCCTATAAATAATGTATTTTTAGTCTTCTTTATTCCACTAAATTTGCTAATTTTTGCTTTAGTAACTCACATTGTGGGAGACTGCTTATCATCCCCAACTTCTTTCATGAAAAGCCTTCTTTTCATGCCTTTCTTCTCTAAGTGGCATGCTTTATTTTTTATTTCCTCTTGACTTTTGTCCCATCTGATCTCCACAGTGAACGTGGTGTCTTTAGCTATAGCAGAACTATTTAGAGGCCAGCTGGAATGTTAGTTTCCCTCTGCTGCTGCATTCATGGTTAATATTTCAGGACTTGATTGACAGGGGGCCAGGTAAACAAACAGTTTACTGCTCCCTGCTTTACAGCTTCTTTGCTGTCTTCAAGGAGACCAGATCTCATTTTTGTCACTTTTACTTCTCAGCTGGCTGGTATCCCAGGTAGCTGTTACCCCACCTACCCAGTCTTGATGGAGAAGCAGGAGAAAATGGTGATTGTGAGAGGTTACTGAGTATCTTGACTCTGTGCAATCTCAGGTAACATTTGAGGTGATATACTCAGAAAGGGAGAGAGGTACCAAGATTGTAGTTGTGTGCACTTGATGAAGTGCTGATCTGATAAGCACTTGCCAGCCAAAACAGTAACTCTGACACTGTTTCAGTGGAACATCTTTATTTTTGGTTTTGCTAGAAAAATTTTACTGCATCTATTATGGGTTGCAGTAGCAAACACATTTTTTAATATAACTATCTTTTTCAGGCATTGTTTTGCTTCTAGCTAACTTTTATGTTTCAAAATCCCTGGTATGCTGATGCAGGATTTCTTTATCCTCTTCATTCTCCTCAGTGAGTTCTCTCAGCATAATAATGTTCATCACCAGTGTCTAGACAGGGAATATCAACAGCTCTTTCAGTGAAATCCATCTAATCTTCTTTTAAATATTTTATTTTAACCAGCACTTAACAAATTAATGCTTTATTTCCTGTAATTTGTACCCTGGAAGGCCATGAAGGCCATGACATTAGCAGTCTCTTAGGAGAGAACTTTTTTTAGTGATTTTCTTCCCAAAATTAAGCATGAGAAAAGGGTGATGAATCTACAGGTGGAAGCAAGCCTTGGTAGTGGATGGAAGCTTTAGGCATCAACTCCATAGCGGTGGGAGTAATGCCTTTTTGGGACTACCTGAAAACAGAGGCCAGACAAAATTAAGGGAATAAAAACCAGTTCTCTTTACTGAAGGGCCTTCAGGTATGTTTTGGGCAGACTAAGCCCCCCCAGGGGCTACACCCAGAAAATGGACAGTGGGTCATGGGTTTTCACACTTTTATAAGTTTCATTCATTTGCATATTGAGGTTAATCTTCCAAATACAGCTTCAGGTCATGAAGGCATTTACCCCAAGCTTGCTGCCCCCCAATTCATTTTTGCTTACGTTTCTCAGGGCCTGAGGGAGTAAAGTTGATTCTCATATTCCCTTGGTTCCCAGGCCTAGAGAGGAATTGTTGTGTCTAACCAAAATGGGGAAGCCACAGCTAACTCTCTGTATGGAGTTTAGAGTTATACCCTAAAGAATTGCAGGATTACAAATGTATGAAAAATATAAAAGCTAAAATCCTAATGCATCAGGAGCATAGTTGCTGTTCTAGTGAGTGGCATCCCTGCCCAAGGCAGGGATTTTAAACTAGATAATATTTAATATCCCTTTAATCCAAGGATACTATGATTTTATTTGTGGTCACAGTTTCTTGCTGCCAGTATCAAGGTTTGAGAAGTCAATGATTTTTAGGGTGTCCTGAACTTGAATTATAGTGTAATTAGAGGAAAGTAATAAGGTCAAGTAGCAAGTGGATGGTGAAGATGTTTTTCTACTATGAGATGACAGGATTTAGGTGGAGTCTTTCTGCTTCCCTTATTCCTTGTCCCCATATTCCGTCTCAGGCTATGGCTTGATGTGGGTTTGAGGTCAGTGTGGACCCCACAGCTGACCCCTTCTCCTCACTGTCACCCAGCTCTGCCTTTAGATACAATAATGATGTGGTAATTTTTAATGTCCTTCTGCATAATTTTAAAAAATCCTGAAGTACAAGAGGAAACACAGTTGTCTGTAACTTCTGCATTAAGGATAAAAAGTAGCATTGTGAAATGGAGGGGAATGGATGAGGCACCCCCTGTTTGCCTGCTGTATCTATCAGCAGTGTGGTTTCTCTTACTGTTTGGAAGAAACTGTTTTCTTGAATTGCACAATCCTCTAGCATGATGTTCCATGAACTGTTTTGCCTGTACAGGCCTGACCTTCTCAGGTTGGAGTAGAGTTGCAAAACTCTTGAAAGCCCTTAAAATAGAATGTAACCTAAGTGCAAGTGTTTGATCACAAGCACACTGAGCACATGTGTGTTAGGTAGCTGAGTGCACAATGGATGCTTTTTCTGTACATTCAGCTGCTATGATAAAATCACTGTAAACAATATTTGATGGCATGTTGTGGTTCAGTGAAGGCAGTTCACTCTCCAAAACTTTTTACAGCTCAAATGCTGCTTTTAGTGCTTGTTTTGCTACACAGACTCTATTTAAAGTTGTTTGGAAGAAAGAAAAAAATACATTTTAAAGCCCTTTGCAGATTCCTTTGTATTCTTACCTTCCTGTTGTCCCACACCCTGAGGAATGGAATATTTATTTGCTTTTGGCAATATCTCTTTGGGGCTTAAAGAGGAAACCTGCCTTGAATTTGAGTGAAAGCATATCTTAGCCTTCCTGCTTGTGCAAGTTCAGTTCTCTGTTTTCAGAGATAGATTCCAAACAAGTGCATTCAGTGTTTTTTCTTGTATTTGGGAAGCTAAAACTGATTTTTCTTGGTAGCTCTTGGGCTTAATCAAGACTTGGGGCTAGATACTTGCAGAATTTTTATTTGTAGTTGGCATGGAATGATGTCCACAGATCACTTCTCTGGGATTTGAGTGAATAACTGTATAAATGCTGCTGATGTGTGTCCTGTTGCACTTTTATCGTGCTTCTTTCACTTGACTCTTTTTTTCTAGATCCAGAGCACCTTGCACAGTTTGAAAAGTATCTCCAGTCAATGAACTGCTCAGAAGAAATTTGTCTGCTCACCACATTTGCTCAGATGGCACAAACCAAACGGGCTGATGTTGATGAGGATTTTATCAAAATCGTTGTTTTGGAGATATATGAGGTGAGTGACGTTACTGGTCCATTCAGGAAAATAATGAGAATGCTCTTTTTATTTGTAGCAGTGGAAGGTGTGAAACTTTCATGCCTTCTGTAGTTTGTTCTACCATGGAATTAAAAAAGTGCCTTCTAAAAAAAGCAGTGAATTAAAATTGCCTGAAGTACTTGTTTTTCTGGGAAAAAGAACAACTTTTCTGTAAGCAAATGAATGAAACAAATAGATGAAAATACATTTACTTTATTTTTCTCATGCAGGCCTAACTTGTAGCTCTGTAATTCCTTATGTGTTGTTTTTTCTGTTGTTGTTTGGTGGGTTTTTTTTTTGAAGTGCCTGTGGCTGTGTTATTCCTATGTTTAGTTTTGGACATTTGTTTTGGCACTGTGGCACAGAACTTTCCTGGTCTTTTCAGGCAATCAATTTCACTTTTCATACGGGCATTTATCAACTTTGACCAAGAGCAATTTGTTTTCCAAAAGACATTTTATTTCCATGTTAGTGGAGGCCAGCCAGCAGCAGTAAGTTCTCCCTGCTCATCTTCTCAGGTGTCCTATGTTAGTCTTTCCACAAGAGAGACATTTTCCAAGGTTGGCCGGGAACTCTTGGGAGCCATTGCCAACATCCACACAGAGATTATTTCTGTACTGCTGGATCGGATTAGAGAGACCCTTGAGAAGGTGGGGATGGTAAGTGCTGATGTCTATAATTTAAATAATTCGAATCAGACACCCAGTTAAACCTAGAGGCCATACCAGCTTGTGTGATAAGACATTGCTTGGCTTAGTATGAATGGATTGTTTTAAGGAGTTCTCTGGGGTTTTTGGTCATACCTCCCTTTCAGATAGCACAGCACAGTGCTGATTATTGTTGTGTGCTGAGTACTGATTTGCACTTTTTGCTTTCTTTCCTCAAAGGTTTCTTTATATCTGTTTAAAGAACTGCCCCTGTACCTGTGGAAGCCTTCTTCATCCGAGATAGCCCTGATCCGTGACTGGCTGTTAAATTACAGCCTGACAGCAGTGGAGAATAAACTGGCTTGCATTATCTTGGAAGGGCTGAACTGGGGATTTGGTGAGCATGTAGGTATTGAAAACAGGAGCCTTGAACCCCCTCACTTTTTCAGAGCAAAAGTTTTACTCAACCTGGGAGTAGAGCAGAATTTGAAAACAGTTGGTTGCATGCTTTTGTATTGTGGCTGTATACATGAAGGCACAAAATGGGAATTTCATAATAATTTTACAGGACTCTGCCTGAGGATTTTCTTGTACTGCTTTCTTATAGTGCTGCAGCTGAGTTTAAAAGAGATATTTAAGTAGGGTTTTTTTTGTCTCTCTCTGAACAAGGAAATAGCTGACAGGACAATTTTTAATGAGTCACATGATTAAAATGCTTTTGGCTGCAGAAATTGAGGAATCTTCCAAAAAATGTGTAGGAGACTGGTGCAACGATAGCTTGCATGCTGGTATCTAGGTATGTTTTTCACAATGCAAGAAGAGTAATGATTGAAATGAGACCTTTCAAAACCCTGAGCATCATTTAAATGATTGAGAATTATTCCATAATATTGGGTTGCTCCAGGAGCTCCGTGAGTTCAGGATATAATTGAGGGTGAATGCTGTTTCAGAGAAAAACAGAAACAGATTGGGGGAATAATGTTGCCTGTGTTCAGTGATTTAGTTCAGCATTACATTCTGTGCATTTGGTCATGCTGGACTCTTCTCTTTGCCATGCTGATGTTTGTACATGAATATTAACTCACTTTTCACTTTTTCTCCCTGTTTCTTGTAGACATGTAAAGAAAAATGAATGTTAGGGAAAATTAACAGAATTCTTTGCTGTGCAATAGCAATGCCATGCCTGTACCCTTTGATGTGAGGAAAAATGTCTCTTTAATGTGGCAATTGATAGAGGAATTGCTGTGTTTTTGTATAAAAAACAAGGTGATGGGATTTGGTTTTGTTTTTAAAGGCAAGAATTCAAGTGTCTGTATTACGTAATTTAAAATGACATCTATGGATTTTTGGATTAATTATCCTATGTTCATAAAATGCACGTGGGAAGTGACTATTATAATGCCTTCTAAAAAACAATCTAGTTGTTGGGCTTTGTATTGCTCAGTGTGAGCCTGGTACTCTTTAACATTGAGCTGAATTTTTTTCACTGGGCAGGATTTCTGCCTAGATATTACACTAATTAATTTGAACAGTCAGAAAAAGACTAGGATTTATTTTTCTGTGGTGCAGCTGTGTGTACAGTTGTAGATACCTCTTAAATGACTCAAGGTTTTGTGTTCTGATACTGTTTTTAGCAGAATACTCTTCACCTGGATCCAGCTGTTCATTCTGAAGTTGCATTGATGGTCCTGGAAGCGTATCAGAAATATCTCTCCCAAAAACCATATGCTGGGCTGCTTTCTGAAAGCATAAAACAGGTATCCTTTTTCCTTACTTACAAGGACTAACTTATGGATGGCTATAAATGGGAAAAGCTGCAGGACAAGACCTTATTTTCTCTTTTTTTTTTTTTTTCCTTCTTTTTAAATCTGTTTTTGTCCAACTACAATTTCATAACATACCAACATTTGGTGTTGTCTGCACCCTCAGAGCTATTTGAAAATACTGTTAGGCTTCTACTGAACATCTGTGTGAGAATCACAGAATCATAGAATGGTTTGGATAGAAAGGACCTTAAAGATGATCCAGTCCCACCCCTGCCATGGGCAGGGACACCTTTCACTGTGCCAGGCTGCTCCAAGCCCTGTCCAGCCTGGCCTTGGACACTGCCAGGGATCCAGGAGCAGCCCCAGCTGCTCTGGGCACCCTGTGCCAGGGCCTCACACCCTCAGAGGGAAGAATTTCTTCATAGTACCTGATCTAAATCTACTGTCTCTCAGTTTGAAACCATTCCCTCTTGTCCTGTCACTCCATGCTCTTAACAATCTCTCTTCATCTTTCTTGAAATAGACATTTTAATTTTGAGCCACTTGCAGGTTTGTGGATAGTCATAAACTGCTCCTCCTTTACTTGTAGACAGTACTTGCTATAAAATTGAAAGGCTGTTTTTCATTACTGGTGAGCTCTTATCTTATTTGAAGACTCAAGTGTCAATCCCATTTGGAGCTTTGCAGCAGTGGGTAGTGTTATGTGACCTGAACACATCACAGACATTTATTAAATTGAAGTTATAGCACACTGGACTCAGGAAGGGATAGCTCCAAGTTACAGAATGCAAATGGAAGGATAGAAAGATCAGAGTTAAAAAAAACCTGTGTTGGATATTCAGTCCAAGATGCTCATATTCATTTATTCAGAGGTTTTAGCATTGTGCTGGATTTTGTCTTCTCAGTATTTTTGTTGGATGTTTTCTCTTCCTCTGTACTTTTTTCTCCCAGCCTTTTCTTCCCACACTCTGAATGTTCCTTGTTGTCTCTGCTCTGTTCTGACTTGCTCCTCTGCACTGCTTACCTGTGGTTTGTTGTCTTGTGCCAGCCAGATGAGTTCTCTTTTTTGAGCCAGTGTCAGCCCTAGTTGCCACTTGTGCTGGTGAATCTGTCCTGACTTGCATGAGCCTATAACTGGAATTTGAGAGAAAATAGTGCTTAGGTTCTTGTACCCCTACTCAGAGAGGATGAAGTATCTGCATTGCCCTCCAGATCTGCAATTTACACTGCTCTGTCAGAGCATGTACATTTTTTTTTTTCTCCAGAGATGTATAATTCCATGTGATCTAGAGATGGTCTTTTTGACAGTAGACACATGTGACTATGCCTGTCCACATACAGGCTTTTTTATAAGGAGAGCCTGCCAGGTTTTTGGCTTTTTGTTGACAGATAATATTTTTGCATGGATTTTTCTGTTTCCTTTCACTAGCAGTCTTAAATGTTTTAAACATTAGTGAAAATTGTATCTGGATTTTTTTTTTCAGTATTAAAATTTAATTCAAGGTCAGCATCTAGCTGGAAAAATTTAAGCAGACAGTGTAAGTTGATAGCATTTACTTAAAGGGATGGGGGAAGGAGAGGGTGGTGGAAATTGAGGCCATAGGAAGAGAGTGTTTAGGTAAAGTACATGGTATGCCTAAAAAATAATTGCTGTTGGTCTAATCCTTGGAGGTTTGGGTTGGAAGGGACCCCAAAGATCATCCAGTTCCCCTTCCATGGACCAAGTCCCAGACCAGTGCCACAAGTGCTGTGTCATGGCTGTGCTTCCTCTCATTCCTGCTCCTGCTGCTCTGTTCCAGGTCTCCTACCTGGCCAGCATCGTTCGCTATGGGGAAACACCAGAGACTTCCTTCAATCAGTGGGCCTGGAATTTGGTTTTGAGGCTGAAGCTGCACAGGAATGACCGTGGGGTGCAGCAGAGCAGGCTGGCTGTCCCCGAGTGCGACAGCGCGCTGGACACGGCCGAGTCGGTCACGCTGCACCCCCTGCTCAAGGCTGTCAAGGCAAACATCCCCATCGGCTGCTACCTGGCACTGGCAATGACCACCCTGGGCCACAGGTGAGGGTTTTTTGGGTGTTAGCCTCGGGTGGATGGCCCCAGGGACTGAGCAGCCTTCCTGATGCTGAGCTGAGGGTTGTTAACAGCTTTGTGCCTGTTTAAAGAGTGAAGGACTTGTGATGCAAAGGGATCGAGCAGCTTGTCATTTCTCTTCTGAGGAGGAGCTGAGCCTGGTCAGTCTGGAGGAGACTGAGAGGGGATCTCATTAATGCAGATAAACATCTCAAAGGCAGGTGTCCAGAGGATGGTGCTGGACTCTTTTCTGTGGTGTCCAGCAAGCAGATGAGGAGCAGTGGCCACAACTAAAACACAAGCAGTTGCACCTCAACATGGAGAAGAGCTTCATTATGCTGAGGATAGCAGAGGCCTGGGACAGCTGCCCAGGGAGGTCATGAATTCTCCCTCTCTGGAGACATTCCAAACCCACCTGGACTCGTTCCTTTGTCTCCTGCTCTGGATGACCCTGCCTTGGAGGGGTTTGGACTGGATATTCTCAAGGTCTTTTCCAACGCCAGCTTTCTGTGATTCTGTGATTGTAGCTTCTCTGAATCCCAGAATCATTTAGGTTGGAAAAGACCTCCAAGATAATCAAGTCCAACCTGTGACTAATCCCCACCTTGTCACCCTACCCAGAGCACTGAGTGCCACATCATTCCTTGGACACCTCCAGGGAGGGGGAGTCCAACACCTCCCTGGACAGCCTGTTCCAGTGCTTAATAATCCTTTTTGTGAAGAAATTATTCCTGAATTCTTTCAAACAAATGTTATTTCCTTTATTTTGCTAGTAGTACTTTTTTTGCCTTCTGCACTTAAGGATTCAGTCATAAACAATAGTACTGAAACCAGGGGTTAACAATAATTTCTCTGGACAGGAGTAACTTTGAATGACACTTACTGAAAGTAAGTAAGTTGTTCTAGAAGTAATTTCTTTTATCAGGGCAGCAGTGCATTCAGAAAATAGTGAGGAGAAAACACCCACTCACTTTGGGAATGGTAAATAAATTATAAGAGCAGTGAGCCTCTTAGCCATGACTGTGTTCCAACACAGTCTTTTCCAGTGCATCTAGCTGGTTTGTAGGTAAGGATGTAATCAAAAGTTCTTGTTTGAGGTACAGAGCCGCACAGAATTTGATCAGTTCTCACTAGAACTGTTATCCCTGAGTCTGTGATCTTAAAAAAATCAAAAATCTCTTTAGTCTGTTCCCCTGCACCTTCTCTGTTTGGCCTTTGGCTCTTTTCCCTGGAGAGGGAGGCAAATTGTCCAAGTTAGGCAAGAACAGTGAGCTTTAAAGTGATAGAAACTCGATGAAGACTTGCATCCCTAGTGATTTTTGGGAGATGGGACACTGATCCCCAGAAAGGTATTTATGAAGGAAGGAGATTGTAAATATTTGAGAAGGAAATACTTAGCAAGTCTGTCAGCTATTGATTGATTCCTACAGCTGAAGAAAAAAACCTGTACTTAGCTAGTTAGATGTTCAAAGATCAAGTGTAAAGTTATGAATTTATTTACATCTCAGTTAATAAAAACTAAACACCTTGTCTCCCTTTCTGCTGATAGTGAATGTGTTTTTCTTAATTTTTTTTTGTTTTGTTTTCTGACAGCATTGAGAAATTCTGTGCTGAAGGGATCCCTCTTTTGGGTGTACTAGTCCAGTCTAGACATCTGAGAACAGTAGTCCATGTGCTGGATAAAATTTTACCCTTGTTTTACTCTTGCCAGTATTACCTCCTGAAGAACGAACAGTAAGCATTATATGTTCATGATGTGTTCATTTTTAAATTGTATACATTTGTTTATCTGATTTATTCATAGTTGCAGTGAAAGTTAATAATAATCTTCTGGTTTAGACACCTGAAAGTCTCCCAGACAAATCCTGAGTAAGATTTGGGTGCTGATATAGATCAAGAACTGGTACTTAGTGCTGATGAGCTGCCTTGAACTGCAGGCTGGTGTGAAATGTTCATACTGTGCCCAGTGTATGACTGAGCTGGAGCAATTAAATCTGCACTGTGGTTGTGAATCAAAGCCTTTCTGTATGTGTCTTACTGGTGCTGTTGAGCTGGTTTTAAATTCTCTAGAAGCTGGCTTTCTATTTAATATGCAGTAAGGGATATTTTAATTTTGTTTGTTGACATCCCTAGGTTTTTATCTTATGTGGAACTGTTCCTTCATCTGGATAGTGGAGTCCCTCAAGGAGTGACCCAGCAGGTTACCCATAAAGTGACCCAGCACTTGACAGGGGTGAATTATGGAGAAAATGTTAAGCTGCTCAGTGGTATGATACAGGTAAGAAGATTATTCAAAAAAAGAAAGGGGGAGAGAGTGTTTAAAACCAAGCTTATTTGACTGATTAATGTTAAAGGTTAGAAAGGATACTGAACCTGGCAATCAGTCCCAGAGTACCCTGTATGAAGCATTAGTAGTTGGGTTTGGTTTCCTGAAATGCTCCTGCTTAAACTTGCCTAAATCTGGCAATGCATGTGACAGTAACAATATTTACCTTTCAGACTTCTTGGAAAATTCATTTTCCCATACCAGGTCAAAACTGTTTAAAAAAGGAAATGTAATATTATTCAGCACTCCTTTCTTGTCTGTGTTATTTGAGGAATGCAGCAGAGATATTAATGTTTGCAAGTTCTGCTTTTTCCTGTTAATTTAGGGCTCTGGAATGGAAAAATGTTCTTGAGTTAGGGAACAGTAGTGTTTTTTTAAGTGTACAGAGGTCAAAACCCAAGGGCTTCTAACATTAGAGAGGGATAAAGGAAACAGACCTCTCCTGGGAAGGCCTTTTGCAGGAACAGCAGCCTGGACTTTGGAAATAGGTGCTGTTTATGCCTGTAGGGGTCCTGCTTATGGCTTCTCTTTCTGTTTTTGCTGATTGCACAAGGTTCTCTACTCTCCAGGCTTCAGAATCTGCAGAAGTTTGGAGGCTGAAGATGCCAAAGCTGTCCTTACTTGGGTATAGGGAGTATTGTTGTAAATTATTTAATTTAAGGATAGCCCCACAGCCTCAAGCAAGTCAAACAGTCCTCCAATAAATTCTAAAACTTTACTCAAAGCTGCGATCTGTTGACCAATTCTACCCTTTAATTTGTCAGACTCATGTTTTTCTAAGTGAGCATCCAAATGGAGTGGGGCCAGCTGCAGTCCTGGAGTTCTGGGTGCAGGTCCTCACCAGCCAGCAGCTGTGGCACAGGGACCGGGCCACGCTCTGCCTGCTGGATGACTTGTGCAAAGCTGCTTTTCAGTACAGCCAGGAGGAATGTGTGCAAAAGCTGCTTTACCAGCAGCACAAGGTAAATAAATAGCTGTGATGTTTTGGTGTGATTGTTGGGTAAATGGTCAGCTCATGTGTTGCACAGATGGATTTTGATGTGGATGTATTTTCCTGAAGTGCAGCAAGAACGACTCTGAAATCCTAGGGTGGTTTGGGTTGAGAGTGACCTTTACAGCCCATCCAGTTCCACTCCTGCCATGGGCAGGGACACCTTCCACTATCCCAGGTTGTTCCAAGCCCTGTCCAAACTGTTCTTTAGCACTTCCAGGGATGAGGCAGCCACAGCTTCTCTGGACAGCCAGTCATGATGATGAGTGATGATGGGGTTATCTGATTTTTTTTCTGAGTGGGTCAAGATTAATGAAATGTCTGATATTTTAATAATAATGATAATAATTACTACTAAAACCAGTTAGGAACACAGTTTTCATCCATGTGAGTTCTATTGTGGTTTGTCTTCTTGGGATTTCATATAGTTGAGGGAGTGTTCAGGACAAAAAAGGAGCTCCTTCTCCTGAAAAAAATCCAGACACAGTTACTGCAACAGGGCATTTTCACTGAAAGTCCAAGGAGGCATTTCAGTGGTGCCTGGCTGAGCTGAAGTTGGAAAGTAGCAACAGGAGGAGGAAAGGAACCTGGATAAAGATTGAGTGATGCACCTGTACCTTCTAAATCACCTGGCCATGAAAAAACCCCAAATGTTTTCTGTTCTTGTGCAGAATGCTTTGGGCTATCACTGTGACAAGGGTATGCTGTCTTCACTGGTCAGCTGGATCGTGGCAGGCAATGTCACACCATCCTTTGTGGAGGGCAATGCCAACTCCTCTCAGGTGAGTGCCATGATGCTGTTTTGTGATGGGAAAAGCAGCTTGCTGGTATAGGGGTCTTTTTTTTTTTTTTTTTTTTTTTTCCCAGTTCTCTCTTGGTCACTTTTCTTCCTCCTTGAGTTTTCTTGTGATAAAATCCCAGTTTAGCCTAAGAGAATGCTATGTTTTTTTTGCACTATTGCACTAAAAGGAACATGGATATTTTGCACAGGGAGAGTTTGTCTAATCTGCATCCAAGAATTCATATAATAGGATTTATTAGTTAATTTTTTTCTAATCTACTGTTGTTCTTGATCTCTTTAACTTAAAGACAAAATCTGTAAAGCCTGACTTTTCTTTCAGGTCAGTCTTTATCTGATAAATATTTTGAATTCGAGTTACTTTCTCTCTGCTTAAGCGAGCTCCTTATTCAAACAAATAGATAAAAAATACCTCTCAGTGCCCCAGACAGAGATGTGTAGTGCAGGTGAAAGAGATGAGATCTTATTTGATTGAGTTTGAGAAGCTTGTTTTCTCTAGAGCTCTCCAGGTGATTCTGTCAGTTCTGTCTGCTTTTCCGCTTCTTTCCCAAAATTGTACAAAGGGTAAGTTTTATTTTAAGAATAAAGAGGTTTTGTTGTTGAGATGTGATTGTGCTTTTAGCAACTCTGCAATTAGAATCTGTCAAACACTTAGTACCCTTAAGAAATTAAGCATCCTGGTCCTGCCTCCTGCCATTTTTTAATCAATATTTTTGTCATTTCTGTGTTATCCAGGTCTGGTTTGCATGGACAGTGTTAAATATGGAGTCAATATTTGAAGAAGATTCACAGCTTCGCAGAGTTGTGGAGGGGGAGCTGGTTATCAATGCTTTAACTCCTGATCAAGCTTTGAAGGTGAGAGAACTGGTCATCCCTTTTATTAAAATTAGAGAGAACTGCTGGAGAAAAGTGTTCCCTTGTATAATTTAGTTTTTCTCTTATGTACTACTTGCTTACCAGGATAAATGTATAAATAATGCTTTACCTGGCTGTGCAGGAGATAATACACTGCAGGGAAATTTTCTTTTACATTTTGAGTATATTTGAGTTCTTTTACATTTAAAAGCTGTCATGGAAACACCTAATTTTACTGTATCAATATCTACAGAAAACTAATTTATGTTTTTGCATAATTTTCTGGGTCATCCAAATGCCTCACAGCCTTCAGTGGATTTCTTCTGTACCCCTGTATGTATAGGGTTGCTTAATTTTCAGGTGAAAAAATGTGTCTGTATTTCAAACAGATGATTTCTCAGATGACCTGAATTGTGCAGAAGACTGGCCTTTACTTTTTTTTTTTGTTTTCTGAATTATTTTCCAAGGCTTTCAAAACTATTTAGGTCTCTCCTTTAACAAGGCACTTAATCAGCTGTACTTCAGACCACATTGCAGCATTTTCCAGCTTCTTTGCCCAAATTCAGTTAGAAATTCTGGAGTGAAGCAAGTGGAAACCAGGGTTGTCCATTCTCAAAGTGAACTTTTGGCCCATCCTTCATCTCAGCAGTTTCAGTGTGTTTCAGTGAAGGAGGTGGCTCTGTGAAAATAGGTTTGCTTGGGCTGTGTCAAGTACATGTCTTGCATCCTTGGAGCTGGTCTGGGGAACATTTGTTCTTTGGCTTGCATGTCTTGATTTAGCTGGAAAACAAAAAGAGTGTGGGCAGTGTGTGTAAAAGGATGCCAGAGGTCTGGTGTAGGGTGTGAGGGAATGCCAGGGACTGCTCCCAGTCTTGGGAACTCAGAAGAGCCTCCCATTCCCTGCTTCAGGCACAGTCCAAGGGCACTTGGAGTGGGACTGTTTAATGATTAGTGGGTCTGTGGTGTTGCTAAGATGGGATGCTGCTATTCACTGGTTCCTTTGCTTTTGTTCTGCTTTTCCTTCTGTGTTCTTTCTTCACATTAGTTATACTTTGCATTTCGAATTTTCACTAGAGCTGTATTAAGTGTAATCTGGAAAAAGCTAAAAACAGCATACTGGAGATCTAAACTAGGGACATCTACTTCTGTGAGGAAGAACAGTAATTAACTGTAATTAACACCAGGGCCCATATGTTGGCCTTGTGTCAGAGGCATCATGCTGGGGTTCTGTAAGTATCAGAGATGTAGGTCTGCTCTCCAGCATAACTGTGAGATGGGCAGCTCATCCTTCAAGGCCTGTAACAGATGTGTGACTGCTTCCAGAGTTTTCTGCTCTGTAATTACCAAGTGTTCACACTGTGCTAATCTGCTCAGTTAACCTGTGACAGCCTTTTACAGCACCACACTGTCTGGAAATGTTGTTTCTGCAGAAAGCCCAGACCCAGCTGAAGCTGCCCATCGTCCCTTCCCTCCAGAGGCTCATGATTTACCGCTGGGCTCACCAGGCCCTTGCTACCCCTGCAGATCACCCTCTCATGCCACTGGTCTGGCAGAAATTCTTCCTCCTGTACCTTCACCGACCAGGACCACAGTATGGGTGAGTCTGACCTGCTCCAGCAGATTATCAAGCACTAATTAAGTGCACAGCAAGGGAGAGTCAGTGCATTACACTGACTGCTCCCGAAAGCAGTGGGTACCAACAGCTTCTCTGGTGAGCCAGTTTGTCTGCAGAGATGCTGATTTGACATTTACAACAAGACTTAGTTATGCTTTTTTGTTCATTTTTAGATTACCTGTAGATGGCTGTATTGGAAGACGCTTTTTTCAGAGTGCAGCTCATGTTAACTTGCTAAATGAGATGAAGCAGCGGCTGACAGAGGTGGCAGACTTCCACCATGCTGCCAGTAAAGCACTGAGAGTGGAGAGTCCTGAGGGCAGTGACAGGTCACCAGAGAAGGCCAGCTGCTCACCTGATTACCTGACTTCACCTGAGCTGCATAAGGAACTCGTCAGGTAAAAAAAAAAAAGCCTGCCCAGTTCCACATTAATCAATGCAACTGCCTGAGTAACTGCTACAGCACAGTTGGAGCTGTGTGAGGAATGAAGGGATGTGACCTTAGATGTACTGTAGGCACTTAATAAAAGCATAAAATCATAGAACTTTCAGATTTGAAAAAGCCTTCCAAGATCATCAAGTCCAGCACTTAACCCAGCACTGTCAAGGCCACCACTAACCCATGTCCCCAAGTGCATAGTTGGGCTCAAATCCATTCCTCTGTTTGTATAATTTGTTTAATTTGAGAGGGGGATAGTTTTACTGCTAAAAATAAAACATTGTTGATAGATTTGTCACTCATTTTAGGGGAACAACTTTGCTTTTTAATTAATGGTAGCCCCATCCTGGCAAAATATTTAGTATTTAGGCATATCTGCTACTTGTATGTATATCATTAGCTATAAATGTAAAAGGCTACTTGTGTGTATATGTGTTTGTCACAGACCAGGGCCTGAATTTATGTCTGAGTCCGATTGCTTCACCAGGTAATTTACTGTGGTCTTCAGCACATGGTTCAAGCAGTTTGTTTGGTTAGCAACCCAAAGGTGAGCTCTGCCAAGTGTGTTCTGTGCCACCTGAAAAAGGGTAAATCTGCTTACCAAAGCCTCACCACAGGACTCACTTTTTGACTTGGAGTAGGCTAAGGAGGGGTACACAGTCACTCACTGCTACTCAGCTGGTGAATGCCCACTTTTGTGAGGGATAGTAGCTCCTAAGAGATACCTATACCTCATGTGCATTAAACCTGAGGAAGTATGTGAATATTGCAAGGAAATAGTTGAAAGAATTATTTGAAATATTTGAAAAGTGTGCCTTGTTCAGGGGCCCTGGACGTGTGAAATCTGAGTTCCTGCTCAGTGCTCCCCTCAGCAGTCAGTAGCTACTGTACAAACAAACGAGGAAGATCATAAATCCCACTTGATTGTCTGTGAAAAATAATCCAGAGATGGTCACTGGGTGAATTTGATTAATATTTTCAGTCTTTCATTTCAAATAAGTTTCCTGCTCCAACAGAAAACCAGAGTGCTCTACACCCAAATAAATCTTATACTCAGGAAGTTTAATGACCTGTCTAGTTTCCTAGACAGGAGGGAAATTATTGGTAGGGTTTATAGGGGCTGATTCTTGGAATTGGTCTACTTCCATTTTTTCACCAATGACACTGATGAAGGAAGCAGGAGTTTGCTAGTGATATTTAATACCACAGTGTGAAGATTTAATGGCATTCTAGTGCTTCCTTGTCAGGAAGGCTTGGATGGTGTGACTGAAAATGGTAGCAGTCGGTGGAATGATGTCAGCTGAAAAAAAAGGTGTATTTATCTTAAAATTTTAACAAAGGAGGAAATGAGAATGAACTAGCCATGAATGAGACTCTGAAAAGAAATTAAAAGATGTGACTTAACTCAGGCATGACTTGTTGGAGCAGGCACTGCAGAGAGGTTGAGGGGTGAGAGCCAAGCTTGCTTACATGTACTCTGTTTATTCCTTTGGTCTTCTGAATGGGATTGTGATGATTCTTTCTGACATAAGAGACTATTCCAGTCCTGAGTCTTATGCTAGTTTGCATAAATGTTTTTCTTTTCAGAATTTGTCCTCTTACTCTTTGTTGCTGCCCTTCATATTTTTCTAAGTACCTCCTTTCCACTGTGGGTCTTTAACTTGGCAGTAAATGAGTGAAAATGCATCTGAAATATCCTTTTTTAACCATGCCACCTTGTAGTGTTATTTGTTGCCCTAATTCTAACCTCAAAACAATCAAATTCACACTGATTTTTTTTTCCTTTTTTTCTTTTTTGTCCCCACTCAGGCTTTGTAATGTTTTAATTTTGTGGTTGGAAGAAGAGAGTTTCCAGAAAGGAGATACATACATTCCCTCTTTACCAAAGCAGTATGATGCACATAGACTTGCTAAAGTCATGCAGAACCAACAGGTGGGTTGCTAATAACACTGAAAATCTGAAATCTAAAGTCCACTTGCTAAAATGAGTCTTTGAAATCAGTGAGAGAGTTGTGTTACTGGTCTTTAATACACATACAGCATGTATGATACCTTCATGGCTCTGACATTTTTCCTAAAATTCTGTTCTATCCTAAGCTGCCTTCCTCTATGTTTGAAGGAGGACTCAGATGTAGAGTCCTTGAATATCTGTCATTTCTTGCAGCACAATATTTTTTCTGTACTGCTCTGTAATTCTTTTTATGTTCTAAGTTAGTATTACAGGATTTTTTAAGTTGCAGCTTTAAATAATAAAAGACTGGATGCCAAAACCTGCTTGTGTTGGTAGTCTGTAAACTGTCAGGTTCAAATATAAGTTAGTGAGTGTGTATTACTCTATTCTTCAAGCCTAAAGACTTAGTATAAGCAAAACCCTGCAAGAGGAGAGATTTTGGAAGGGCATTTCCTTATGCTTGCTTTGTTTTCACTCCTCCAGTGTATATGACTACTGGAAATGCACCCTGCTTCAGCCTGGCTGCAGTTAATCATGCCATGATGGTTTAGACTAGCTTGGTCTCTTGTATTCCCTTTTTAGGAGCAGAGTTTTACTCTATCTTTCCCTTTGTCTCTTATGTGTTAGAAATTATACCATGTATCAGGTTTCATCTCTAAGTGTCACAAATGCTTTTCAGTAGATATCTATACATGTAATAAAAATAATGCAGTGTTTTTCTTCGGTTTAGTTTTTTCTCCCTTAATAATAATTTTCCTGTGAGTTAAAACTGCAAGGTATATATTTCATGTACTTACTTTAGTTCCCCAGCTACTAGGATGGGTGGATAGCACATGGTGCTGATGAAAACAGGGATGATAATTGAATTATTTTGTGCTTCAGGATCTGTGGATGGAGTATGTCAATGTGGAACTCATACACCATGAGTTTCAGGAAGCTCTGAACCTTTGGCTGCAGGTTCAGCTTGAATCACATCCAGCCTGTGCTTCTGCAGGGGAAACAGATTTCACCAACCCTTTGTCAGGTAAGAGATAAAAATACTGTTAAGGAAACTGCACCTTAAAGAATTACTGTGATGTCAAAGCCCTGGTTTCTTTAGGAGCTTGATGATGCCTGTCAACAAAGATATTAATATGGTTTGTTTTCTGTGGGTACAATATTTTCCATTAAGTTGTCATGGTTTTCTCACTAAGATTTTGATGTGAGAGGCTAACATTGATGCTTTTTGGCTTTGAGAGCAGAGCTAGGGCATCATGGGCAAGCTCCCCAAAAGTTCCTCTACACTCAGACTGTGCTCCAGACATTTTCCCAAATTTCAGACAGAGACAGGTGCAAGCAACGGTAAAACCAGCTGTACCTGAAGACATACTGTCCCTGGGGTTTTTTTAAGTTTAGTTTAGTTTGTTTTTTTGTGTTGTTTTCCCCCATGTGTTTCCCCTGGAATTTTGGCATAGTGAAAGGGTTGTTCTAGCACAGGAGGGGTGATAGTCATAGCTGGTGCATTAAAGATGTGGAGAGATTGGGTTTGGGGCTGATCTAAAGAAGAGGAAGGAGTGAGGGAATAGAAGGGAACTGGAGTAGTTTCATAGGTGAATTTACTGTTTGGACAAAGAAACTGAATGGAAATCAGCAGGAGGAGAGGGCTGACCCAGAGAGGGGCTGTGCTCTGAGAAGGAATTGACACTGACAGGACTAAAGGTGAGTTTAACTTCAGGGAAATGAAAATGAGTTTTGCTTAGAATTTTGTCTGGTTGTCTGTGTCAGATGTAAAATAAATGGAGTGAGAGGAAAACTGGAAGTTAGGAGTGTTCGGGGAAAACAAGGAACAAGGAAAACAGTGGGTCTTTTGATCCTAATCTTTGTGTGATGGAAGAGCTGATCATGAAAACTAGCTGTGTGAAGTAAAGTTTGACAAAAATAAAAAGATTAGTTGAGTGATTTTTTTTTTAAAGGGGGAAACCTGAGAAATATTTGCCTGCAGTGAAAAATGCTTCATTAGTTTTTCATGCAAAAAAACTAATGTTTTTGTTCAGTTTCTCCTAAACTTTTCTTATTGACCAAACTTGCTTCTGCTTTTTAAATTTTTTTTTGTAGCCAAAGTGAGGATCATTAATAATTTGAAGAAGCTTGATACTCCCAAGCCCCCTCTGCCTCTGCAGACTATGAAAGCTCCTGTGCCAGTGATTTCCTCTGCCACTCTGGTGAGCCAGAAGGACGCGATCCAGCTCATGCGCAGGGACCTGAACATCTTGCAGCAGCACGCCAAGTGAGTCATGTCTGTGCTCCTTGTGCCTCACCAGTGTGTCCAGCAGTGCCTTAAAATTATCATGGAGTCACAGAATGGCCTGGGTTGGGAGGCACCTTAAAGCTCACCCCATCCTGGGCAGGGACACCTTTCGCTATCCCAGGTTGCTCCAAGCCCCATCCATCCTGGCCTTGGGCACTTCCAGGGATGGGGCAGCCACAGCTGCTCTGGGCAATCTGTGCCAGGGCCTCACCACCCTCACAGGGAACAATTTCTTCCTCAAAATGCCCTTCCCAGAAGCCTCATTTGTGGTGTTAGCACAAGACTGACTGTACTTGGTTTCTGCTTCTTGTCCCATTTCTTTTTCTTCTGGTCTGTCAGGTGTTTATTCTACTTCTTCAACTGACATAAGAGAGCACAAGTCTTATGTAATGACTAAGATTACATCAGACTGCATCTAACTTATTTTCTCATTTGACATATTTCCTGATCTAAAGCCTCCTTTTAGGCTAGATTTGTTGACAATGAGTTATTTTAAGCCTTTTACACTAAGGTAGTAATTGCAATGTGAAGCACCCAGGAGATAAATCTGATTTCTGGTTCTTCTAGCTTTGTGAATGAAAGAGACTTTCTGTTTTTAATATTCCAACTCAGATAATCCAGCTGAATTATTTTCAATGACAACTGGTCAATTTATAGCTCTCATTAGATTCTTACCTAATGTAGTCATTTAATAACAGTATTATGAACCAGAACAAAAACTATTAAGCCCACAAGAGGCTGTGTCTGAACAATTCCAGTATGAATTTTAGGTGGGTTCTCTTTTTTCTGTTTTCTAGTTTGGTTTTTCCTTTTTCTTTTTTTTTTTTTTGGTCTGGTGGAAAATTACATTTCTTATAGAGATTATTCTGTTCAGCATATCAAGTAATTCAAAAGAACTCACACATACTTGAGTAGTTTTGTTCTTATGAACCTGTTTTTTTTTTTTTTTTACTTTGAAGTGCTATTACTTTGAAGTTTTAGCTCAATTTAATTTAATAACCTTTTATATTTTCCAGGAAAGTGTCATGAGTCTTTGTACAGCACATTAAATTGAAGTCTCCTCTCTTATAAATTCTTAACACTGGTGTTTTCAGGAAAGATTTTGGTAATTTTATTACTAAATGCTTTCAGAACTGCAGCTCTCTGGGAGTCTCAGCATGTTGCTCTGAACAGTGAGATCCTGGACACGGTGCCTAAGCTGTATGTCAACAGGGAGGAGCAGATCACCCTCCACCTGGAGTGCCGGGGAACTTCAAATAAAGGCTGCCAGGGAGCAGCTCAGCTCACCATCCAGGTCAGAGGCATGGCATCACCTCTGTTTTGGGGCTGTTGAACATAGGGGATGTGTGTGAAATGGCTGAATTATAATATAAAAGTGGTATCATTTGACCAGATAAATCCACACACATATTATTGAAATACCTCGTGTAATGCTCAAAAGGAGAAGCAGATCAACAGCTGAAGAATAAGCGTGAAAATGTTGATGGAAATACTCCCATGTTGCTTAGTAAATTAATTTTATGATCCCCTCTAAGTTTCAGTCCCTGTGGATTAAAAGCCTTAGATAAAAGACATGAATTCTATTAGTGTGTGTGATAATTAATTAGGAACACGACCAAGGATGTGTGCTTGGGCACGATGTACTAAATCTGGTGAAAGCTCTCGGGGGAAAGCCATCCAAATTCAGAGTTCTCTGACTGGACTCTGCTTTGTTTTTGGATATAGCTGAACATGGAAGAGTTTTAGCAAAACTGTGTTAATTCTGCAATGCATGTGTGTCTTTTTGTCATTCAGTTTGAAGGGAAGCACAAAAATGAAGCAGTGAGCCAGCAGCTTCATGCTTTGCGTAAGGAAGTGAGACAGCTGCAGGCAGAAGCCATGAAGCCACCTTGCCTGGGTGTTGTGGAAGCAGCTGTTCATGTGGAGAATTTCATAACGTAGGTTGTTCAGATGCTTCTCTGGGTAGTGGTGTCTGTGCTTCCGTTTTGGTGTGTTAAGAGTCAAAATGTGGAACCTGTTCTTGTGTACTTCATCGTGCTCATCAGCTCAGGCCAGCAACAGAGCTGGAATCCTGAGACCTGTGTGTTTGTGGCACAGTAATTCTTATTATCAGAGGGTCACTCAGGTTCAGCAGGGCACACAGTGTTGTACTGTACTTCTGTTTATTGTTTTCTACTTCTTTTTATTGTTCTGTGCATTATAATAGCCCCCTAATCCTGTAAAAGGACACTGAATGATGACAAAGATGATGTGCTAAACTTTAGGAAGTGGCAAACTTGTACCACAGCTTTCTCAGCCATAGGCTAAATTGCATTATTTGAATATGATTTTCCATAGGTTTTTCTTTGTTATAGTGCAGTACATAAATCTTTATTAGAGTGCTATACTTTCAGGTAGTTTTCCAATAGGTGAAAAAAATGGTGCAGTAGAAGCAGGCTAGATAATACCACTTTTTGTGGGGGTGGGTGTGAACAAAATGGAGTTGTCCAAGGCCCTTTTCCTCACTTTTACAGTTCATCCCAGAGGTCCACTTTTGCAACTTCCAGATTTCTGCTGGGATTCTACTAGTGTAGCTGGTTTACTATAGAGTGTAATGATTGTACAAATAAAAGGATTTATGTACTACTTCTACTTGTTCATTCTTGATCATTAATCTGAAAAATTCTGTGGATGAGCTAGTTCTTGGGATTTACGTCTGTGGAGTTGTTTCTTTTTCACCTGTTTTAATTCAGACTTAGTGAAGACAGGGGTTTGGTCTCAATGAAACATTTACTTGGCAGTGCACAAGAAAAAGATTGATTATGTTTTAATTCTTTTATTGTTAAGCCTATGAAATAAAATGGGGTAGTTTTTCTTGCAATACAAAGTTGCCGTCAGAATATGAAGAGTAGTTGAGATGCCATCAGAATATGAGGAGTACATGATTAAAGGGAGAAATAATCCCTTTAAGGGAGAAATTGGAACTATGCTTTGGAAATCTTTCAGTGTTCACTTTCTGACTCTGATTATGGAGACTTTCTAAGGTTTGGAAGTACCCATTTCAGGCAGCAAAATTATATGAGCTAAATCTGTGGCTTTTCAGTGTGGATATGAGAAGGAGGAATACTTGGGGAGTATCACAAAGACTCATCTCAAGGCTGTATATTGTCAAGAAACCTTTTTTATTGTCATAGATTATTCTTCATATGTAAATTTAATTTGCCTTTTTAACTTAATTTTTTTAGGGCCCTGATAAATATCTACAAGGTGCAGCCTATGCCTGCAATCAAGAAAGTTGGAATTGGTCTGTTTTTTACATTGGTGGAATATGTGTGTGATGAAACTCAACGTAATCCTCCCACAAGACAGTTCTTCACATCCTGCATTGAGATTCTGGGCCAAGTGAGTTTATTTCTTGAATATGGAAATATTTTCTAAACTTTTTAAATTTGATTTTGATGCTTATTCTTATTCCAGTTTCAATGGTGTTAATGGGGGGGAGGTGGTCCTAAACACGTTCACAAGCCTTAAAGTTAATTTCTAACCTTCTATCCCATTTTATTTTCAGCTGATAGTAGTCTTTAGGAGAGGTGAAGCTTCCATTTAAACAAAATAAAAAATAAAAAAATAAAAACTGTTGCTCTGAGGTGTCTGCTTAATTTTAATAAGTTGTAATTGTGTTAGTTAAATGCTGGAGTTTTGGGCAGGTAAGGTTTGGATACTTTCAGTTCATAGAAGTGTGTTTCATTATAGACTTTGCTTTTACCTGTTGCTTTCTGGTTGATGCACATCTTGTCAACCTCTATATTTAGACACCTTTCTTCCACAGCCTTGCAGTGTTCTCTGTGTAGTGAATTGTATCAGAAGTTTGCTGGTAGAGAAGGCAAGTGCTTGGTAATGTTTGCTGTGTTGGTGCTCTGAGAAAAATCATTAGCCTCTGCTTTGAGTCCCGATACTTAAATTTTATCTTAGATACAGCTTATTTCAGTGTGCAGCTGTCCTTGAGCACCTCTAACAGCTGAAGTGCTGAGAAGTTCTTCACAGCTGTAGTTCTGTTAAATTTTTCCTTTTATCAAGCAGGGCTGGTGAAATCAGGATTCATTATCTTACTCTATTCCATCAGAAAAAATGGTATTTCTGGGTATTTTTAGACACCATATGTTATCACAAATGCTGGTCTAAAGTGAGCCAGGAAGACATGTTTAGTGTAATATCTTGTGGAATAACAGCATTTAGTTGATGTCAATCTTAGTCTTAGTTGACGTTAGTTGATACTAATCTCAGTCTTTAGTTTTTGAGAAAAGCTTCTCTTTTTATAAAAGGACCAAAACTATGGGTGTCTCAACAACAAGCTTAAGAGGTGTATTTTCCAGTTGACTGATAATTGGTGGTTATTTTTTCCGCCATTCCCATTTTTCTCAGGTGTTCATCAGTGGGACCAAATCAGAGTGCAAGCGTCTGCTCCAGACCATCCTGCGGAATCGGAGGCTCTGCACTCTCCTTTCTCCTTACTTCACTCCTGTAGCCTCTCCCAGTGAATTTGTGGCTTTATACGAAAAAGTTGTGACCTTTCTGAGTGAGGATAACAGTGATGTTGTCTTCATGCTGCTGACAAAGGTGAGGTCTAGTCTGTGGGTGTTCTTTGCCTAAAGACCATGTCCTTAAGCTAAAGAGGAAAGAGGTGTAAGTCTGGTACTTTAAAATAGCACTGACAGGTTCTGTAGAGCTGTGTTGGTCATACTGAATGGTAAGTGTTGCATTTAAGCTCAAGAAGGGATGGAGTCAAAAGCAAATAGCTTAAGTAGCCCCTTCTAGCCCAAATAGTACCATTATGTGCTTTCTGGGGGTTACTGCATAAATTAAAATCATCTCCTGATGACTTCTTGTGCTTGGTATCTCTGCAAAGACATTTATTACAATAGCCAGTGAATGACAGGTATCTAACAATCAAAACAAAATTTGGAACAGTGTCTGCATTTTCCAGCTCTGCTTGGCACCTGTGTCCTTCCTGCCTGTCTTAAATCAGAATAAGGTAATAGCAAGATGTGATTTGCACATCTCCTGTTACTCATGATACTGCCAGTGGAGAAATTAGTGTAATACTTGGCCTTTGATTCTGCTCTGATTCTCCTCTTCAGTTACAGGGAGACAGCTGAGAGCAGCAGGCAGTCTGTCCTGGGCAGGACTCCGAGCTGTCCATGGTGGCATGGCCAATATTGTCCCTGCTGACCAAGGTCTGAGCAGGTGCTCAAGGGGCTACAAAAGCTTTGCTTCTCCACCTGAAAATATATGGACTGTGGGCATCAGTCCAGTTTAATGCTTGTATGGAAACTCAGACACATATCTGAGCCCATTGGCCAAGAGCTGTTCCATAGATCTGGAGACTTCTGCAGTATCCTGAATCCCCTCAGCCTTTGGAGAGTGAGGTTTGGAGTTAGGGCTAACGAGATGCAAATTCACGAGGTTTTTCATAAACACATAAAAATATCATGATTTAATTTCCCTGGTGACTCCTCCCTCCTCCCAAAGGTGTTGTGTCTGTTGAATCTCCTGCTCACAGATGCTCCCTGTGCTCTGTTTAGTTCGACCTGACGCAGTGGCTGAGCGTGGCCAAGCCGCCTCTCTCGGAGCGCACCCAGCTCCTGGAGTCCATTCACCTGGCTCTCAATGCATGTGGCCTGGAACCCGAAGAAGATATTTTGATGCCATTTAATATCTTCTGCAAGCATTGGACTAACCTTCTCCAGTATCAGTTCCCTGACCACTACAGTGACTTCTTAAGGTTGTTCATGCAAAGTGAGTATCTGAGGTGATGCATCCTCAGCCTCTGTGCAGAACCCTTCTGGCTTAAAAATAGGAACTCTGTGCAGCAGAATTAAACTGCAGAATTATTTACACTTCCTTAGGTTTCTTCCTAGGGCATTTTTATGTGCCTTGCTATGTGATGTGGTTTTTTTAGACATATTTAGCTTTTCTGTGGGTGAGGGCACATACATCAGTGACAACAGATTTTCAGCCCGTGTAACAGGAGAAGGATGGAGGAGAGTCTTCTGTTAATGGAAGCACCTATTAAAGATGATTATGCCATGGTCTGTAATGCAGAACCCTTGTTTTATATTACCCTTCAATATCAGGTGGAGAGCTGGAATTATGAAGATGTGTAACTGATGCTGAAATCTGCTGAAAATGTCCTAGTTGACATTTGATGCCACCCATATTCTGATGTGCCCCTCAAATGAGAACAAAAGTACTTCTCTTTGTCAAACCATACCTGCTGAGGGAGCAGCTGTCTCTTAGTGTGTATTTGCAGCCAGGGATGTACAGAGTGCCTGGGAAGCTATCTAAGAAGAGAAACATGTACATGCCAAAAGGAAATGTTAAGTTGATAAGATTTGCAAACTAGAGATAACGTTTCACCCTTAAACTTGTGGCTTTCAAACTCCCACTTCACCTAATTTTTCATATAGCAGGGAGCTCTAATTTCAACATTTTTTGAATTGCTTGGAGAAAGGCACTGACATCTTTCTGGTTTTCACAAATGCATTCCTTCTTTCTCCTAAGGCTCATCAGAGCAGCTTCTAAGCCCTGACTGTTGGAAGGCATCACTTCAGGCTTTGGGGTGTGATGCAGCAGTGACTGAGCAGGGCAGTTTCAAGAAAAGTGATTCTGCTGAAGGTCCTGTGGTGAGGGATGCTGCAAAAACTCTACTCTCCATAGAACAGGTGGGTGCCTCTTGGGCTGATTTATGTTTCTCAGGTGAAGTGCCCTCCAGTGACAGATAACATTGCTGTGCAGCCTTTCTGCAGCTGATCAATAGCTTCCTTCTTTTTACAGGTCAGAGAGACAATAGAATGGCTTTCTACATCCTTCTGCAAACTCCGACTGGCCTCGGTGGACTTCAGGACTTTTGGCTTGTTTTCAAAATGGACTCCTTATGTGGCTGAAGTGAACACATTCCTGGAGTATCTCATTAAACAACTGATTGACTCTGAAGTTGCTAATTTAGCCCAAGTGCCTGTTGGCAGTAGCAGAATTTTAGCAGGTAATGTGTCTTAAAAGAAAATTACTCAAGAACAGACACCTGATTTCTCCAATTCCCTCTGTTAAGGACTGTTTAAATATACAGTAAAATCTTCTTACTTTGCATTTGTGCAATAATGATAATATTAATGTACAGATGGGAAATGTTGCTCCTACTTCATGGCCATGTAGGACTTTATGCTTCATAATCTGAGAGGAAGCTTTTTTAATATTTGAGCTTGCCTCAAAATTATTTTATGAGGCAATTGTACTTTCTTAAGAAAAATAGAGTCTTTTGCACTGAGCAGAGATTTGGAAGGAAGCACTACTGAATTTCATCATGCATGATTTAAATCTGGAAAAAGTTGGCTTTTGCTTTTTTTAAAACTAATTTTGATTTCAATATTAATTAACACATTTTAATATGTGCAGGTTTAAAGTGTGAATCGTTATTGCCCCCACAATCTCTGGTGTATTATTAAAGTTACACTAATAAAACATCTTAACTACAAAATGCTTACGATGGTTGTTAAAACAGCCCTATTGTTAAGTAGAGCTATTATTAAGCATATTGTATTTAAAATTTTTATTTGACCAGAAAGGACTGATTGAATGGTTGGACTCAATGATCTTAGACGGCTTTTCCAGTCTTAATTATTCTATAATTCTGTGAATGTTAGAATGAGAAAGAATATTATATGCAAATTTAGAAAAGCGTAATATGTTCACTGTTTTTGATTTGAAAGAAAAAGGCAACTTTGTGTTTTTTCCTTTTAGCATTGCAGTCCTTGTATTCAGTCATTGCTGGACTCTTTAAACCATGGATACTGGTCTTGGAGAAAGAAGATGCAAGGTATATATTGCATTTTAAAATTAAATGAATTTTTGCTAAAGTAGACACTTTAGTCCTGTAAGAATGGCTTTCATTATTACCTGGTTTTTAATAATTTGTGACTGTCTTGCCTTCCATTTAAATAGCTCTCACTTTGTCATTTCCTTAATAATTACAGAACTAATTCGTGACCTACATCAAATTTTCCAAGGTTTGGATAGAATAATTATTTTAGATATGAGAAAGATGTTGTAATAATGTGAGCAAGGCTTGATTATTTGAAGGGTTTCATTCAGTTTTAAAAACACTGAAACTTGAATTTTGAATTCCTTTTTTTTTAACTTCCATAATATCTATAATGCCTGTTTAAAAGAAAACAAAAAAGCCAAACAAATGCAACCCAAAATGCCAGTGGTGTATAAAGAAACTTGAGGCTAAATGAATGCTGTGAGGATCTATTGCCTTGTGTACCTCTGTCTTCATGTGAAAAGTTACTTATTCTGCCACACATTCAAACTGTGCTTTCTTTCAAAATTAAAAGCTTTTGGAGTTATGAGTGCAGCCATCAGCACAGAAGTTAGAAGGTTGTTTCCAGATGGTGAATAATGTCATTGAGAAACTCTGTTGTTTCAATTCTGTTATGAAATATCAAACAAACAAGTAATTTCTGCTTACTCAGTGGATCTTCAGTGGGATAATGAACTACTCAGCTCTTCTAAGGAAGAAGAGGAGAGTCACAAAAAGCTGGAACTGGGAGGACTGCTGATACCTGTACTTCACTGCTTTAGAGTATTTAAACTGCAAATGTTTATGCTCAGGTAACTGATCAATGAAAGTTGTCTTGTGCTTCTTTTCAGCAGCCAGCCCTGCTACCCTTGGCTGGAGAGTGACACTCCTGTAGCCTCCACCATGGTCTGTTTGTTTGCAGATTGCATCAAGCTTTTGCATGAGAGCTTCAAAGGTGAGCATGAAATCCTAAGCCTCCCCACTTGTTGATTTGGAGAAAAAAAGTAGAAAAATTTAGTGTGCATTTTTTTCTTTGAGTGTATTTTAGTGTAACATACAAATTTTTCATCTTCAAAAATAGACTTTCTTCTGAAATCAAGTTTTATCTGAATTTTTTTCTGTTGTTAATTCAGCCATTTCCTTTGTTTCTAGAAAAACTGTTGCCAAGCCACCATGGGGCACTCTGGTTACACCTAATGCATTACTGTGAGTGTTGCACAGCCCCCAAAATGCCAGAGTTTATTCTCTATGCTTTCCACACTGAGTTCAGAAGGCTTCCATGGAAGGAAATGCATCCAGACCGGATGCTTATGGAAGAGTTCTTTAAAGTGAGTTTGTGGCATTTGTTGAATTAAGTTCATAGTCAGTGCTGCTCTTGAAAATAGCTGGAGAGCAGGAGACAGTTCTTGTAGCAAGCAGGCTTTTAAAGTTTGTTTTTAGCATTCACAGCTGCTCAGTCTATGATGGATTTTTGTGAAGGAGTGCTTTTGAGTCTTAGACAAAACTGTGGGGAGCTGTACAGCTCCTTCTTTGTTGATCTGCTGGAGTGTCTCATTTGTTGCATATGTATTTAACGTTTTAGTTATATTTAATATATTTTGCTGTTGCCATGTTGTTCTCACTTCCAAGCTGTCTGAGACAAGGTAAAGCTGCAAGAGGGAAAACAAAATGATGGAGAAAAGACATTTGTCTACTCCTCTGCTGACCTAAAATGCTGCTGTAGATTTACAGTTGGCTAAGGAACTGAAAAGTATAAAAGTACTTATGTCTTACATTGTTTTATGCACTTGTCTTTTTCCCTTTCTCCTTCCTAGATCGAAAGAGGCAGCCCCAAGAGTTGTTTCTTGTTCTTGGGTTATGTTTTATGTGAAGTAAACTGGGTCAGTGTCCTCTCTGATGCCTGGAATCCCAACCCTCACCCTCAGACTCACAGCATGATTGTCTGTTTGCTGTATATGATGGTCCTGTTGGCAAAGGAGGAACAGCTTATAGGCGAAAAGGTAATTTTTGTGACAGTTCAGACCCATCTCTTAAAAGAAAAATAATTCTTTACTAAAAAGGATATGAGATGTTGTGACTAAATCCAGTTCATTGCTTCTGGAGGACTCTTAGAGGGTCTTGATCATCTTAAAGAAGTCCCATTTCACATCTGTCAGCTTTCTTCCACTTGCAGAATCTTCTGCCCTCAGTTTCCTCTGAGGCATTACAAGATGCTGCACCAGCAGCCTTTGATCATCATTGTATTTCAGTTTAGGAAAATTACCAGAATTCACATGCTTTGACCTCAAAGTATTTGCTTATCAGAAGCTTCTCAAGCTTCAGAAGATAGCTGTTTGCACACAGTGTGAGTCAGCCTCAGGAATTCCCTCCTCCCCTCCAGCAGTGTCTTAAACTGACCCACTGTCAGGAGGTTTTTTCCCTCCCAGGGCACTCCTGTGACACCTTGATCTAAATCTCAAACTTTCTCAGCCCTATGTTCCAGGGCATGAGCAACCTGAGGAGTACTTGTTGTACCAGTGTCACATTCCTGTAGAAGTAGTGTAATTTGGGCTAGTTCTGGATTGTCACCACAATTCCAGTATTTGTTCATTCTAAAACCTTTAGAAACATGGAAAAGGATATAGAATATCCTTAGTTGGAAATAATCATCCAGTCCAACTCCTGGCCCTGCACAGACACCCCAACAATCCCACCCTGTGCATCCCTGGCAGTGCTGTCCAAAGGCTCCTGGAGCTCTGGCAGCCTCGGGGCTGTGCCCATTCCCTGGGGAGCCTGGGCAGTGCCCAGCACCCTCTGGGGGAAGAGCCTTTCCCTGATACCCAGTTTAAACTTCTAACAAAGCTCCATACCAGTTGGTGTTTCTCTGTGTCCAGGGGGCTCTTTTTCACTGCAGATGTTTAAGAATAGATGGCAGCTGCCCATAGACAGGGAGACTTTTAAATCTGTTGACTTGCACTGCCTGTGTGAGCTGTGGGGCTGCTGTGCTGTTCAGGGTGGTATTTATGAGAATAACAACATGAGGAGTCCCCAGGTTGGTGGATGATTCACTAAATGTAAAACGAGGGACACAGTTTCTCCTGTGAACTTATATTAATGTATTTTCAAAAATAATATTTTAATGCCTCTTCTAAATCTGTGCTGAAGTGACTTTAACTTGAAGGGTCTCCATATCTATCTTCTAGCCATCTTTGCATGTTTCCATGTCAAATATTAACATTTTTCACAGACTTTTGTATTTGGTTAGAGCTGCTGCAACAGTCTGAACACAGTTCTGCAAGTGCTAGAGATGAAGTACATGTGTTAGCTTACTGCTTGAATAAGGAATTGCTTTTCAGACAGACTCCCTGAGGTCATCTATTTCTGTGGGTTTTCAGCTCCATCTCCTTCAAATTTTGAAGCCAGAGCTTCCTTCCAATATTGAGTACTGTGAGTATGAATTGAAAACTGCAAAGAGGGTGCAGCTTAAACTGATGTCTTTAAATCTGCAGGAATCTCCACTCATAAATCTTCTGGGACAGACCAGCTCCCTCCCTTGGCAGCTTGTGGGCATTTCATCCTATGAAAGCATCATCAGCTACTGCAACAGTCACTACCCTCCCTCTGTTATCCTTGCCAAGGATGCTGGAGCTGAACTGATTGTGAAGCTCCTGAAAATCTCAGCAGGCTTTGGGGCATCTTCAGATTGTCACATCCACCTTGTGAGTTGAACTAATTTTGAAGCATCTCCTTGCTGTTCTTGGTTTTTGCGAAGTTCTGCTTGTGTATATTACGGAATATGGAAAGAGTTCTAGGTGTGATTTTTCTTTTTAAATTTCTTTTCCCTAATTGGTTTTAATTTTGTTTGACAGGATGCAACACTGAAGTGCCGAGTGTACATTCGCCAGGTGGTTCAGTTCCTCAGCACCTTAGAACAAAGTGGAAAGATAACCCTTGCAGTTTTGGAACAAGAAATGGCCAAGTTGCTGGATGATGTAGTCATCTTTAATCCCCCAGGTTTGTGTTGAGGGAATGGCAAATTACTTTAAAGCTGTCAAAATCCTATATTCCACTGAGTGGATTGATGAACATGTGTGATGATTTAATTAATTGCATTACTGTCATGTCTCTGTTATGGGCAGCAGGGCATGGTGCTTGGGTGATGTATACATAGGTGGTGTATTAGCACAAAGCAAAAATGTGAATCTTGCCCTACAGATCTGTCAAGAGTGACAGAACCAACATTAAAAACAGGGGTTAAGTTTGTGAGTTAAAGGCTGGCATACAGGAGCTTAAGCAATTCATTTCTTAGTCATCTGGTGGTTTGGCTTTTTTTCTAATTTTTATTTTACTTGTCATTTACCTCTTTTTTAAAGGGAAGAATGACACAGATCCATTCTTGTGGTCCTGAGGGATTAGGAGCAATGGGTACAAACTGAAACTGGGAAGATTATGTTAGGTATTAGGAAGAAATTCTTACTGTGAGGATGATGATACACTAGCACTGGTTGGCCAGGGAAGTTGGGGATGCCTCAACCCTGGCAGTGCTCCAGGCCACATTGGCTGAGGCCTTGAGCAGCCTGATCTAGTGGAAGTGTGCCTGCCTGTGGCAGGGGGGTTTGGAACCTAGATGATATTTAAGGTCCCTTCCAACCCGTAAATATTCTATGATTCTGTGACTCAGAAATGGTTCTAAACTGTAAAACCGGGAAAACTTGCCAGTGTTGAAGTAGAAGAGGTACACTGGTGTACCATAGTGGTGTGGTAGTCACATTCTCTGAACATGATTCTCTCTCCCAGAATTTTTTCCTGGGTAGCTGAAATGCAGTGAGAAAGCAGCAAAGAAGAGAAAACAATTCTTATCTCACTTGCTGCTCCTGTTGTTTTTGCACACGTGGAATGTGTTAGGAAGATGGTTTACCTGAGGGATTTGGTAATTGGATTCTGGTGATGGTTGCTTGGACCTACTGGCCAATTAAGGCCAAGCTGTGTCAGGACTCTGGAAAGAGTCATGAGTTTTCTTTAGTATCCTTTCAGTATCTTTTTAATACAGTATAGTATTAATGTAATATAATATAGTTTAATAAAGCAATTGTTAAGCATTCTGAATCATGGAGTCAGATGCCAATCATTCTTTCTGGCCAGGGATCACCTTTTTTATATAGTGGTACAATATGTCAGACACCCAGGATTGTGGGGTGAGATCATTTAGGTCTCATTTTTAGTATTAGTACCATCTTGAGGTTCTGAATTCAGGTGAGATCCATTCAGGTGTACTCCACAGAAATAGTTGTGAGGGGTCGTGTCTCTTCCTGCCCATGGGTCTGTAACAAGGAAGAGGCTTTCCCCAGAAAGTGTCCAGTGGTGAAGCTGAATCTGGGTTCCAGTGTCTGTTCACTGAGAGGGTTCTGTGGGTTCTGCCTTGCAGACATGGACCTGCAGACGCGTCACCTGGCCCTGAGCAGCCTGTTCACCGAGACGCTGATGATGCTCAACAACTCCAGCATCACCACGGCCGAGTCCCTGCGGGGCAGCCTGCGCAAGTGGATCGAGAGCAGAGTGCAGGGGCTGCTGGCCATGCCCCTCCTCACGGCTGCTTGCCACAGCCTGGCCTCTGTTCGCCACATGGCCGAGACCACGGAGGCCTGCATCACTTCCTACTTCAGCGACGGTAGGAGCCTGTGTCTGTCTCACAGCCTCTGGGCACTCTGGGATTGTGGGAATTGAAGTTGTAGAGAGTTCTCAAAGCCTGACAGAAGGCTCACACAGTGTGCATCTGTATGCAAACCTTGAGATATGAAATGCTGACTTAAAAATTCCATGGAATAGGACAGATATTGTTGAGAGAGAAATGGAGCTAGAAACAAGTTTGAAAAGATGGCCTTGCACATAGGACTAGATACTTTGGAGAAATAGAACTATGAAAGATGCATTGTAGTAGGACCCATGAGGGGTGATTTTAGGTGGCTTTAAGATATTGGCAGCATGGTGTGGCAAAAACTGATAGACCAAGAACGCTTATAATGTTTTGGAATTAGAAATGGCTTCTGATTGTGATGGCATGAGTTATAACATCTATATTATATCACCCTTCACATGAGACAGGTAAATGGAATAAAAGTTTTTAAAACACCTCTCAGTTGCCCCATCTCTGGGTCAGAAAAGGGCTTAATCCAACATGGGATGCCATTGAGCACAAATAGTCTAGAATTATGGACTGGTTTGGCTTGGAAGGGTCATTAAAGATCACCTTGTTCCAGCCCCTCTGACATGGGGAAATGGCTTCACACTGTCACAAGGGTAGATGGGGTATGAGAGAGAAATTCTTCCCTTTCAGGGTGGTGAGGCCCTGGCACAGGTTTCCCAGAGAAGCTGTGACTTCTCCATCCCTGGAAGTGTCCAAGGTCAGGTTGGATGGGGCTTGGAGCAACCTGGGATAGTGGAAAGTGTCCCTGCCTGTGGCAGGGGATGGTATAAGATGGTCTTTTATGTCCCTTCCAACCCAAACCATTTTGAGATTCTGTGCTTCTGGTTTGGGTCCTAAAGCTGCCCTAATTGTGTGTTTTCTTAATATCCCTACCCATCTCTGTGAAAACTGATTTGTTCAGTGTAGTGTTGCCATTTTTCCAGTTAAAGTGGAGGACTTTATAAAAAAAAAATCACCCTTAGAGAACCAAAGCCATTTTTCCCCCTCTCTAGTGTTTTGTAAGCTAATTTAAGAAAAAATACTCTGGTTTGATAAAACTCTGAAAATGTTGTGTGGATGATTTTAGTTTTTTTCTTTTCTTCTTTCTGTTTACATAATCCTTGTGGAACTACATTTTTATTTCTTTCACTGTGTGGAAGATTTCAGTACCCTTGAGGGAAATACTTCTAATTCCATTGTTAAAATGTTCAAATTTTAGTCCTGGCTGAATGCTGGGAAAATATCTCACCTTGACCTCAAGGAGGTGCCCTATGATAATGGAATTCTTCTGTTCTCTCCATCAGAGTTGCATGACATTCTGATTACCTGAAAAACAGCTTACCCAGCCCAGATTCTCTTAACTAGTAGTCCTGGTTCTTAGATTTTACCAAGTGTTGCTGTCTCACATGCTTTCTGTTCTTTCCTTCTTCTTTCTTCAAAGGTTCCCCTCACCACCAGGAGTTAGGCTGGGGCCCTATACTTGCTTCCCTCCAAGTTCCTGAGCTAACCATGGAAGAATTCCTGCAGGAGTGCCTGTCTTTAGGAAGTTACTTGACCCTCTATGTCTACCTGCTGCAGTGCCTGAACACTGACCAAACCCTCACCAATGAAATGAAAATCCTGCTGACCATCAGCAAATGGCTGGAGCAAGTGTATCCCAGGTATGAAACTGGAAGCTTCTGAATGTGCCTGCACTGCTGGATTATTATTGTTATTATTATTTAGATTAAAGATTATTTAGAGTTGTATAGCTGGTATAATTAGGTAGCTCTGGTTAATTAAGTTAATTTCAACAGAGTGCTGGATGAAATGGCATGTCCTTCTATATCTACTAATACAGGGTCTGTCCATCTGCAGTGCCAACTGAAAGTAGTTGTGGTGGTTAAAGGGGTGGAAAAGTAATTTAATCTGCTATAAAATTAGTGAGTTTCAGTCATTTTTCAGTCAGATGAGCTTGGTTTCAATGGCAGCCTGGATTTGTGCTCTGTTAGAATGACTCAGTGCAAACCCTGAATCATTCTGGGCTACACTTCCCAGCGTGTCCACCAGGTGGGATGAGTTATGTGCTGAATAATCAGTCTGGCACTCTGAGAGACCTGGAGTTGAAAGCTGCTGGATGGGGACTGTGCAGCAGCTCTGAACCAAACCTGGAGCCATGGATCTGATGGGATGCCCAGGCTTAGTGGCCTGTGTTGCTGTAAAACATCTAGGATAACTGGGTTCTGAGGGAAAAGGATGCATAGCTTTGGGGTAAAAATAAAAATATTTAATGCATGTGACAAGTGTAGTTAGAGCTGCTGCTGAAATTGCCAGGATTTAGCAAACCTCATGATTATTCTTCCATGTTAATGTTGATAATGTTCATATTTTCTGTAAAAGAACAACTTGGGAAAATGTATGTTTCTACTGTTTCTTGAAATTTAAAAAATACTGTCACTGTGGTAGGTATTGTAGTAATTTCATTGCCAAGGTATGAAGGAGACAGCAAAGCCACCATATAAAGCAGATTAAACCTTGCTGTAAACATCAGATCTGAGATTGCCTGTGATGGGAAACGACTGGGAGGAGTAATGTGAGGACAGTCTGATGCAGGAAACTTGTGATGGTGCTTTATGTGGAAAATCTGAGCTTTTTAACTTAAACTGCCAACTGTTTGGGGAAAGATTAAAAATAGCATAGAGGGAACTTCACTTTGGACTTTACTCAACAAAAAGCTTCAATGTTTCCTTTTCTCAAGGATCATGTTAAATCTAAGTTGTTGTTGTAACAACATCCAGTGCTTCCTAAAGGGTTTTACTGGTAAGTAAAGAAAAGAACAAATGAGTAGAGATACGGCTTTGTTCCTTTTGTGCCAAGTTTTAGGCAAGTTTAAATCCAGTTATGACTGCAGTATCATTTATTTCCAGTTGTAAAGCTTAAAAGGAAGCACTGTTCTTTGTCCAGTTACAGGCCCTTAAAACCTGCTAGCTGGTGGATCAAATCCATAACAGTAGCAGTCACAGCAGTATAATAACTGGTGGGGTAGTATAGTTATGCTATCCTCATGTGATAAAATTAGCTGTTCTTAATTAAGCTGAATTCTTCATGGATCTAATGGAGAGGGAAATAAACTTCTTAACCTATGCTCTGACTCTTAAATTTTTATTTTCTCTTACATTTTTCTTCAAATTTTACCTAAAGCTCAGCAAAGGAGGAGGCAAAGCTGTTCCTGTGGTGGCATAAAGCCATGCAGTTATCCTTGGTGCAGCTGGAGCAAGATGACCCCGTTCTGATTGAATCTGTCATCCGGACCCTGCTGTCCATCCAGGCCCGGCAGAGCCAGCTGGCTGAAGAGAGACTCACTTCTGGAATACTTGGTGCTATTGGATTAGGCAGGAGGTCTCCTTTGTCACCCAGGTGAGGGCTGAAGCTGTGCTGAATTAATTGGTTTGAGTCATGGTATTAAAAAACCTGCAGACTGTTGGTTAGAGGAAGGTACTTCCACCTGGTCTATAGAAAACTATTTCAGCTGACTTCCCAAGATTTTGTGTAAAAACAGACACATTGGAATTTCTGTCCTAACCTTGAGGTATTGCAAATGTTAAGTGATGTGCAAAGGAGCACTGTGATTCACTCTACTTTCTAAGCAGAGACACCAAGTTTGATTGTTAGGTGTCAGAATCAAGTTCACTCTGTAAAGAATGCTGAGGAAAAAAACCCCATTAATATTTGTGGAACAGCAATTCAACCCTGCACCTAAACATAAATTCGTGTTTTTAAAGACCTTCTGGGATGCATTGCTGTTCAAATTGCCCTGAATTCCTGGTGTTATTCAACTCATCCCTTGATTTGGGTGATAGTAATACTTTACATTCTCCCACCTGAGGAGTATTTCAGATGTGAGGTTAGGAGTATTTTGGCTAGGCTTGAAACAGTATTTCCTTTAAAGGGATTATATTATCCTCTAGTACGTGTTGGGTCCTATTTTGTGTATACCCAGAGAAGCTGGGATCCCCTTCCACCTGTGGAAGTGTTCAAGGCCAGGTTGGACAGGGCTTGGAGCAGCCTGGTCTTGGGGAAGGTGTCCCTGCCATGGCAGTGGGGGTAACAAGATGAGCTTTAAGCTCCCTTCCAACCCAAACCATTCTGGGATTCTGTGATACTGAAGTGGTTTCTGATGCATTGGAATAGATCCTCTCAAGCCTTTACTTTGTTCCTCATGCAAGAGATACCTCGTGGGTAGCCGTTACAATTTATCTGCTGTTGAGACTCGCAGAGCTGGTGTCACCCTGCCCCTCTGTGCTGTCCCCCTGCAGGTTCCGGGTGGTTGCCCGCAGTTTGTCCGCCTTCCTCCTGGTGCAGATCCCTGCAGAGAGCCAGGTGCGCCTCAAGGCCGGCTCGGAGCCCAGGCTCTCTCAGAAGGCTCAGCAGGTGAGCTGTGCCCATCTCTGGCTGCTTGACTTGCCCTCTCTGTGTGCTTGTTTGGCTTTTGGGGTGAACTTTGTAAGAGTTGCTGCAAGCGTTTCTTCAAGGTAAATCCTGCTCTCACCTTGTTGCTAAGCTTTGGCAGCAGGACTGTGTGTTTGGCTCTGTCCTAAAGGTGGTCCTGGGTAAAACTTTTTTACAGTGTTCTGTGTTAATATGAAGAATTCATTCTTTTTCAAAAATTCATTTTTCAATCTTACACATTTTAAAGGGGCAGATGAACTTATGTCAGTAAAGCCTGACTCAGAAAGTTTGGAGCATAGCAGGTAAAAGGAATTTAAAACAAGCAGGAAAAAACAGTGGTGCTATGGTTTGCACTGCTTTTCAGTGATAAAGCAGGGCTACACTCATGCTGACATTTGTTTATGTGAGGTCAAGGCTTAAAAGGCCTGTGACAAATAAACATTCCCCCTTTAGTGTGTGCACTGGCCACGGTGTTCTTTTAGTAAGTGCTTGAGAAGAGGAAAGAGGAGTTGGTTAGAAACCAAAGTAAAGTAGCTTGGTACATCTTGTTTCTCTGAGAAAAGAACAAAACTTGTTCAGAAATACTTTCTACATTTGCCCTCGCTAATCCTGCCAACAGACTTCTCTACATATGATTTTTAACATGACAGTTAATATCTAACTTTAATACTCTTAATAGGAGCAAAACAATACTTTATGAAAGTCAATACATTCATAAGAACAACCTAAAGTGAAGTGTGTTGCGGCTTGTGGTTTGACATAATTTCTGTGAAACTGTGTGTTGAGTTAATGAAATATATATTTGACAATATTTGGGTTACAGAATCCTAGGAAGCATTAATAGGACAGTTTTTGTGTTGATCTTAGGGAGAGAACAGCTTGAAAAATACAAGTTGACTTGAAACACTGTTATGAGATGGCAGTTTGCAACAGTTTTGTTCTGAGTACTCCTTGTTCTGTAGGTGAGGATCCTTTAGGGGAATTGTGCAGATGGTGTTGTGTTATGGACCAAAATAGACAAAACTAACAGAACTTTCCCTTTTCCCCGTAGGCACTGAGTGCTCTCGAAGCCATGTCATCCAACAAACAATACATGGATTACCAAGAGCAGCTCTCCCAGGCCTCTCTGTTCATCAAGCACCCTGAGCACTGCCTTCAGGATGGCAATAACCTCCTGTCCCTCCTGGTGAACACGCTGTACCCAGAAGTGCATTTTTTGGACAGCATTCGGTAGCAGCGTGTGGGGCTGGCGGTGGCTCTGGTTTACAAACAGTGTCCTTATTGCACAAATGATTTTTACCTTCAGAGTTCCACTTTAATTGAGTCAGACCTGTGAATAAGAACTGCACACTGTCAAGTTTTCTCCACTTCAAGGTTTTCTTGCTTTCCTTTTGATTTTTAGGCCTGTGGAATTGCTTAATGGTTTGCATTTTGGGTTTGGGTGTTTTTTTGTTTTTTTTTTTTTTTTTGTTATGTTTTTTTGACTGAAAGCACTTGAATATCTTCTGTGTGTGGTGCCCTTTGGAGAGAAGGGTGCCTGGGGATAGGCGTACAAATCACTAGTCAGCACAGCTCATCCTGTAGTGTCTGAAGTTTTTGCTTGGTGCCTTTTTTTTTTTTTTTTCCAGTGTGTCATCATTCAGGCCAGTTCAAAAGTGAGTGGAGGATTGTGTGTAAAAGAGGTTTGACTTTCTTAACCAGGGTACCTCTGAGTCTTACCTGATGAGTGTGTGTCAGCAATTTTTGTGAAATCCCTGTATTTGAAAGGATTGTATTTTAAATCTTGACTTTTTTGCTATCCCACAGAAATCCGTAGTTTAGAGGCATGCCTACAATCTTTACCCACTTCTGTAAATATCAACACAAATGGGAACTAAGAACATTGTTTTTTCCTGTTTTCTAAGTATGGTGTGTCTGCATCTATATTGCTTGATTAAATGCAAGTAACTTCTAGCCAAGTTCAAGGGGATTTAAATCCAGAGACATATTTTCTGGATTTCCAGTGTCTGAGAGGGGAACAGTCAGTTACGGTCATGTTAAGTAGGATTCCTTAATTCCTAAGTCTGGCTTTTAGGAAATGTTTAACAGTCACCACTTAAGCTTATTTTCTTCTGCCTGGTTGGACATGACATGACAGGATTTTAGATGACACTGTGAAGAGGTATTTTTCTTGTATTAAATTTGGTGATCACTTGTTAAAATTCTGTTGCCAAAGCATGAACCATGAGCCTGTAAATCTGTTGTTTCAGCTGAATGATCACTGGTTTTGTTGCCTTGTCTGATCATAGATTGCACTTTTGTTTAGGAAAAGCAGAAGGCGAATTTTTCCTGGTGCTTGTTTGATGTCCCTTTAATCACTGATCTGTTTGAGCTGGCCCAAGGTCCTGCAGTCCCAGTCCCTACAGCTCTGTGAAGCAACTGATCACTTCTTCTCTTCCTCCATTAATTGTGCCTTTGTGTTTTTGACATGGTTGCACGTTAAAACATGAGTTCTGGTCAATAGGGGATAGAAATGTGCTACCTACTGGTCAATGATGCTTTGAGCTGTTGCTCTCTAACCATGGTTCTGGTGCTAGAGGACAGATCACCTTTTCCTTCTTGGCAGATTCTGCTAATTATGCCAGCTGGATCATTAGATCACCATCATTTTAATGTGGTCTTAGAGTTCTTTGCTCTATCTGCGAGCCTATAAATAAATATATATATGTACATCCCTCTGTATAGTAACCAGATACCAATGCAGCATGGTTTTTAACAGACTCTTTTGGAAAATTCATGTCTGGAGGAATAAATTCTGCTGCTTTTCCCCCCAAAGACTTAAAAGCACTGGGTTTATTAGGTTAAATGTTATTGATCAGTTGCATATAAATGTGAAGAAGTCAGAAATACGTGTTTGACATGCACTTTCAAAATGAGGAATTGTGTCAGCTGTTGAGTTTTTACAACTATTGTATTTATAACATGCTCTCTCTGCAAAGACCGTGCAAAATAAAAACAGAAAATCAAGCAGTTGGTGACAGACACTGTGATATTTTCAGCTTGGTAGAAGGGTCCACATCAAATATTACATAATTGCTGTATGTGTCACCTACAGTCCAGTCTTCTGGCTTCATGATCAGCGTGGCAGTGGCTGGAGTCTGAACCAGTACTGCAGTTTTCTGTGCATATATGAACTCCAGAGATTGGGGCCTTATTTTCCAAGTGGTGTCCAACAGATTGACTTTTTATTCTGTCTAGTTTTACTGGAATGACTTTGGCATTCCCTGAATCTCCCAGATGAGTTCAATACCAGAACCATCGTGATGGGTGCAGTGCTGTGTTTTGTCCTTCCAGTTTGTACTGGTTTGAGTGGGTGTTGGAGTCTCCCATGAGGACCACAGGGAAAGAATTGGTTTTGGGACATGAGGTGTGATGCTTCTATTTGGATCCAAACTACTTGAGTTAAAGATGTAATTTTTGAGAGAAAAATTCAGAAAGCCAAGCCTAAAACCAATGCACAGGTAGAAGTGAGTTCTCATTACTATATGTTTGTAAATCATAAGGGCTCAGAAATCAAATTCAGTTTGTCCAACTGATATCTTTGAAGTCTCTTTCCTCTGTGACACCTGTGAAACTGAGCTTACAGGTCTGTGACTACACTGTCTGCTGTAACTTCCCTTTTCTTTTTCCTTCTCTTATTTTTTATTAAATCTGGCTTTGTCACTGCTGGAATTTTAAGCAGGGATTTAAAAGATCAGGTTCAGGTTTATCCTTCCATTTATTTTTTCTTTCCCCCTTATCATTCTGGCCAAGTAATTTAAAATTCTGCTTTACTTTCCCAGTGCAGATATTATGAAGAGGTGAACTTTAAAATAATGATTCCCAGCCTGGGGTCAAGCTTGCAAGCTTGATGGTATTTCAGTAGCAGTTTGGAGTTGCAACCAGGAGCAGGATGGTTTGGGGAACAGTTTTGGAGCTGCTGCACTGGGATGGCTGCACAGAGCATCAGATCCAGCAGTATAAATGTGAAAGTAAGTTCAAGCCACCTGCTCTTTCTTCATTCTTTCTCCTCCTCCTCATCTAAGCCAACCTGTTGCTGTCTCCAGCCCTGTTCTGGGCCTCTGCCTGCCTCTCCAGGACTCCAGATTGACCAGCATTGCCCTATAGCATGAGCTGGATCTGTTCACCTGATCTTGGAGCATGTTTATAGTTGGGTAAGATATTTGTCTGTCGTTGACCTTTGTGACTTTGTGGCCTTTGTGACTTTGTAGTAGTGACTTCATCTCAGAAGACAGAGATTCAGGAAATGGGTGGTCAGATCTTAAAGAAACTGTTGCATAACACAGAGATGGAAATGGTTTAGAAATATTTTTTTAGCTATTAAAAACCAACCCAACAGTTTTGTGTATTGGAACATTTATCACAAAGCTCTTGAGTTTCTGGGCACTAGGAGCTGAAGCAGAATTAGAACACAGACTAGTTTAGACTTCACCTGTCCTGGTTTCAGATCTACCAGTTTTTGGAAAACATATTTTTTGCTTGGACTTCTCTTGAAAGTTAATGTTTCCTTTTAAAGTCTAAAACAAACTCTTCTGGAAGTTTAGGAATAATAATTAAAAAAAAAAAAAAAGGAACAAGCCCCATCAGAAATTCTAGTAGTTTTTTGCCACAGCTAGGATTTCTATCATGTCAGTATCCCACTTGGATGTGGTAGGAGAAGGGGAGTGATGAAAATGACTTTTCGGAGTGATGTTTGAAAAATACCAGAGCAAAAAGCTGTGAGGCAATTTTATACTGTTGCCTGCTTGCTGAGTATCTGATATGGGCTAAAATCACACAGAGAGGTTAAAATGGACCTTTTTTGTCCTTCCAGCTCCATCACTCTTCTCTTTTCCCCATAAAGGCTGCTCTCAGTTGTGAGGAGAAGCAGGGCTGGAGCTCACAGCATGGTGGAAGGGACCTTAGAGATGCTGCAGTTCCAGCCTCCCCGAGGCTGGTCCGACCCCTGTGCCTCGGCCAAGGCTCTGTGCTCCGTGGGGAAGGAGATCCTGGGGACGGGTCCCGCCGGCCCCTCAGCTGCGCCTGGGCGCCGCCCCTGCCGCGTGTCTGCGGTCACAGTTCTCGTAGGTGCACTCCGGCAGCTGTGCCCTGGCAGGATGAGATGTGGGAAAGGTGAGGGAGGGCGTTTCAGCCTGCTCTGGGCTTTGCCAGTGCCTCCAGGGGATGTCAGGGGAAGCGTCTGTGGCACTCCGAGGCAGAGCCTCTTCTACTTCACGGTAGTTTTTAAGGGTCTGAGCTGCAACTACTGTTTTACACCTTAAAGCTTTTACATCTTAAAGCATGCAGAGCAATCTCCTGCACCTTTAGCATCCACTGTGCTGCTGTCCTGCCCAGAGCCTCATGAGGTTGTGACAAACAAAGCTGCATCAAGGGAAATATAGGGTGGATATTAGGAAGAAGTTTCTTATAGAAAGGGTGATAAAGTTCTGGAGTGGCCTGCCCAGGGTGGTGGTGGAGTCACCATCCCTGGATGTGTTTAAAAAAAAACTGGATGTGGCACTGGTTGCCAGGGTTTAGTTGAGGTGTTAGGGCACCTAACTATGGGTTATGGGTTGGACATGATGATCTTTAAGGTCTCTTCCAAACTTGTGATTCTGTGAATCCTGTGAAACCTCTCCTGAGCAGGATCCTCTCTTGTTCACTTCTTAAAGTGTTGGCTTCAAGCCTTCTTATGTGTATAGGTCTCTATGCAAATATAACCAAGGGTACAATGTGGTTTAGACCCTGATAAATCAGTGGAACTGTTATTTTTTATGCTTTTTTACAAGTAATTACAAATTTGACTGTAGGATTAAATTCCTTGTTTCTTTGGCTGTGCCCTGTACACTTGACTGTCCTGCTGGAATGGCCATTTTCTTGGGAATGGTCAGGGAAGAAGACATGTGGGGTAACTGAGACTGAAAGGGAGTGGCCCCATGCAGATGTAATTACAGATAAGTCTTCTTCACTGTTAGGTCAGTTGGTTGGTTGGTTTTGGTGGGATTTTTTTTTTTTCTTTTTTCTTTTTTTTTTTTTGGCCAACCCAGCTGTCAGGAGTGTCCAAGATCAGTGTTGTGTTGTGTCATGGGGAATGCCAGGGGTTTGTGGGAGCATGGTGTAGATGCCAGCCCAAGAATCAGGCCCTGTCTGAGGGGATCTCTGTCTGAGCTGGGATCTCTCCATTCCTTCCCTGCACACTTGGCTGATCTCATCAGCTTTGGTCTGGCAACTTTTTCCTATTCCATTACAAATGGGTGCAGAGGGAGGGGAAGATTTCTGTTTCACAGTGTCAGCACAGACCCCATCCCTGGCCTTTCCCTTGGGTGGATGATCCATTGATGGTTAATGTGGCATCACAGAACCATGGAATGGTTTGGGTTGGGATGAACCTTAAACCTCATCCAGTGCCACACCCTGGGACACCTCCCACTATCCCAGGCTGCTCCAAGCCCCATCCAACTTGGCCTTGGACACTTCCAGGGATGCAGGGGCAGCCCCAGCTGCTCTGGGCACCCTGTGCCAGGGCCTGCCCACCCTCCCAGCCAGCAATTGCTGCCCAAGATCCCATCTGTGCCTGCCCTCTGGCCCTGGGAGCCATTGCCTGTGTGCTGTCCCTGCAGGCCTTGTCCCCAGTCCCTCTGCAGCTCTCCTGGAGCCCCTTCAGGCCCTGCCAGGGGCTCGCAGCTCTCCCTGGAGCCTTCTCTTGTGCAGCTCAACAGCCCCAGCTGTGCCAGGCTCTCTGCAGCCTTCCAGCCATGCTCTGGGCTTATGGCACATCTAAACTTCTGTCAGCCCTTTGCTGGTACAGCAGCTTTGTGCTCTGGTCTCTCCAAACTGCTGCCCAGTCTCTTGTCCTCACTCCACTGGGGTCTCCTCTCAGCTGTGCCCAAGCCAGAACCTCCTCCCAGCAGTGCTCAGCCTTTGTTCCCTCACCCTGGCTCACCTGGCCATCAGCTCAACCCTCTCCTTGCCCCAGCAGCCTGCTCTGAGGCCAGAAAATTGTTACCAAGACCAAGGACACGCTGCATTTCTCACCTTGGCCATCCTCACTCTCCTGCAGGATAACACGAGTAGAAGGCAAGACATCCTTACCTGGCCAGGCTGGATGGAGCAGAGGGGGGACCTGTGGAGTGCAAATGATGATGTGTGTTAGCCATGAGGTCAGAGGGGGCTGGGGAGCCAGCAGTGACCTAGAGCTGCTGGGAAGCTGCACTGGAGGGTGGTTGTGACACTCCAGTGAATGGGAAGAAGCCCTGATGTCTGGCATGTGGCCCTCTCCGTGTGCTTGGGAATCAGGCACTGGAATATAAAGAGCAAAGCATTTTTGGTTGATTTGACAACTTTTGCTTTTCAAGTGGTGGCTTCCATGAGTGTGACATCCGACTGTCCCTACAGACGAGTCACAGTGATGTGACATCTCATTCTCCTCAGTCCCCTCCTGCCCATGCCAACACTCAGCAGCACTGGAGGGCTGGGGACCAGCGGCCTCCTGGCTGCTTGGGATGTGGTATCCATCAGTCCATGGGCTGATTCCCATCTCCTGTAGGCTGGGCACTCCCTGATCTCACAGTCTTGGCATGGCTGGAAGGTGGGATTCCACAAATGCTGGGGAAGTACTGGGCAATGAGGCCCTGGGGGACCGACAGGGGTGGTCTGTAGAATGAGGATGCCCATCCCAGGAGATTAAACTTGTGTGGGATGCAGCAAAGGTAAATCCTGGCTGTGGGCTACAGGGGAAGAGAGTAATCAGCCTGCTTCAAGGGAAAAAAAAAATCTGGTTATGTAGGCAGTGGGTTCTCCATTGATTTCCCCTCTGTTGGTTTATTAACATTTCTTCTTGGGCACAGGGAAACTCCTGCTCCCTCCAAGGAGGGAAATTTCGAAAGGAAATTTCCAAATTTCCTCTCTCAGCAGGCTGTGACCAGCCAGCCAAGAGCTCTTGGCTCTTCTTAGGTTTCCTGCTAGAATTGTCCTTCTCCTAGGGCAGAAAATCATAAAATCATTAACACTCCCTCCCCCGAAACAAACCCAGTCCCCTCCTGCCTGATCTGTCTGCGCATCCATCCCTGGTTTCCAGTCGGATGGAGGGAAGTCAGGACACTGACCTTCTCTGGAGAAAGCGCTGAAGCTCAGCATCACCAGCAAAATTACCACCTTGATTCCCAGCGGGACGAAGATCAGGATCATGAAGGAGGAGCTGTCGGAGGCTCTGAATTTGTAGAAGTAGACGGCCCCCTCTGCCCTGCCGTGGCTGTTGACGGCGGTGCAGGTGTATTTCCCATCGTGGGTCAGGGACCGCAGCTCCTTGGTGACGCGGTGGCTGGAGCTGCTGGTGGAGCTCAGGTTGCTGTAGGGGGGTCCTGTCCAGGTCAGGGCAGGTGCTGGCTCCCCCTCGGCCGTGCAGCGGGCCTGGAAGGTGTGGTCCCTGCTGGAGCTGACCGTGATGTTAATGATCCTGGGGGCGGCTGTGGGAATGGCAACGGGGGAGGGAAAGTCAGGGTCAAGCTGCAAAGACAGATCTGGTGCAAAACAGCTGGAATGAAGATTTGGTCTTGGTGGAACCTCAGTGTTGCTCTGTCAGGGTAAAGCTGGATACTGGTGGGTGAGAGCTGGAGCTGCCCCAGCCTGACCCCCCTGCCCTGGGCTGATCCCCAGTGTGGGCAGCAGGGCAGGGGGGATTCTGCCCCTGTGCCCCTGTGCCCAGGTGAGAGCCCACCTGCAGAGCTGCCCCAGCCCTGGCTCCAACAGCACAAGGACGTGGAGCTGCTGCAGCCAGGGCAGAGGAGGCCACGGAGCTGCTGCCAGGGCTGGAGCCCCTCTGCTCTGGAGCCAGCCTGGCACAGCTGGGGCTGTTCAGCTGCACAAGAGAAGGCTCCAGGGAGAGCTGCGAGCCCCTGGCAGGGCCTGAAGGGGCTCCAAGCAAAATGGGGATAAATATTTTAGCAGGACTTGTTGTGACAGGACAATGGTTGATGTTTCAAAACTAAAAGAGTAGCGATTTAGATTTGATGTAAGGAAGATTTTTTTTGAAGAGGTTGCCTAGAGAAGCTGTGGCTGCCCCTGGATCCCTGGAAGTTTCCAAGGCCAGATTGGACAGGGTTTGGAGCAACATCATCTACTGGAAGAGGGGTTGGAAAAGATGAGCTTTTTCTTCAACAGAAACTATGTGATGACTCTGTGGATGTTGGAATCAGCCCTCTCCTTCCTTGTTTTTCTTGGCACTTTCTTCTAGATTTCCTCACCCAGCCTATGTTGGATAGAGGGGGAAAAGGGCTCACCCAGCAAAGCTTGGATGCAAGGATGTGTACTCTGTCTGTTTTATCCCAGTAATGGCTCACACATTTTTCTGAACTTTGCTCAGCTTCAGCTGTTGTGCCCTTCCTCAGTGGCAGAAGGCAGAGAAGTGCCACCCACCACTGTAGGCACAGGTGCAGCTGGTGACCTTTTTGGGCTTGGCTGCATCTCCACAAGGTCCAGGACATGTCACCCACAGCTTTCTGCACAATCATTTTGTGGCTGTTCCTTTGATCCCTGACCTCCAGAGCGCATGTGGATGGACCTGTTTGTGTGAGCCCTTTGCTCAGTGCCTGAGACTTGCCAGATTTGGCAGGTTAGTTATAGGGTAAATATCTGCTTCTTGCCACAACCTATTTTTGATTACTTTTTTTTCCAGCCCCAGAGTTACCAGGTCACTTTCAGGTTGGACATTAGGAAAAATTTCTTCACAGAAGAGGTGGTTGGATAGTGGAAGGGGCTGCCCAGGGAGATGGTGGAGCCCTCATCCCTGGAAGTGTTCAAAAAGGTGTTATGGAAAACAAAAGGCACTAAATGAGTGTCCTCACAGAGGAAGAGCAGAAATTAATTTTTTTTTCAGACTAGACAACAAAAATAGAGTTTGCAAACACCTACTACAAGTCATCCTCTGTTCAGGTAGTGCAAGAGGAATCTGAGGCTGTGTGTCATGGGTCTGTATGTTTTGATGTTTAAATCAACCTTTTAAGTGTTAATTAACCCCTCCCAATTACAGTGTCAGGGCCCATTCCCAAGCAGGGTATTCTATCTGTGTATGCTATCATTCCTCTGGTGTTAAAATCCAAGCAGCCCCTGAGAAACAGGTCTTGCTGCCATCCTGCCCTGGTCCTGCTGTGTGAGGGTGTTCAGGAGCTGGTGCAACTGAAGGAGAGCCTCAGCTGTGCAGAACTCAAGGAACAGCCAAGCTCATCCTCAGGGCCCATCTGGACACCCACACTGCACAACAGGCATAAGGAACTTCCTCCTCAAAAGCAAAATCATTCAACCTCATGGTCTGGGTAAGGCCTGAGTCTGCTTCTGAGGCCTCCTGTGTTTCCTCACTCCTTCTTGGTCTGTGAGTTTGCCCTGGGAAGTGGGATTAGTATTTGACATTTGTTGCTCTGAGCTGGTTTTACAGGAAAAGCTTTGTGTTTCATGCTCCAGATGATTCTGGATTTATGGCACCAATTATCTTGTCTTTCTAATCCCCTGTTACCACCCAGGCCCTGTAGTGCTAACACCTGTGAACTTGTGCTCAGCACCTGGGCTGTCCAGTTCAGGTTCTGATGGAGAAGATGTCTTTAACCCCAGCTTGGTTGACCTCAGCTTAGCTGACCCCAGCTTGCCTCTGCTGCCTGCCCTGATCCTGTGCTGCAGTGACAGCACAGGATGCACAGCTTTTGGTGGGCTCTCACCCCAGCTGCCAGAGCTTTGCCATTTCCTTACTTTTGTTTCCATTCCCTTCCCTGCATTCTGCTCACTGTCTCATGTTGGAAGACTGAGGAGGAGAATGAATTTTCTTTGTTATAATGGAGGAAAAAAAAACTAGCCCTTTGGGAAACCAAAAGTGAGAAGGACAAGGAATTTTCCCTGTTATAATGGAGGGAAAAAACCCATCCCTTTGGAAAACCAAAACTGAGGAGGACAATGAATTTTCCCTGTTATAATGGAGGGAAAAAACCCATCCCTTTGGAAAACCAAAACTGAGGAGGACAATGAATTTTCCCTGTTATAATGGAGGGAAAAAACCCATCCCTTTGGAAAACCAAAACTGAGGAGGACAATGAATTTTCCCTGTTATAATGGAGGAAGAAAACCCAACCCTTTGGAAAACCACCTCAGGTAAACTTCTGCTTCCATTTGTCATTTCCCACACCCTGTGGCTCTTCCCTAGAGGGTGGCTTTGCCTCCTTTGCCTCTCAGGCCCTCTTACCAATCACATGCAGCTTTATCCCATTCCTGCTCTCATACTTGTCCTGGATGTCTCCGGCCAGCTCCACCCGGCAGAAATACCTCTCGCTGTCGCTCCAGGTCAGGTTGTCCACCCTGATGGACAGGTCCTTGTGCCGGGGGTTGCCCAGCAGCTTGTACTTGTTCTTGTGGCTGATGGCAGTCCTGCAGAGCTCACTGCTGCTCTGGCTCACACACTTGAAGATCACCGTGCCGTTGTAAGGCTCCTTGATCCTCCAGATGGCCGTGAGGGCCCGGTCAAATGTTTTGTAGGGGTGTGTGAAGGTGCACGGCAGGATAACCATCTTCCCAAGCTCTCCAGTAACGTCAGATGGGACGTGGACAGACCAGCCATTGCACTGCACACCTGCAAGCAAGGAGGGATCATGGAGCTGCAGAATGGTTGGCTGGATGGGGCCTTAAAATTAATTTCATTCCACCCCCCTGCCATGGGAAGGGACACCTTCCACTGTCCCAGGTTGCTCCAAGCCCTGTCCAACCTGGCTTTGGACACTTCCAGGGATCCAGGGGTGGCCACAGCTTCTTTGGGCAACCTGTGCCAGGCCTGCCCACCCTCACAGCCAAGAATTCCTTTCTCATATCAAATCTAAATCTTCCCTCCTTCAGTTTAATATATAGACATGTCTATCTACCCACTGTTCTGCTGCTATCAACAGCTGTAGCAGCAGATTGTGGCTTCAGAAACACATCTGTGCCTACATTCCTGTCTTATGAAACTCCATTAGATCAGAAGCTCTCAGTAGCTGAGAATACCTGTAAAATGTAAAAGCATCCTGCTACATCCTGTAAGCATTTCCACCCATCCCTGGTCTTGCTGGCTTCACCATATGGGCATTCAGCTGTCAAATTACTCCTGTAGACTCAAAGATAAGGTTTGTTTTTTGTTCCTGTGTCTGTGGCCCATAACACTTGACAAACACCTACGTGGCAGTGCAGCTTGCATTAACCTATTGTGTGTTAAACAATGGACAAAGGCCATCCTAGGGCCAGTTCTCTCTTCAGATATTTACATGGAGTCAGCTCCAAGCCAGTATTTTGATTACTGAGATCTGGAGTCGTGCTGCCCTGTCATACACAATAACTGTACGGGCACCTTTTCCAGCCCAGGTAATCTAATAAACAATGCTGCAGCACTGCAGGAGCTTCACGAGGCTCATGGGCCTTGAGCACAAAGACCTGGCACTGAAAACAGTAATTGCTATTGCTTTCTAGCTTATTTGCTCTTGTTTTAGTTATTTTGCAGCATGTCACTGTAACCTTTACTTTAGGAGAACTGTAGATTGTGTGCTTTTGAGTATGACTTGCTTCTCTCTGACACCCCTTTGATTAGCTTTTCTTTTTTTTTTTGTTGTTTTCAATCTTAAGCAAAGAACACATTCTTTTTTTTTTAGCACATAAGCCCCCCTTGCCTTCCAGATGAAAAATAATGTTAAAAATAAGTGCTTTTAATGTTAGCATCTCCGCCCATTTCCATGGAAACACAGTTTGCCTAGTTATGAGTGGAGGGAGCTGTCAACTTTCTGTGTATAATTTACCCTTAGCTCTAAAGCCTCAGCGTGGCAGGTCTTTCATATTCCTTTTGTTAATATCCAGCCTCCATTTGCTAATGGAACTGAAGCTCTCACAGGGAAGAGAGAGGCAAATAGCCTGCACACCTTACAGAAGGTAACTCCCAAAAGGAGTTGTCAGGTCCGTGCTACTGCTGGTGGTCAGTGGGAAAGGTCATGAGGACAACAGCAAGGGCTGGGGACCAGCTCACAACTACCCTTGCTCTGGAAAATGCTGTTTGGCAGTGAAGCTAAGCAAATCCTATGCAGTTTAAGGGAATTTAAGCACATATTTGAAGTAATGTGAGCTTCAGTGCTCAGTGAAACTGGAAAATATAGTGTGTTTTGCATAATAACTCCTAAGGAATATGAAGCAGAGTGGTGATGAAAACGCTGCATCCACCTGACAAAGCTGGGGAAAAGTCAGATGAACTTCCTGCTCAAGTTAGGAAAACAGAAAAATGCAAAAAAACCCCACAAGCTGACAACCTCTCTGACAATTGCTAAGCCTGAGTTTTCCCAGTGTTGTCAGGTGAGCTTAGGAATTTCAGGATACTTTTAAGCAGTGTGATGGAGAATGCAATTCTTGGAGAGTTTGAGGAGAAGCTGTGATCAGACAGGGGCTGACAGCAAGCTCAGAACTCACCCTTCCTGGAGATGCGGAGGAGGCACAGGAGAACCAAGCTGAGCTCTCTCATGCTGCTGGATGTTCTCCCCTGAGGGGCATCAGCAAACCAGAACTATCTCGTTACCTCTGAGCTGCTGGTCTTGCAGTGACAAAAGGTTTTTCCAGGGGTAGGAGAAGTTGTGGTTTTCTTCTCCTTGGAGGGAGTGAGTTGTTTAGCTGAACCAGCTCTGGGTTCGGGTATTAATAGTTCTGCGGTCAGTCATATGAAAATTACACCAGAAGGAATCACAGTGTTAACCATTTTCCAGCTAAAGGGAGGGAATTGCAGGCTGGAACTGCAAACATCCATGCCATGCCTGTGATGGGGCAAGAGGGGATGGCTTTTGCTACCCACTGACCAGCCTAGGGGAAATCCTTGCAATCTGCCTGAGGTTGTGACAAGCAAGACCCTTACTGTCCTGTCTTCCTTCTACTGAACCTGGAGCGTCCAAACCAGCTGTGCTTTACCCCTTGTGCTCACTGGATGTTGTCATCCCTAGGTATAGAAAAAAAACTCCAAACCACTCTTCTTTTGAAAGCACTTGTGCTGAGGTTCACGGATGGACGAGAGGTTTGGTGTCCCCTGGCACCCTGCTCTGTCCACACTCGCATGACCCCGGTGACTGATGACTCTTTCCCTCCTTTGAAATAAGATGAATTCCAGCTTTTTGCCTAGCATCCTTGTGCAAATGCTTACTGCTTTCCTTCTGGATTTAGTTTTAGCAAATTTACTGCGCAGTTTGCTCATCTGCAGAGCTCGGGGCCTGTGGGGAGCTGATCGTGTTTCCCCCTCGCCATCTGCCCTGTGGCGATCTCCCGGCTGAGTTTAACAACCCTGGGGCGTGAATTCCCTGTCTGGGATCAGCCTGAGGTTTGCTGCCTTTGCTTCAGGCTGGAGGGAGGGAGGAATGGTGTGTGGTGACAGGGACAGCAGCACCCTCAGGCCTCACGGACAGCTCGGGCAGGGCCTGCAGCAGCCTGCTCTAGCGGAAGGTGTCCCTGCCCGTGACGGGATAATGTTTCAGGCACCTCCCATCCCGAGCATTCCGTGATTCCCGCTGTCGGCAGCCGCTGGAGGGCTCCCAGAGCCAGGATAAGATGCTGCTGAGTCGCTGCTGCCGCTGTCCCTGTGCCCGGAGCCAGCGCCCACCCTCAGGAGCAATGGCAGGGCCTCCCTTGGCGCTTCACCCCTGCTCCTGCACCTCTGTTCCCTTCTGGGCTTGAGGAAAATCTCCTGGGAGGGGGACATTGAGATGGGATAGTGTGAAGGGTGTTCGCTGCTTCCTGATCCTTTTCCTCCTCCTGTTTACAATGTTTGTGAAGGGAGAGATTTCTGTCTTCCCCAGGCTTTTTGGAGGAGGCTCTGAGAGTGTCCAGCTCTTGTTTATGATTGTTTGGACCTGTTGCCACTCAGCCAAGGGTTTTAATTTTTCAAATACCCACTTAGATACCTGCCCTGTCTCCTGTGCATGTCATCCTTGAGCAGGAGTATCAGGACCAGTGGTCTGATTACTTTGCTGACTGTCCTTAGTAGCTGTAAAATATAATTCATGCCACCAGCAGCTGAGAAACCTGAGGATAAATGTGGTGGAAGCAGCAAATAAGAGACCTGTAATCCCTATCACATCTGTGATATGCGCCTTTGCTGTGTACCTCCCCCTTCTTCCCCTATGTGCAGTTTGATTTTATCTATTTGTGGTGTAAAGTTTTTGGTGGTGTGACTCTTTTTAAGCCTTTCACCACTCACAGCACAGTGGGACTCAGTGGATTGAAGTAAAAGATTAAAGTGAAATCCATGTTAAAAACATCTTGTTACAGTGAAGCATAAATGATTTATGTAAAGAATAGCTGCAGTTAACACCAGTATGATCCTCTTCCTCTTTAATGTTTTACTGCAGCATCGCCTAGAAAAATATCTGGTAAATCAGGGCAGAACTACAAATCCTTGGAGTTTTAACTGTGGACTGATTTTCTTCTTGGACCATGGCTGTTGGAATGAAGCATTTTAGTGTTTAAAATACAGAGTTGGTAACGTACAGCTGAAAAGATTTACAGCTAATTGAATCATCCAAAAACCAAAATCATCCATGGCTATATGGATCCACAGACTCTGTGACCTTTTTTCCCTGGTCTGTGATTAAATAGTATGTAAGATTTCAGCATGGAAGCCTGCTTCTGGTCCAATACCAAAACCAGGATGCCATCCATATTTATAAAATACAGGTTTTAGTACTAGTAAATTTAAAGGCTGCAAAGAATGGCATTTCTCTCGCCTCCTTAAGACATTCCTGCAGTGTTTTGTGATGAACTGGATGGTTCCAGAGGGTTTTTCAACCTAAATGTGTCCATGGCTCTGTGATTGGGTGGTGATCTGCACACAAATTGACACATGTGGCTGGAGGTGAGCATGGTAGAGCTCATCCCTCCTGGTCCCAGGTTTGTCACTGAGGACCCAGGCAAATAGTTATTTGTGTAGCTGTACTTATGCTGACAATTCACCCACTTATTTAGGGACCAGAGCAAAGACAGGTGCTCCCCCTCCCTCCCTTTAGGTCTTAGTTTCAGCTCCAGGGTTTTCTACTTCAATTATTTCAGCATCATATGTGTTCCTAGTCCTCTGAGAGTGCCAGCCTGCACACATTCAAAGCCTCGTGTTTTGTCACATCTGGCTCTCTTCCCTGAAGAGATAGGCTCTGTGAAGTACTGGGAAGAGAAACTGGTAGGACAGAGGGGTTTTCCCTCTGTCTGGTCCCTGTCAGCAGCAGAAAGTGGAGCCAAGCTCCCCTTTTTGTGAAGCTGCTGTGGGTTGCCCATCTTCCCTCTGTGTCCACTTCATCCTCACCAAGCAAGAGGCAGAAAAAAAAAATTGTGGGTAAACCTACAGAGCAGGGAAAGTAGAAAGGGATGGAGGGTGTAAAATGCAGGCACCATTACTGTTGGTGACACTGATCCTGTTTCCTGGCTTTGGGTGTTGCTGCAGAACTGTCACCACTGCCTCAAGCTCCTGCTGATCTGGTTTGAAAGTCTACAGGTTCAGTCTCTTGCCTGTGGTGTTTGCTCAGCCCCTCACCAATGCTCCTGACCTGGGAAGTTCTCCTGCCTGCCATCCCATTGCTCCAGGTCTGGGGCTGTTCCCTCACCAAAGCTGTGTTGGCAGGCTGATGGAGCTGAACACGGGTGCTGGTGAACCCTTGTTGCCTCTGGTGAGCATCAGCCAAAGCAAATTAAGTGTATAATTGGGTAATTTGCACCTAGTGGGCAATTACTGCATGAAAAACAGCTTGTGTTGTGGGCAGTGCATGGCAGTGGAAAAAGGCAGAGGAGGTGTCTCTGCTTGTAGTCATACACATTGTAGAGGATGTACTGAGCTGGATGTAGTCACATCCATTGAGGTGGATGAACTGCTCTGATGTCCCAAAATTATGCATTTCTGCCCCTGCTGCTGCCTGTTCTCATCCTGTGCCCTGCTCTGACTGTGGAACACCTGCAGACAGGCAGTGCTGGGGTGCTCTCTGCTCTGCCCATACCAGGGCAGGTCAAAGCCAAAAGGGGATGATCCTGGGGCCACCACAGTGCTGGTGCTCACCCTCCAGGCTAGTCCTGGTCCCAAGCCCAGTCAACAATCACAGCTTTGTGCTGATGTGGCCACTCATTATAGGAACCCCAAGAGACCTCTGACTCACAAGGCATCCATATTCTCTTGCTAAACGACAGCTGTGGAATGTTTTAGGACTGCCAGCCCTCCTCAGACCCATGTCAGCTCTCCAGGACTGAGTGTCCTCTCCTGGCCTGGCCATTCTGTCACCCAAAACAGCACAGAGGGTCTGGCCTGGGCTCTGTGTGATGCTGGGATTAGCCTGAGCCAGGAGCTGAGCCAGCTGGCAGGGCAGAGACACTACACATCCCTTCAGACTAATCCAAATGATGTGTCTGATCAAAGGCACTTGAAATGCCACCAGAACAGAGGTCCCTGCCTACCCTTCCTACTGAAAGTGAGCCTTTGGAGATTTATGTGCTCTGTCTCTCCCTGCTGAATGGGCACAGCTGGTGATTTAAGAGATTTATGCTCCTCTAGTTGTAGATTTCATAGCCCTTCTCTGGGATGAGAGCTGCTCTCCTTTGGGAAGGAGTGTGGGCTGTTTTTCCCCACCAGGCCACACAATATCTGAAGTACATCCTGAAATTTCCCTTGACAGAACACTCTTGGCCAGTGAAGGGGTGGGTCTGATCCACGATCTGAACTTTGCTGCCTCACTTTACAGGCTCCAAACAGATTCAAAAGCGCCCAGAATGAGATCTGTAGTGATGAATGTGGCATCTCTCGAGGATGTGCCTCTGGAGAACAGCTCTACACCTCTTCTTGTCACTCACCCACCCACATCCTGCTTTGCCTGAGATCCTGTGCCCTTTAGAGAGGTATTTGCATTTATTGTGGCATCTTCTCTGAAAAATGTTCCATCCTGTTGTCCTTTGTCCTTCCTAAACTCTGATAGCCTGTAGTGTTTTCACTGATTTAAGCACAAAGTTTAACCAGAATACTGTCATGGCTTTTGTTTGTTTGTGGGATTTTTTGTTGATTTTTTTTTTTGGAACCTTGGAGGTTAAACCTGGGCTGTTTAGCCATTTCCCTTTGCTGGTGAACTTCAGCTGAATTTCTCCACATGGCATTATCTGTTGCTGTGTGGCTCCAAAAGTGCTTTGACTGCTCCTCAGCTTCTGTAAGCATCATCCACAGGTTTGTCACCTTGCAAGGGTACCTCACAATTGTCTCTACTCTTAAACATGGCCCAACATGAGTTTGAAACTAATAAAGACCAGAGGACACCACTGTGTCTGCTAATCTGTTCTGCTATGTAATTTCTAGCACAGCATAGAGGGTTTTCATCCATTTTCTCCTCAAGTGAATTCCAAACCTTGGATTTGACCTGGCTGCTGGTGTGGTAGGAAGGAGTGGGGGGAGGCAGAGCTCCCACAGCCCCTGCACTGGGCCAGTGTGGGATGAAAGCTGCAGATCTGATGCCAAGCTGCTGAGATAATAAATGAGGCAGGGCTGAGTGATCACTCTTCCCCATGAACTGTGTCCAGAGGCAATATTCACTGACAGCCTTGACCTGATGGTCTCAGGATTGTCTATACTGCAGTTAATTCTGCAGCTGAGTTATAGGCAGAAGCAAGAGCATTTTAATGGCATTGTAGATACTTGTGCCTTTAAGGAGACCACAACAAATAATTTTTGTAGGTAGCACATGACCTGGGTGAAGAGCGAGCAGTGTTCTGAACTGCTGCTGGAACAGGAGGCCTTGACTTGGATTCTTGGCAAAGCCTGTCAGTGCAAGATCAGCTCCTTTCTAGCTAGGACAGGAATTAGATGAGAGAGATGAAGGCAGCAACTTCCCTTGCCCTGATGGAGTGATCTGCCTCTGGCAGAGCCAAGAGAAGAATTAATTTTTGCCCCGTGGCAGGGGTTCCCGAGAAAGCAGTTTGGTGGTGGGCTTTTCTTGCAGTTTGACTTTCATTGGGGTGGTTCTTAGAGCTTGGTTTTCTCAGTGGGTGTGATTTTCTGACTGATGCAGGCAGCAGGGCTACAGAGGACTTACTAAATCAAAATCACAGAAATGCAGAATCACGGAATCAGGGTTACTGCCTGTGTGTTTACTCTAAAGAGTTCCTTATCCTCAGGAAACATTTCTGGTAGAGAGTGGAACATTTAGTGGCAATAGGTGACAGAACACGGTTAAGTGTCCAAAACCAGCTGTTTCTGTGCTGTTGGTACTGAGGTCTGCTGGATCAGAAAATTCTAAAAATGGAAGTAACATGTGAATTGTAGCATTTAAAGGTTGTATAGAATTATAGAGTGCATTGGGTTAGAAGGGACTTAAAATATCACCTAGTTTCAACCTCCCTGACATATATGGGGACAGCTTCCACTATCCCAGGTTGCTCCAAGCCCTGTTCAGCCTGGCCTTGGACACTTCCAGGGATGGGATGGCCACAGCTTCACTGGGCAGCCTGTGCCAATCAGTACCTCACCCCCCTCACAGGGAAGAATTTTTTCCTAATATCTAATCTAAACCTACTCTCTTTCAGTTTGAAGACAACTTTCCTGTTTTACTTTTGCTTCCTCTGGTCTCTGATAGCACAGAGGTGTTCCCAAAAAAGCCGGTGCTAACCCTTTCAGGCCAGTGTAACCTTTACTTAATTGCAAGACTGACATAACCTCATGTGGCTCTCGAGATACCGAGTGAGATAAGGCCCCTGCCTAGGGGAGCTTGCTCTCATTAACAGTGATTGATGATGGCATTGACTCCTGGGATTAAGATCAGAGGCTGATAAGATGGAGGAGAGGTGCTGCGGGGAGTGCATTGTTCATATCAACTCTCGCCTCATGCAGGTTGGAGCAAACAATAGATAATTTTCATTCCTCAGTACTCCCTGCTCACAACCCTGTGTGCACGTTGCTTTGCTCACCGGCAGGGCCTTGCTGGAAGCCCAGCGTTCCTGTCCAGGCAGGATTGGAAAGGGAAGCTTCCCCAGAGGAGGGAAGATGATTGACACAGAGGTGGCAGAGTGAGAGAAGCTGAGGAAACGTGGTGGGAAGGTGGGGTGGAGGAGAGGAGCAGCCTGGGGCTGGGCAGAGGTGATGCTGCAGAGTCAGAGAACAGCAGAGCCAGGGAGCTGAGGGCAGGATGGACCCTTGCATGAGGATATTTCATAGAATATCCTGTGCTGGGAGGAACCCACAGGATCATGGAGCCCAGCTTACAGCCCTGCACAGACACTCCAACAATCCCACCCTGCACTTGAGAGCTTTGTCCAAACTCTACTGGAGCTCTGGGGGCTGTGCCAATTCACTTGGGAGCCTGTTTAGTGTCCCACCACCCTCTGGAAGAAGAACCTTTTCCTGATATCCAGCCTAACCCTCTCCTGGAAGAGCTCCAGCCATTCCCTGGGTCCTGTCCCTGCTCACAGACAGCAGAGATTGCTGCCTGCCATTTCCATGCAGTCATTTCTCTTCTCTCCAGTCCTGAGCCCCCTTTATGGATTGTGACCTTTGTGAGGAGACTGCCTTAAAGCACAGTGGGATGGAGTCAGGCCATCAGCACGATGACATTTGGTCAGGCTGCAGGGTAGATAGAACAGGGGTGGACTGAAGCTGAGCTCAGGTAAAGCAGGTGGTGAAGGGACTGTGCTGGTTAGGAGTGGACATGATGGATGGACAGAGCAGTTAATGGCACTTCTTGGCAGACAGGGCAGGCAGGTTTCTCACAGAGCTCTGCTTCTCATGTGACATCCTCAGAGACCTTGCTGCAGTCAACCTGAGAGGCTCTGCAGTCCCTGCAGGCAAGCTCTTCCCGGGGTTTCCACAATCCACTGGGCTGGGTCTGGGTTTACCTTGGGATGTTTGAAATTCAGTCTGCAGCGTGAAGCGTTTGCAGCGTGTCCTTAAGCATGCAAAGGGTTAAAAACATGCAGCCCTAGATTGCCCATGATGTAGTTCCCAGCAGGAAGATGGAAAGGAGGTTTCTCTTTCTGTTGGGAAGCTGGGTGATTTCACAGGCCATCCACAGGCAGGCTTGGAAGGAGAGGAACGCAGGTCATAGCATCACAAAATAGTTTGGGTCAGAAAAGACCTTTAAAGCTCATCCAGCCCCACCCCCTGCCATTGGCAGGGACACCTCCCACTATCCCAGATTGCTCCAAGCCCCATCCAACCTGGCCTTGGACACTTCCAGGGATGGGGCAGCCACAGCTTCTCTGGGCACCCTGTGCCAGTTTCATAGAGGGAATTTCTGATTAAGCCCATGTTGGTGAAACAGAGCCAGTTTCTTGTAGACAAAGAGTATTGTTTTGTTACAGACAATCACACTGTGGAAAGATTAGCCATGATTTAGCAATGAGAGGAAGAGCAGACATGCACATCCTCTGAGGTACAATCACTCATTTGTCTGTCAGGTTCAGTTATTTTGAATAGTCAGGGTTTTGCCCTTTTTCTCTGAGTATATAAACAATTCTGAGTTATCTTCTGAATGCTTTTGGATAAGTTCCCAGGAGAACTTAAATCTTGGATGGATTTGTAACATGCCTGTAGGCAGTTGTCTTCTCCAGTCCTGGTTTGTGGTTACCCCTCCTGTGACCATTGGAAAATCTGGTTATGTGTACATGAGGAACACTGGAACAGCTCCACGTGCCTAAATCAGATTGTTTGGGTGCTTTTCTTTTGTTGCTTTCTCACAGCTTCATCTAAAATCACATATTTCCACAACTCTTACAAACAGCCATCATTCTTTGGAAGGAAAATGGAACAAAGGAATGTGCAAAAATTGCTGGCATGATTATCACTCACATCACAAATGGGGCTTCTGTTGCCTCCTTAGATTTATTACCTAAACCTGCAGCATACAAGTTAGCAGGCTCCTCTGGGGGAAGCATTGTTGTAGGGACAATATGACTTTGCTGCATGGCATTCTTGTGGACATTCCTCCTCAGCTATTTGGGCTTCAAAATCCCCTGGCCTGCCACGTGCTCTAGCCTGAAGGCTGGCACTGGTTTTGCCTGGATGGTGTGTGTAAGCCTGGTGGATTCCCTGCAGAATTCCCATCCTGGGAGGCAGTGATGTGCTTACAGCTGAGATTCCCAGCACTGGGAAGGACCTGATGGATGATTTGATTTGCTGTGAAGGACCATCCCACAAAGCCTCAGCAGAGTTTAGGCTGCAGCTGTGCAGATTGCATCCTGTTGTGTTTAATTCCTCTTTTGGCACCTGCTGGTGCTGAGGATGAGAGACAAGCTCTGCTTTCAGCAGGTACCAATCAGGGGGAAAATGTTCTTCTGGAATTTCCATCACAGGCAAAATATGAAAAAATGAACTCCTCTGTGAAAATGAAAAAAGCCTTTGATATTCAGTGGGTAAAGCCTGGATGTCTCAGTCTCACTCAGCCTGTGTCTCAAGCAGGACATGTTAGATGTCACTTGTTTCTGTGAACCCCCTTTGCTGCCTCTCAGCACATCTGCAAACACCTCAGGGATAAGCACAGATCTCCTTTTCTGCTCTGCTCCTGCTACTCTGCTCTTACTCCCCAGCAGGACTTGCAGTTTATAACATAAAATCACAGGCTCATTAAGGTTGGAAAAGAATTCTGACATCATGGAGTTCAGCCCTTAACCTGAGTTAGCACTGAATTCACCACTCAGCCCTGTCCCCAGGTGCCACATGCCTTTTGAATGCATGCCACATCCACTTCCAGGGATGCAGATTCCACCACTGCCCTGAGTAGCCTGTTCCAGTGCCTGACCATCCTTTCTGTGAAGATATTTTTCACAATATCCAGGCTAAACCTCCCTTGGCACAACTTGAGGCCATGTCAAACATCTCTCATTTGGTTTTTTAGGGGAATTTGCCCTTTTGAAACTATTGTATCTGCTCTCTCTGCCTTGAATCAGCATTCACCTTTGTCTTAGTAAAATAAAAAATTATAAAATGGCAAATTCATCCCAAAGTTGTGTCACTCATGTTTTGGCTATGTGTAATCTTGTGCTCTCTTATTTAAAACCCCATTATGTTTTGGTCTTCTGTTGCACTGCTGTGTGGATCCTTTCTTTCTCGAATCCATATTTTGGGTATTTTCCAGTTAAATTAGTGTAATCTAAAAGTGTCTTCTCTATCATGAGATTGAAAGGTGGTCAAATTACATGTAATCTGCCTTTTCTGAATGCCTCAGTGATGGTTTTGTTGATTTCCCAGATCTTTGGTGTTGATCCTGCACCTGGATGGAGTAAGTTGCTGGAGCTGTGGAGCCTTTTGCCAGGTTACATATTTTTTATCATTCTCCATCCCATAGAAATGGAATTCTGTGTCTTTAGGGTTTTTTTTTCCCAGGAGAGAAATGGATGGTATGTACTTTCCAAGAAGCTGCTGAGGGCAGCTGGGGTGGGATGAACTCCAGTGAGGTCCTGCTCGTGGATGACTGCAGATGGACAGTGAAGGAACGTGGGTGCAAGGAGACACTGAATAAGCTCTGGTAGAAACTGGAGGGTGTTGTGTCTAAAGAATGTCAAGGATTAGTGGATTTGAAATGTTTAGTGGTGTGGAGAAGTCAAAATTCTTTCCCAGAGGGGTCAGTGGCCATGTGCACCTCCACCAATGCGCTGGGAGCAAACCAGGACTGGGGAAATGGAAAAGGGAGTGATGGCTCAAAGAGCCATTCATGATGAGACAGCCAAATAGAGAAGGTGTATCTTGGGGCAAAGAACAGAAATTCAATATTCCTCAGGGAATTTGCTTGTTCCGAGGACAAAACTGTTTTGTTTGTGTAGCAAGCTTGCTCACTGCTCATGGTGCCTGGCAGAAAATTACACAGAGGTGCCTCTGGTTGCTAAGCCACCACCACAGGATGCCTGCTGTTGAGTGGCATTTCTCTCTCTGGGGAGGGAGAGTTTGTGTTTTAAGGTGTTTTGTATGTGGGCAGGCTGAGTCACCCACACAGTTTAGATAAAGGTGAGTTGGAGAAAAGTGATGTGTTGGGTTATGCTGGAGTGATTCCGAGGGGAGATTTCATCCTGGATCCTCATATGGCTGAGCACTTCCAAGGTTGGGGCATCCAACAGCTGCTCTGGGCACCCTGTGCCAGGGCCTGCCCACCCTCCCAGCCAGCAATTGCTGCCCAAGATCCCATCTGTGCCTGCCCTCTGGCCCTGGGAGCCATTGCCTGTGTGCTGTCCCTGCAGGCCTTGTCCCCAGTCCCTCTGCAGCTCTCCTGGAGCCCCTTCAGGCCCTGCCAGGGGCTCGCAGCTCTCCCTGGAGCCTTCTCTTGTGCAGCTGAACAGCCCCAGCTGTGCCAGGCTGGCTCCAGAGCAGAGGGGCTCCAGCCCTGGCAGCAGCTCCGTGGCCTCCTCTGGATTTGCACTTTCCTGTCACACTCTCTCCCCACCAAGACTACACACTACAATGAGTTTTGTGTCTGCTTTGTGACTGAGGCACCAGGACTGCTTGCTGGAAAATTCCTCTGGAAAAAATTCTTTCTTTTCCTTCCCAGTGCACCATTCCAGGGGCACGCTTTTCCTAGAATTATTTCTCTAAGTGTTCTCATTAGCAAATCTGATCCTTAACCTCCCACTGATCCCAGCCTTATCCGATTAAACTGATGACCAATCCAAGAATGTTTAATCTAAAGTGAAGGGATTTGGAGTTAGTCAGTTTCCTAAGACCATGGCTTCTATCAGTTTTCTTATAATCTATATATTTTCATGAGAGGTAAAAGGAAAAAAATACAGACTTTCTAAAAAAGTGTTTGCTCTTGAACTTTAGTTTTTGCAACTCTGCATATGTAGTTTTATTTTGCTCAAAAAATTACTGTTGATGACATCACTGGTCCTAAAAATAAAAGTAATTGCTCCAGTGTTCCAAGTACAACTGGGCTGTATTTTCCCTCACAGGTGCTTCTGTTTGTTCACAGGATTGATTTCATTACTCCCTTCTAAGAATTTGAATTTGTTGTGGGAAATCCTCATGCCAGTGAACTCAGAGGTATATTCCAACCTAAATGGTGAACATTATGAGGTTTTTTTTTTTTTTTTTAATTTTGCTTTGAAGAAACAGCCTCAAGATGTACCAGAGGAGGTTTAGATTGGAAAGCAAGGAAACATTTCTTCACTGAAAGGGTTGTCCAGCCCTGGCACAGCTTCCCGGGGCAGTGGAGAAGTCCCCATCTCTGGAGGGATTTAAAAGGTCCTGTGTGGATGTGGAACTTGGGGACATGGGTCTGGGGTGGCCCTGCCAGTGATGGGGGGAACTTGATGATATTTTCCAACCTTAACCATTCTGTGATTCTGTTCTATGATTCTGCTGTGCACTGGAGTGTAATAGCAAGTCAGGGGGGCTCAGCCTCAGGGTAAGTAATTTAACCTTCACAGCCCCTTTGCAAGTCAAGCACCTTTGGGGACCTAAAATGATCCTTCTGACCCACATCCCTGAAATATTTAGGCTTCCAACTCCTGTTTAAACAGTTTCTGTTTCAATATATGTGAAATTAATTGCCATGGTCTATCTGTGCCTCTGGGAACATGGAGAGCGAGGGCCCTAAGTCATTGAGGTGTGTTTGCTTTGAGAGTTGTACTGTTTCCTCATCTCATTCCAAATCTGGAAAAAGCTCTACTGCTGGTAACAAAATAGGCCTTACTACCTGAAGGCAGTTTTCCATGGCAAGACAAAAAGAAACTTCAGAAAGGTGTTAATTTGTGCCTAACAATTCACCTGTCATGGAGTGAATGAGGGAGAGGGAAACAATCAAGAAATAATCAAACAATAATCTTTTCAATGCACAGTCCTGCTTCCTCGTGGGTAGCATCTTTCTTAGTGGGTGAATTATGCCCAGCTATGGCCAGATTCTGTGTCAATTCCTTCTCACTTAGTGTCAAGATTCAAAAGATTAGATAACTATCAACACCAGCATTCTTTATGCTGTTTATATTTCATGTGCAGCATGGTAAAACCAAACAGAACCTGCAGCAGTCCTGGAGGATCAGATAAAGGACATTGCATTGTTGCATTTCCCCAGATTTGAGCACTGGACATGAAAATGGGAGTCTTGGGGAGAGTAATGCACATTAGACATCACCAATGAGAGTGGCTTAGGAAGTGGCAGTCAGGAAGTTCATTTGAGTTAGACTTTTGGATAAAATGTGACTCCAAGCACATGTTTCCCAGTATGTTTTTTTTTTTTTAACTTTACTTTTTTATTTATGGTGTTTTTTGTTTGTTTGTTTGTTTTTATTATTTTTCCCCATGAATTATTTTTAATAGTATTTACTTATTTTATTTATATACGTATTTCTTGTCAGAATTGCAAATACAATGACATCTCTTTGCTAGCACTGGGAGTAGGTAGTCCATGAAAATACCCAAAATTTCTGCCCAGTGTGTTTCTGATGAGTCTGGTATCACCTGTGTGTCAGAAACAACACTGAAAAAAAGACTGCTTGAAAAAGAAGGGTGATCTGAATAGTGTTTATTTGATGTAAAGACAAAAAAAAGAAACCCAACAAAATCCAACCAAAAAAAACCCCCAATTTCAGTAATAAGATAAATTTCAGTAATAAGATTTCAGTAGTAAGTTCTGTTAGCAAAGACAGTGTTTTGAACGATAATGGGAAAAAGCATAATATACATGTTCTGACTGACTTACATGTCAAATTTCCAAATAGCTGTTATTTTCTGAGAGGTGATGGGAAGAATAAATTTGCTGGATAGTGTAAAAATGTAGAATTAATTCTAAATTATGTGCAAAATCTTTCTAAATGGCTGGGACATAGCCTTCATCTTTTGTTGTTTTTCTGTTCTTTGTGTATGATTTCTTTATGGTACTGCCAAAATATCCTTGTTGCTCAGCAACAGCAGGCTGGAATAGCACCAGTCAGAGGAAATCTGCTGATTTACACTGGACATAAATTGTGTTCTCTTGCTTGAGTGCATATTTTGACAGAAGGGTGAAAGCAGCCTCTGTAGATTTGCCTCTCTGAAGCACTCGTGGTCCTGGGTGGGGAGATCTCAGTTCAGACATTAAAATACCCTTTGACACTACAGTTTGATAAATCACAGAACCAGAGAATGGTTTGGGTTGTTTTGGACCCCTGAATGTCATCAGCCCAACCCCCTGCAATGGGCAGGGACATCTTCCACTGCAACAAGTGGCTCAGAGACCTGTCCAACTGGACCCTGACTTTTTCCAGGGATGGGACATCTACCATATCTCTGGGCAGTGAGCCAGTGCCTCACCACCCTACCCATGAAAAATTTCTTCTTTTTGTCTGGTCAGAATCGATCCACTTTTAGCTTAAAACCATCAACCCTTTTCCCATCTCAACAGGCCCTGATAAAAAATTTGTCCACATTTTTCTTAAAGAGATATTTAATTACTCAGAGGCCACAAAAAGACCTCCCCAGAGCCTTCTCTTCTCCAGGTGAACACCTCCAGCTTTCCCAGCCTGGATCCAAAGCCGAGGAACTCCAAACCCCAGGGCATCTCCGTGGCTCTCTGTGCCTGTTCCAAGAATATTCTAGAAAAAACATGACCCCATCTAATCCCAGTTTGGGGGCCTGTCCAGCATCTCCCCCAGGAATGAATCACTGCCTGGTCTTGGGGAGGTTTTTGTAGCTCTGACTATAGCTCTGTTGACCTAGTGCTGTGCCTTGGGCTGATTGTGCCTCCTGTATAGAGCCAGGCTTTGCTCTTGCAGGTTTAAGAAGGTTTGATGCCAAAGGACAGCAAAATGCCAAAAGACTGAGAGAGCTGGGGATGTTCATCCTGGAGAAGGCTCTGAGGAGGACTTAGAGCTCCTCTGAGTGCCTAAAATGGCCCCAGGAGAGCTGGAGGAAGATTTTGGCTAAGTCTTGGGTGGCAGGACAGGGGGAATGAGTTTACACTGCCAGAGGGTAGGGCTAGGTGGGATACTGGGAAGGAATTCCTGGCTGTGAGGGTGGGCAGGCCCTGGCACAGGGTGCCCAGAGCAGCTGTGGCTGCCCCTGGATGTTCCCAAGGTCAGGTTGGATGGGGCCTGAGCAACCTGGGACAGTGGAAGGTGTCCCTGCCCATGGCAGGGGGGTGGAACAAGGACACTTTAACCCAAACCATTTTGTGATTCTATGATTCTGTGCTAAGCACAGATATCAGAATTTAAAAGTTTCCTACGTATCCCACACACACTGATTTAAAATTTTTATTTTCCAGTGTCTTTTACACTACTTGTTTGAGAGGTAACCTATCTTTGGAAGAACTTCATGATAATAAAAAGAGAAAAACTTATACCAAACTTAAAAAAGTATGAATGTATCTTAGAAATTAATTCCACAGAACATTATGTAGATATTTATTAAGTAAATCATGGAAATGCTACATTTTACAAGTGAGTGTCAGTCATACAGAAATACTGTTGAACATCTGAAAACCTAAAACTTCACCAAATGATACTGCCAACAGTTCATCACAAATATTTTACACTCAGGTCTTTGTGATGATTGCAAAAATACATGGTTTGGGTTTCTTTTTTCCCCCTTCCCAAACTCAAAAATCATGCTGGATTTTATTTCATCTGCTACAAGGAAAACAGGTTTTGGTTTGCTTTTCCTGGTGTGACATTAATGCATGTGGGCTCCCGTCAGCTGAAGGACCTGAGCACATGGAATATTTTTGGTGAAGATATGAGCTTCAACATGAGACAGAGTAAGTCAGTGAGCCAGATAGGAAGGTGGCTGAGTTAATGCCTCTTGAGGTGATCTACACTGCTGGGTGCAAGGCCAGCTTCCCTCTTCCCTACCTGCACACCCTGGGAGCCTGGGCAGAGGTGGCACATTGCTGGTGTCCTGCAGAGCTCTGCTGCACTGGTCCTCAAATGTCTCCTTCCCACTGTGGGGCAGAGAGCAATGGCAGAGCAGCAGCTTCACAGAATCACAGAATTGTTGCCAAGGCCACCACTGACCCACGTCCCCAAATGCCACATCCACAAGGCCTTTAAAACCCTCCTGGGATGGTGATGCTACTGTTGCCCCAAACAGCCTGTTCCTAGGCTTGATAACCATGTCTACAAAGATATTATCCCCAATAATCCAATCCAATTTAAACTTCCCCTGGCCCAGCCTGAAGCCATTCCCTCTCCTCCTGTCCCTCTTCCCTTGGAGCTGTCCCCCAGCTGTCCCCTCCTGTCTGGAGTTGTGCAGAGCCACAAGGTCCCCCCCGAGCCTCCTGAGCTTCAGCAGCAGGCTGGGACAGTGCAGCATTTTGCTGTTTGATATTCCTGGGCTGAGTGGGACAGTGCAGGGAGAGAAGTTCAGAAGATCAGCTCAAATTAGTTCTATTTGTGCATTGATTGAACAGAGCCCTTTTATTGCATAGGAAAGGGACAGCAATGACTTTCTTGCTGTCCCTCCCCCCCCTTTGCTAACCCATCACCAAGTTCAGGTATTAACAGAAATCATGAGATTAACACAAAAATCACAAAAATCATGTCTATCTTATGTTTGTTGATTGCTAATGAACATCTCTTTCCACAGGGTTTGAGAGGTCCTCCAGGTAGAATTCTCCACAACCTATTTTCTACTTGGCAAGGAGTGCTCTTTATTCCATTTCTCTGCTACAGCAAAACTCTCTAAGATGCCTCCTATTGCTGTTACAAGATATTTAGCCATTAATTTGAAGTCCCCTCATATGCTGAAAGATGCTCTTTATTTCTTTACATCTGATTTCGGCGTCTTCAATTTCACAGAGAGATTTTTCTTTTCAGCTTTTAAGTCATTTTCCCATTGCTTATAATTCAAGTGTCTTTTCAGACATGTGTGCTTTAAAATCATAACAGGTTGATCTTGGGGAAAGCTCCTTCCAGCACAGCCCAGTTCTACCTAATAGGAATCTTCTTAATTAAACAAACAGACGTGGTGGGAAAAGTCTCTCCACGCAGAAGATGGTGTTGGACATTGTAGCACACAAATCACAGTCTGTTGGGCAAACACGTTGTGCTCTTGCCTTGCAATCTGCTGAGTTCCTCTCTTCTTGGGTCTCTATGCCTCACAGCAGGACCTCTCATGTTTCTTCATCATCAGATAATAAGCTCGGTTGGCTTCTGGGTAGGTGACTTTGGAGAGTGGCAGCCTGCAGATCGCAGAGTGGTTTGTGGTCATTAGCAGGAAGGTCAGTGCAGACAAGCAAAAAGGCCAGGTTCCAGATGGCACCCCAAACTGCAAAGAAAAATAACAAACCACCTATTCACTATGTGTCTTTCTTTTATTAGAGTAACACCCAGAGCCAGCAGTGCTCTAGGCTCGGTTTTGCACTGAGTCTTTCCTTAGGGAGGCTGGGTTTCTTTATGATGTCTTGACATTGGGCATCAGCCTGCAACATCTACCAGCTCTGGTGAGAGAGAGGGCTACCTCATCTTCCATGGGGGAAGGTTTCTTGGGTGGACACGAGGTAGGAGAGGGTGACAATGAGACAGGAGAGCAGATACCAGAAACATTCAGCTTTTCCCTGGACTGTGGTACTGACTGGCTTTTGGCAACTGAGAAAAGAAGTTAACCCAAATTTAATGTTTCTTTACACACGTGCAGGGCCCTTTGTCCAATTGCTTCTGGCATGAAGTACATATCTGGAAGAGGGGAGATGTTCTAGCAGCCTGGCAGTTCCTAAAGCAGATTCAGGAGAGCTGGACTCACAGAGAGGGACTTTGGGGAAGGGCTTTCCTCTGACAGAGGGCAGGGTTAGATGGGATATGGGGAAGAAATTCTTCCCTGTGAGGGTAGTGAGGTCCTGGCACAGGGTGTCCAGAGAAGCTGTGGCTGTCCCATTCCTGGAATTGTTAAAGGTAGAAGGGGCTTGGAGCACCCTGGGACACTGGAAGGTGTCCCTGCTCATGGCAGGGGGTGGAATTTGATGAGTTTTAAGGTGCCTTTCAACCCAAACCATGATTCTGTGATCTCACAAGTGTCGAGAGCTGAGCTGTGGAAGTTTATGCAAACTCTGAGGATGGAAAGTGGCAAGTGATTCCAAGTCACCTGTTCCAGTGGGAATGACACCAACCCCCTGGGCAGATAGTAATCCCCCTCCCAGACCATTTCTGCCTTTGGCTGAATTTTTCTCCACATATTGGTGTTTTGTCTGACAAGCCAGGGAAATTTAGTGCTGGAAATCAGCCCTTAGCTGATACACTACTTACCACAGACAACATGTGGGTCACTGCTGCTCCCAGGTAGGCACTGAAGAGTGCTGTGAAAGAGAAATGCAGTTCCTGGTGAATTCAGTTGCTCATGGAGTAGAACAGCAATGACAAACATCTCTCCTGCCTTGGGTAGCTCAACCAGTGATTATGACCTGTCTGGACAGTGCCCTGCTAAACCCCTTCCTGTGTCCCCTCCAAACTGGAGCTGAGAGCTGATGGGAGGGGCAAAACAAACAAACAAACAAACAAACAAACAAACAAAACTGGAGTGGTGAAAGATGTGCTGTGGCATCACAGGCTTTTGAAAAATGCAATGACATGGAAAGTATGTAGCTTGATGGAGGGGGTTAAATAGGAAAATAACCCTCCCACTCTCATCTGTCCTGCCTCCAGGGCTTGAAGGTGGGTCAATGACATACAGAGCTAAATCTTTCTTATATGAGCACTGAATGAGCAATAGTTTCACTCCCAGCTCGCTCTGATATTGAAATTTCATATGGAATTGCCTTATAAATAATTCTTCAATCCTGCTGCGTTGCCCAGCTCATGCCTTTGATCCATTTCAAGAAAATGGGGAATGTGTACTGTCTAACCAGAGTAGAGCTGCACTCTTCTCAAAGATTAGGCATGTCCTTCTTCAAAGAAGGAATTTGAGCTGGTATCTATGGCTGGAAAAAAACCAAACCCATGATTCATCCAGCAATGAGCGAACAAACGCAATTAATGACCCAAAACAAAGCATCTGATTTCAAAGACCTCCATTAACATATGTCCACCTATCACAGCTCCTTCTTTAAACACAACTCTTGGCCAAGAATGAAAGCACAGGGAAGTGTTGAAGCCGTGGCTCCAACACCCAGCCCCACCACTCGTCAGCCTCACCTACATCCATCTGCCTGCCCGGAGTGCCCGTCTGGCTCCAGCCCACCTCTGCTGCAAAGGGATCCTGTCTGACTTCAAGGGGAGGTGAAAACCTGCTGGGTACCTACCACAGGCCATGGCCAGGAGGTGTGTCTGCCAGGTGAGAGCCAGGAACATGCCCCCGATGGCAGCACAGGACAGGGAGCTGTTGTAGCCCCACAGCCCCGAGTAGATCTGGTTAAACGGCGTTGCTAAGCTCAGCCCTGGAAAATAAAGTCAGAGGAATGTGTAATTTCTTGGCCAAAGAGATAAAAGCGGTGGAGAAGTGGCATGAGTCCATATTTTCAAAGGTTCTAGCCAGCATTTGTACATGGTAGCTGTCTGTAGTCATGTTGCTATGGTCTAAGGGGCTAAGGGAATCGTGACAGGATTCTCCTGTTGCTGCTGAGCTGACTTTGGTGATTTGATTTCAGCAGAACCCACATGAGTGAATGACCATACATGTGAACCTTAAATGAATCCCTGAGGCCTGCACATTCAGGCTGATAGCTATGACTTTCATTGATCTGCCCTTAAACCCACCAGGGTACACACAGAAATTAAGTATTTTGTGCTAAAAATTAAGCTCAACACAGCAGACACTTTTTTCATCTGAAGGTTTCCACCATCATAAAACAAGGTAAGAGAATGGGGAAGTGAATCAAAAGAATTCTTAAAACAGAAGCTTGAGTATATTTTGTTTCCAAGCAGCCTTTCTCCAGTGGGTGAAATACTTGTGGCTTTAATTGCCCCACTTATTGCAGTTCCTGTTTTGTTCTCCATGCTTTTATATAAATCTGTGGCACAAGCCAAATCATTACCTGCCAGCATCCCCACTGCTGAGCCGATCACTGTGTGGACACAAATGAGTGGAGAGGAGATAAACAAACCAATCAGGAAAATTCCCCCAGTCCAGGGATTGTCACAACCATAAACTTGGCCCACGCCAACTGGGATGGATTGCAGGAGCTGTAGAAATTAACAAACCAAACAAAACAGTTTTTTATCACCTTTGTAACTTTTTCTTTTGTTTTTAAAGCTATTTTTCTTGGCCAGGCTCATGTTTTGCATTTGTTGGATGCAGTCTTTCTTTTGAAGTGGAATATTTGGACTGGTCTCAGGAGGCAGCAGGGCATTTCCACAGGGTTTCCCCTTCAATGAAAATGAGTCATGGCTTGTTCCCTTGCCCTGAGCTCCTCTGCCAGGTTTTTGCTCCAAGATCAAAGGTAAAGATTTTGTGAAGGGGTTTAATCATCCTCTTTGCATATGCTGCTCACTGGACCATCTTTGCATATCCATAGGGACCATCAGAGTGAACTTAGGGGATGGTTGGGATTCACTGGAAATATGAGCAAGAGATGCTGGGCTGGTGGGACAGAGCCCAGCTTGGTCACAGCTTAGAGATGATTTTGAGGCACTTTTCTGTATACTATATTTATAGTCCCCATAAAACTATCTGCCACGGTAAATGTTCTTTGAGAAATGTCACTTGTGGGTTTCTATTCAGTGTCAATTAACTTCCTTTTCTTAATCACTCCCTGGGAACTCCTTAAAATAGTCAGCTGAGCCTTAGGAGAAAATAGTCACTCTGGTATCTGTATTGTATATGGTGTAATCCAGGAGAATAAAATGTTCCTTTGGAAAGGTCTCACTTGAATATAAATTAAAAATATGTGAATGTGTACCTGCACCCAAGTTTTTAACCATTCTAACAGTAATATCTGCTCGCTCATGTCTAATCAGAAAGATGCAATTTTATAAACAGCCTGTATCTGAAAAATTAAATTATCCTATGAGTTAACTGGAATTCTCAGGACAAACTTAGCTATGGGGAGATGATCAGTATATGCATAGAAATCAAAATGGGTAATTAGATTCAAGAGAGTGTTTGAAGATTGTAATCTATACACTTGGATCCAACTGCACATGAAAATCTAATTTTCAAGCTATCAAAAAGGTACATTCCTAGACTAAACCCTTATATTTTGGATAATAGTTCTCTTATGAATCAAATTTTGTATTGCCTGGCCACAATGCAGTAACAAAGGAGGTGGAGCTGCTGCAGCCAGTGCAGAGGAGGGTGATGAAGGTGCTGCCAGGGCTGGAGCCCCTCTGCTCTGGAGCCAGCCTGGCACAGCTGGGGCTGTTCAGCTGCACAAGAGAAGGCTCCAGGGAGAGCTGCGAGCCCCTGGCAGGGCCTGAAGGGGCTCCAGGAGAGCTGCAGAGGGACTGGGGACAAGGCCTGCAGGGACAGCACACAGGCAATGGCTCCCAGGGCCAGAGGGCAGGCACAGATGGGATCTTGGGCAGCAATTGCTGGCTGGGAGGGTGGGCAGGCCCTGGCACAGGGTGCCCAGAGCAGCTGGGGCTGCCCCTGGATCCCTGGCAGTGTCCAAGGCCAGGTTGGATGGGACTTGGAGCAGCCTGGGACAGTGGAAGGTGTTCCTGCCCATGGCAGGGGGGTGGCACTGGATGAGCTTTAAGGTCCCATCCAATGCAAGCCATAGGAATTTATAAAGGAAGATAATACATTTCTGTAGTGTTTTTAACTGTAAATGAAGGGGACTGTCACCTTAAGGCATCCTACCATTGTGATTTCAGCATCTGCCCAGGTGATGTTCGGTGTTGCTGTTGCAGGATGAATGACAGTTGTAGGGAAGAAGAGGTTGTGTGGTCCTGAAGCAGCCAGGTAGAGGGTCAAGGCCAAGTTGAAAGGCAAGGTGAGAACAGGCAGGTCCCACTTAGAGAAAACTGCACTTAAAGCACTGGTGAAAATAGGGCTGAAAGAAGAACAAAATGATCTCACTGGAAGCTTGTCAGATGGACAAAAATCACACCAGAACCACGTCGAAATATAAACCCAGCTGCAGAAAATTTGGTCTATTTAAAACAAACAAAAACCCAAACCAAACCAAAAACTCTTCTCCTCCTTCTATCTGTTTAATTTCCTCAATATTCCTGATCAAATCAGAGGCAGAAAGGGTCACTCCATAAGTTTCCTACTCCTTCAAAGGCAATTATCAATGTACAGATTCCTGTCACATTATGTTAGTATGTATTCTGAATTTGGTAAGCATGAAGGAGACAGGATCCAGTGCTTCAATGGAGTTATTTCCCAGCTCAATCTCAGTGTTTGCCTATTCTTTTTAGCACCTGAGGTGGGCTGAGACTATGATACCCATGGTGGGTCTGAGTGAACTGTGAATGTGGCTGTGTGTCCTTGCTCAATCTTGTGGATCAGCAGTAAAAGCTGACATCAAAGTGACTGCAACACCACATGAAATTCAGGCAGACAAATTACATGTGTGGTTTTAGCAATCTGCAGCTAGACATTTTGGGGTCAAAGACCAGGTTTCAAAATTTTTTGCTGGCCAAATACCTAGCGGATTATGGTGTCATATATATGAGTAAAATATTACTAGTTGTTTGTTTTGATTAGTGTCAACCATCATGTCTTGGGACCACTGAACAGCTTCTGTGCTTGGAGAAGTAAATTTTCATGACATTTTTATATGGTGACTTAAATAGATGAAACACTTGTGGTTGATGATGGTAGGAAATAGTGAAAATAATGTTCCTCTTGAAACAGAAATGAATTGATGCATCACAGCAATATGACTCACATTCAGAACATTGAATTACACATGATCAGCCACTGATTTTTGTTTTCCCCACTGGGATTTTTTGTGATTGTGTGGGTATTTTTACTTATTTCTGGATTACATCTGAGTTTAGAAGTGTAAATAACAATGCAGATTTAACAGATTTAACATATGTGTTAGTTGTGTTCCCTTTCCAGGGCTGGCTGCAGAGAAACGGAACAGCTCAGTCTCAGGTGTGGGGACTCTGGGGCTGGAAGGAGAAGCAGAGGAGCAATCTGACTTACCAGGTCATGGACACCAGTGTCACAGGCAGGAGGAGCCACCAGTTGTAGTCTCCATCAGCAGAGAAGACAGCCATCAGCAACCCCACCAAGACCCCGTTGTATCCATACAGGCCTGCTGCTATGGCTGATCTGTGTGGAGGAAACAGCTGTCCTGAGGTTGCTTTGCTCACATCAGCCCTCCCTCCCCACCCAACTGTGGCTCTGTTTGGGGATGATCTGCTGGAACTCATCCACTGAAATTCAATTTTGCACACTTGGGTCAGCACTACCCCTTCTGCAGGTTTGTCCAGTGTCCCCCTGCACCAGGTGCAGCTGCTGGAAGGATCTGTCAGGTCCTACCAGACCAGATACATGCCCAGTCAAGGCTGGATCACACAATCATAGAAGGTTTGGGTTGGAAAGATCCTTAGAGACCACCTTGTTCCAACCCTATGCCATGGTCAGGGACACCTCCCGCTAAATTCAGGCTTCTCATCCACATCAAACATCTAACACATAAATCATCACTGAAGTGGCCACCCGAGGGGGAAATGGATGGACTTACCTGTCCTGACCCAGAATAAGTGCTGTTAAAGTTGAGACAACTGTTCCCACACATCCTGTGAGTGTCCACCATGGGTTCTGCAGCAGGAGGCCAGCCAGAATGACCAGGCCACTGAGGGGATTGTTGACAAACATCACCTGGGATATCCCACGCAGCACCCAGTCAAGGAGCTGGATCATGAGAGGTTTGTCTGGAAAAGATCAAATCCAGTAATAAAACAAGCCCCCCTAAAGTCTGCAGATGGTACTGATTTGGGATGTATTTTTGAAACTCAGGAAAAGTTTTGGCAGTGGGACTTGGCACCACGACTGAAGCAATGAATCAACAAGACTGTAAAACCTGACAGGGATTTATTATGGTCCACAGTGAAGGCTTACAGCTGGAAAACTGAGATGAACAGTGAGGTTGCCAGAACCCTGTGTTATAAAGTACCCTGGACCAGATTCATATGAACCAGCTAATTTATGATGTCTGTGGCTCAGATGGCAAATCGTGTGTGTATCCCACTGCTGATTTATTGCAGGGACCAAACACACCTACCTATGTGTAATTTAACTTCACAGTGGCATTAAGCTTGACAGAAACTGCTCAGCTGAAAGGACATGGAATGTTAAGAAGAATGGCAGAGTACAGAATAACCATCCAGGGCCATGTTCTGTGGGACTAAATTCACTTTGTACATGGCATGCTGGGAGGTAAATGTCATCTCAGACATCCCCAAGATTTAAGCAGTATGTGGATCTCTGGACAAAGCTGCTTTTTTCCCCCTACAAAATGAACATAAATCAGGGTAGAGGTAGTTTCTGTACTACTCTAACTTGAATCACATCACTAAGAAGTTAGTTATTACTCCTTTGATGTACTTTTTTTTTTTTAATCCACTGTCATTAGTCACCATGAAGTAGGTTTACCTTTCAGCCAGGTGCCAAAATCCTTCATGTCTCCAGTGAGGTATCCCACAGCTCTGCAGAAACTCTTCCCACCTGTGCTCAGTGGATTCTGCTTCATTGACATTCTTTCCTCCTTGGTTTCTATCTTGACATCAACACAGTTTTCCATGTTGATGTTCTCAACCTTTGGTAAAATTTAAGGGAAAAGAAAAAAAAAAAAAGAGTTCATGACAATGTCTCTTTCTGACCCCTGTTTATTCTCTTTACCACATAAATGATCACCACATGTTACTTTGGAACCAGAAAGAGGAAGGTCCTTACTCTGAACCCCTGATTCTTTTGTCTCCATGAGCACATTCCCTCTTCATGTTCTCTGTCCTCCCAGACTTCCACACAGTTATAAGAATATGTCTCATTTATTAAGCTTCTCTGCTGCTTAACCCATACTTCCAGTTTGAATTTATCCATCAGACATCAATAAGAGGCACCTAAATTCAGTTTCATAATCACATACTGGGATCAGTTTAACCTTTCTCTTGAGCACAGGCTTAGCCTGGGGTTGTCTGTGCTGCCTTATTCCATTGCATGCATTCATACATTCCTTTTTCTCATTTGAACTGAACTTTAAGCTGACTGATCTTTAGAAGAACCCAGCATTAATTCAAGAGTTTCATGCCCAAACTCACAGTTCTTGCTTTCCTCTCTGCCTTAATCATGTTGCTTTCTTCTCTGCTGAGGCAGTACTGGGGACACATGTCAGAAGCTGTAGTAAGAAACCCTCAAGACTAATGAAAATACACTTATTAAATTCACCAGGTGCTATAAAAAGTTTAAATAACTTAGGGGACTGTTATAGGTCCAGCAAAGGTGTTTAGGCCTAAATAAGGTGTTTGGGAGGACTGGGAGATGAGATCCTCTTTGGGACACACACCCTTTGCATCAGGGGTTGCTAGAATAACCTCTGGCATCTCATACAGCCTAGACAGCATTATTCAGGCACATGGATCAGAGGCTTACACCTGACAGTAAAAATCAGTGCCTATAGCCAATTCATTGTTTGCCTAAGAAGAGCCAATTCTGAATAAGAAGTCATCAAATAAATAAAAAAACACCCGTTTCTGGAGCATACTCTGTTTCCTGAACTAATTCTTGGTGATTATCAAGCCAACACCAGACAAAGTGTGTTGTTGTGTGAGTACAGACCAGTGGTGCTTCAGGTCTCACTGGTGAGTGCCAGCTTGTGCAAGAAATAGTGAATTTATACTGGGAGTTGATAGTCTAAATAGGATGATACAGACACACAGGTCTTGTGTTAGTTCTTGACTCACTCAAAACTTTATTAAAGGCCTTGTGAACAGTGTGGGGAGAGAACCCATAGCTCAGAAACACAGATGTTGAGTACTGAAGCTGCTTCACCCCTGGGCATTTCACTTCCAGACCCTCCAGTGTGGTCAAGCAGCTCTGTGTAGGGGAAAGCCTGGTTAATGCACCATTGCTTAATCCTGGCCAGTTTCTTGCTCTTGTGGTACTGGAGGGCTGGTGGTGACATTTCAGGAGGCAGTAAATATTTGCACAAATAATAAGTGGATATTTTCTGCCTTCTGGAAGAGCTCAGCTAATAAAAGGATAGGTTCCATAGGAGAGGCTGATTACAGGACCAGTATATACAGAAAAGTATTGAGTTTGGCTTTGTGCACATGAAGATAAGGACCTGGAATAAAAAGGCTAAGCAAGAAAAGAAAAGAGGAAAGAGTGGTGCTGGGGATTGTGTCTTGACACAGGAAGGCTTTTTTGGGTCTGTTATAATTCATGATGTTAATTCATTAACCTTCACTTTTTTCATACTTTATTCTGGAATAAGTGAGTTGAATGTGCTTTCAGTTAAATCAAAATTTCCAGCCAAGATAAATACTCTCCATTTGGTGAAAGCACATTTACATTTTCCTTTTAAAGGATCTCCCTCTTTATGCAGCTTGAGCTTTCCCTGTTGCTAACCCATAAAATGAAGTGTTGCTGCAGTGCAGAGTGATGCTGTGAGACCCTGGGTGTTCCTCTGCAAGCTGAGTGAGGAGCTGTTTGCACTCAGGAGTCTGCAGAATGGGATTTTATGTGCATGTGAAGTGTTGGAGTCACTGTCCAGTCCACTTGTACAGTGGAGATAAAAATGGATGAGGCTGAGAGCCTGAATTCACCAAAAAATTGATGTATTGCTTTGTCATATAAAGGTAAGAGTGAGCTGGCAGTGCTTCTCTGCCCTGGGTTTCCATGGGCAGAAATGAAGTCAGCTCACTGCAGCTAGCCTGGCAAAAAGACCAGGTGACCTGGTCAGTCACTTGCACTGACCTGTCTCCAACTCACACCCAGTGAATGCCCAGCGCATTCCGGAGCATTCGGAGTCACAGAGGCTGGGGGTGACTGTGGTTCCTTCCACCCAGCAGCGCTGCTAAACTCATGTTTGTTATGTCACAGAATCATAGAATACTTTGTGCTTTTAAGCTCATCTATTCCAGCCCCTCAGGCACTCCCATTTGATCTAGGGATGGGTCTCTTTAGAGGGACCAGAGGAACTTCATGCATTCAGTAGAGCGTGTGGTGAGTGACAGGACAAGGGGCACTGAGAGAGGGCAGGGTTAGATTAGACATTAGGAAGAAATTGTTCCACGTCAGGATGGTGAGGCCCTGTCAGGGATTGCCCAGAGAAGCTGTGGTCGAACCATCCCTGGAAATGTTCAAGGCAAGGCTGGACCGGTCCTGGAGAAACCTGGGCTAGTGGAAAGTGTCCGTGCCCATGGCACAGAGTGGGACTGGATGGGCTTTAAAGACCCCTTCCAACCCAAACCATTCTGTGATTATTTATGCTAAGAAACCATCATTGAACAGCCTCCTCACCTGCAGAGCAGCCAGGTGGGAAATGGGTGTAGGCCAAGAAAACCTTTGGTTTAGGATGGGGTCTTCATGACACAGTAAAGACCCAGATCCAGCCCCACTGGTTTCATGACTTCCCTGAATCCCATCCCAGGCACTCTGTGGGGGCTGTGTCCTGTCTGGGGGGGGGTTTGTTGTCACCACAGCCCTGAGGCTTGTCCCATCTGTTCAGAAACACAAAGTATGAAGGACTTGCACTACTTCTACTTAGTTGTCAAATAAGAGCATAAAGAGGTAGTGAAACACTTGGAAACTGGCATCAGCATAAACTTTTTTAGGCATTTTTAGTGATTTTACACAGCACTACCTACCATATATATGCACAGATTAATGATTTGTTAACATATTATGTTGCTTCAGGGAATAGGTGATAGCAGGTATTTAAGAAAGGAGAGAATGCAAAAGGTGTCTTATCTCAGAATTGTGGATAAGCTCAAAGAATTTTAACACAGTGATGTCTGAATAATAAGAGTGAAGTGTACATGTTCTGATGGGGATTTCATGTGTGCTGGTCTGCAGCAGGTCTTTTGAAGACCTGCAGCTCAAGTTAAGCAAGCACATGGTTTTCACTGAAAGTGTTCTTTTTACTTAGTGCATAAAGGAAGGAAATGGAAATAATTGCAAAAAGAGTGCTCTGCTGGAACAGACTGCTTGGCTTCTGCAGGGGGGCAGGTTTGGTTTTTGGTTTTTTTTTTTATTCTTGATATCTATTAGGAAAAAAGAAGAGAAACTATTGGAAACCATTTTCATGGGAAGTGAGAGCTTCCCATGAAACAAAACACAAAACATAAAAGATGTTTCTCTTTCATGAAGATGCAATCATCACAGGGCCGAGATGTTAATCTACCGTGTTTTTAAAATCATCCTTTCAGAGTTAATAAATGTCCTGTGGCAAAGTACTGACGTTATGCAACCCCGTGTCTCCCTAAATCAATTTTCCTTCCACTTGTGTACACTTCCTCCCTGTCACGCCATACCCACGGCATCTCAGTCATGCCTTGTTAAGGCTGCACTCCTGCAGCACCTGGCCCTGCAAATACTCCTTTATCCACCTGCTGAGGAGGAGACAAGCCTGGCCACAGGTTGGTTTTGTGTTGTGCATGCTAAGAGCAGTGTTGTGCTTGCAGCTGGGAGAGGGACAGAGCCTTTAGTTTGGCTGATTGATACTCCCAGGCGCTTCCAAGCTTGGACATGGGGCTTTTACCTGTGGAAATGCAGCAAAGTTATCTAGTGCTTTCTCTTCTTTCTGGAATTTTCCTCTCTCCCTGCCAAAATCCAGGTTTCTCCGAGGGATTAATTTATGGTGAGGTATTTGTTTGTGCAAGGACCCGAGGACCTGCTACCGCACAATCGCAGCCATTGTATCGTGCATTCTCTGAATTGTTGCTGTGAAGTCTGCGGGCAGCCAAGCTCTGTGAGCAGCCTGTTTTTAGAGGAATTCCTGCATCCAAGCACAATAGGAGGAAAGGGCCAGACTCTGAGCAGCTCTAATTCCAGCAGAGCCTGTGTAATGCTAGCAGGGGTGTAGTAAAGCTGGATTAATATTGTGTTAGGCATAGGAACACACGCAAGCACAAGCACAATCCTTGAAACAGGTTATAATGCACTTGACCCTCACTGGAAGAAAATAGTTCAGGTTCTCCCATAGAAGATATATGTCAAAGTATTAGTTAAAAAAAAAAAAAAAAGCTTACTCCTCAGATTCAAATATTCATTAAACTCACATACAATTCAGTTTTCAGAGACCCATCTCTCAGGGACAGAGAAATACAGAAACACTATCTCATCAGCTGTGTATTATTACTATCTGGGCATTTTCATTTGGCAGAATGGAAAGACAATAAAAGGAAATGTTAAAGAGTTCTAGTTATTTCTTTTTAAAAGTTATTTCTTTTCTCTATTTCTTCCAAGGCTCAGCCACCTGGGCTAAGCAGAACTAATAAATCCTCACCCTGCTAGAAGCTTCTTGATAACTGATATTCTTGTGCTCCTCCTGAGCCTCAGCTGCTCTCCTTCAGCAGAACTGCTCAAATGCTGTTTGCCAGGTGTTTTGAGGGAGAGGAAAGACCCAGGTAAGTCAGTAACAGTGTGCATTAAAAAGAAAGAACAGAGTGCTCTTACCTCTCAGATGAGCTTGGGAGTAGCTGTAGGTTTGCTGGTTAGGCCAGAAGGAAAGTAGGGAAAAAGAAAATGTCCCACTGGCTTATATAGGCTAGCAAGGCTCCTGTCCTGATATTACTGATTTGTTTCTCCTCCCACTTAGTGAGCTCCAAGTGAATGTTAAGAAAGTTCCCCTTTGAATTCTCCACCTTTCCTCTTGCTCTGTCCTGGGTCTCTTGCCAACAATCTATCCAAATGTCCTCTTTCCTGATGGCTTTTTTTTAAAAAAAAAAAAAAAAATTATTTTTACTTTTTTTTTTTTTTTTTTTTTTTTTTTTTTTTTTCTATTTTTTTTTTTTTTTAATCTCCTCTAACTTTGTCCTTTCTCCTTCTCTACCACTGAAAAGAACAGAAGATTTTAAAATGGACTCTCAGTGTACCTGAGCTTTCCCTCTCTAGCATTATCCTCCTTATACAATACAACTTAGTATCCTTCCTTATCAAAATTCTGACCTGGGAATTTTGTGGAACCTGTGGAACACAGCATTTTGTGTTCAGCAGCCTATCAAGTTTTCCTCTTTCTGGGTAGCTTTCAGAAGCACTATTCTGTTAATGAAATGCAGTGGAAGACCTGGTGACCTCCCGGTGTTTAATTGCTTTTTATCAATTATTTGAGAAATTCAAGGGGTATTTAAAAAAAAATTAACCTATTCTACTCATCTCACTGGAGGAATCTGAAGTATCAGAAGTGTGGCGTATTTGAGAGGTCTGTAAGGCTGTGAAAGTGCTGCAAATGACAAGAAGATGCTGGAGAGGGAAGTCTTGAATAGCAATGCAGGAGAAAGGGCAGAGAAGAAGATGGTGAACTTATGGGACCTTTTAGGCTAATTTAAGCCATAGCAGAATTCACTTTAGTTCTCTTTCACTAAAGATGAACTGATGGCTGAGAGAAGCAACCTTGCAAATTGAGCTGGGTGCTGGAGAGAATGGTTCATTGTTATACCAGAACCCAGCTAGATGCTTTATGACTTTGCTTCCCCCAGCCCTATGGAAACAGCATCAGCATGCACATGAGCTGGAGGGATGTTATTCTCACTGCACTCATTCCCAGGCTGCATCTCTTTTGATGGAGATGTTTTTAACAGCAGACTGGATTTTTTTCTCGCCTAAGAGGAGGGCATCTGATATAAGCTGTCAGCTTAGCATTGCTGCAAGAGCTAGTCTTCCTCTGATCAAATAGGCAGCAGCCCTTGTGAGTGAGCCAGACACTGTCATCCTACGCCTTTGCACCCAGTAGAACATGAAATTTTGCAGGGGAAGCTGCTTCAGTCTAGTGCAGTTAACATATTTTCCCTTTACCGTTAATTTCTCCTCGGGCTGCCTTTGCTTTCTGACTGGTGAAATGAATCTTTGCATGTCCAAAGAAGGGAAATGCATTGGGTGATTTGGATGGGAGAGCCTCACAGGGAGTCTGTTCAGAATGAGTTTTGATCTTCAGACCTCTCATATTTCAGGGATGCCCAGGCCTGGCTTCAAGTTATTTCAAGCAACATCTTCTCAGCTCTCCCTCAAAGGGGTGCAGCACATGGGGCAGGCAAGGCTCACTCCTGGGTTGTGCTGTAGGGTATTTCTTTCCTCCAGGGAATCACAGATTCACAGAATATTCTGAGTTGAAAGGGACCCACAAGAATCATTGAGTCCAACTCTTTAAGTAAATGGCCCCTAGAGGGAATGAACTCACAACAATATTAGCACCATGCTCTGACCAACTGAGCTAATGTCAGGGTCACAGAACCCCAGAATGTTTTGGGTTGGGAGAGACTTTAAAGCCCATCTCATTCACCCCCTGCCTTGAGCAGGGACACCTTCCACTATCCCAGGTTGCTCCAAGCCCTGCCCAACTGAGCCTGGAACACTTCCAGGGATGGGGCAGCCACAGGCAGGGACTGTGCCAGGGCCTCCCCACCCTCACAGGGAACAATCTCTTCCCAACATCTAATCTCCACTGCTCTCTGTCAGCACGAAGCCACTCCCACCTGTCCTGTCACCACAAGTCCTGGTACAAAGGAACCAGATTCAGGACTGCTCTGTCTGATTCTGGTGCTTTAATGAGGTATTTGACAGGTTGGAGCGACACACAAAAAGCCAGTGGCTGGCAGGTCAGTGATGGATATCTTGGAGTGGTGCATTGTTGGATTATCAGAGCTGGTTAATAAGTAACAGGATCCCAGTCTGCTGATGCCCATGTGGGAATGAGATCCCTGGCAGCAGCCTGCTCTGGGATGGAGGCAGAGCAGGGAAGACCTCCAGTGCCATGGACAGATCACTGGATCCCAGGTGCAGCCAGCTATTGGAGAGGTGGATGCAGGAATGCCTGCCTGCAGCTGTGTGCCCTAGGCAAAGCCCTCCTGGTTGCCTGAGGACTGAGATTCCCCCTGTATAGGATTGATGTAGAAAGGTGGGAATGATGGAAAACCTCCCAGGTGTAACTCAGTGCCAGTTCTGGTGCCTGGCACCAATCTCCAGTGATGGCCACTCAGTGATGTTGGTATCCTTTGGGGTTCAAGGTGGGAAGGCTGAACCTGCAATAGCCATTCCTAAGCAGAAGTGTTGAGATGTGCCACGTGTTTGTCATTAAGCTGTCAAGTATCACCTGCCTGGGAGTGGGCCACCAGCTCTGGGTGACCAGGTAAATGTGTGCACATTGATCATGCAGGTTACACAGGGGACTAGAGAGTTGCCTCTTTGTTTTAAGCATGTGTGAAGACCACTTGGTACTGAGGGCAAGGCAGCTGGTGTTGGTGTCTGACAGCTAAGCTCTGTGTGATTTAGGAGGTCCAAATCTGTGACTTACCCCACCAGCTCTCCGCTGCTGAAGATGCTTGATATTTTTTCTTCTGTGCTCTCTGGGAAGGTGTCTCTGAGAAGATCCCTTGGACCAAGCCCAGTGCTTGACGTGGTCAGAACAGGGGTTGGTCATTGGATCTCAACCAGATGCAGCACCAGAAAAATGCTGAATGATCCCTGACTGGTTTAGCTCGCCCGGCAGGAGCTGTCTGGCTGCATCAGCTGGGTACAAAGCCTGAACTGGTCAGCTGTGCCAGGAAATACTCTAATAGCCCTAATTCAGCTTCATACACTTTGGTTTCACTCCTTTCTCAAGCCTAAGTGGCCTTGAAGTGGTGCATTAAAAAAGACTTGGTAGCAGATTGGCTTTCACTGCTGTTTTTGGCTGTGCTCCTTGACTCGGGTTTTGCCGCTGGGAATAGGTCTGCTCGGGGAGCTGCATCAGCTCTTGGACTCCAACAAGTGCTTTAAAATGGTGCAAATCCATGTATGGAGCTTTGCAGGTGGCTAAACCCCAAGTCCTGGTCTGCTTTGGCTAGGTGGGGTGTGGATATGTGACCAGTTTGTGAGAGAAAGGGAGGGATCCCTTCCCTGGAAATGCTGACAGCATTCCTCCTAATGCAGCCCACAGAAATATTGGCTTTCTTGCTGCAGGGACACCTTGCTGCACTGTGCTCACCTTGGTGACCACCAGGACCCTCCAGGCCTCTTCTGCCATGCTTCTTTCCAGCTGGAGGGCCACCAGCATGTACAGATGGAATTGTTCCTTCCCAGATGTAGGCCTCTCCACTTCTGGAAATTCAAGGGGTTCTTGTCAGCCCATTTTTCCAGCCTGCTGAGGACCCTCTGGATGCCAACACAACCCTCTGGTATTCCCAACACTACTCACAGTTTTGTGCCTTCTCCAGATTTGCTGAGGGTGAACCCTGCTCCAACATTCGGGTCTTTAATTAAGAAGTTAAACTTACTGTGCCTATCTTACACCACTAATTACTGGCCTCTACATGTAATTTGTGCCACTGATTATAACACTTTGAGCTCAACCATTGAGCCAATTTTCAATCCAACTTGCTTCACATTTATTTAGCTCATACTTCATCAACTTGTCTGTGAGGATGTTATGGGACAGAGTGTCAAAATGAGGTGATGCTCCAAATTTGCTACAGCAAGGTAAGGGACTTTTGCAGCTCACCTAGGCTGACTGTGAGCAAACCTAATGTTTCATTTTCAGAAGTACTGCCAGTCTGTGGTTTTTCTGGAGGTGTGAGGAGAGCTGGCAGTGGTAATGGAAGTATGGCATGAGTGGGAGGGAGCCTGTGTCCTGGCTGAGGACACAGCTCCTTTGGCCAGCTATGGTTTGTCCTGTCCCACAGGCAGGGCTCCTGGAGGAGCAGGTCAGCCCCCATCAACACCTGTGTCCACTTTGCTTTTCATCATGTTGTTTTTATGAGTGAGTGAAGAGTGGAAAAATATGTTTCAGCACAGAGCACCACAGGGTCTGTCACAATCTTGGACTTGTTTGCTAAGGGCAATAGTTTTGGGTTTATATAGAGCCAACAGCTGAGCTGGTATGGGAAGCTTCTATCCCTGCAATTTGGCCTGTAAATATTCTCTAGAGAAAGCTGCTGTTTGACATTCCCCCGTGTGGCAGTGGGATGGGGCCGGGTACAGACCGTGCTCTGCTCCAGTGTCCGTCTCCCTCTCGTGGTGTGACTCCAGCACAGCCGCATGTGCAGCTGTGGAAATCACAGCAAATATTCAGATCTCCAGTTTCAGAGGGCTCACAAACTGCAGTTCCCTTGCCCTGGCACAGTCCAAACTCTTTGTGCTCTGAGCTATCTGCTGCTCTGTGCGCTGCTCTTAATGATGTAGGCTCCCAAAATTACCAGTTCTGCTAATGCATGCACATCACTTCCCTCCTCTTCCTACCTGCTCTGGAGACCCAGTGTCCTTTCTGTCCACCTTGACATGCTCTCATGGCTCACCTCAGTCCATGCAGCTCCAAGAGTGCAAAAGTAATACCTGGAAACTAACTTATTGATTAGGAGCAACAGTCTCTGTATCCTGGGATAGGAGTGGGGCAGGAATGTGTGAAGAGCAGGTTGTAGTTGTCTTACAGTTACAGCAGTGGGTAAAAAAAGCTCTGTCATGGCAAAATAAGTGGCAACTTTAGAGAGAGATGCAGACTCTACTCCTGCAGGCTCTGAGTGCTGGGGTAGAAAACAACTCCTCTATTTCAGCGGCAAGTTTTTCAAGGTGTTTGTTCAAAACATTGCTGCTAGTGGGAGGGGGGAATTTTTTGGAAAGGCACTAGTTAGCCAAGGCCAACACATGCCAGAGACTGCAGTGGTGGTTCAGCAGCTTGGTGATGAAGAGCTGCCCCCTGGAGCCATCCCATTCACCAGTGTCAAAATGCTCGTGGTGTTCAGCTCAGGAAATGTGTCTGAGGCTCCAGGAAGGACTAGACAGTCATGAGTGTCATGAAACCCAGTGAAATACAGGTCAAAGAAAAGCCCAGTGCATCGTTCTGGCTGGTTGCCCTTGTTTGTTTTTGTGTCCCCTTCCCTTTTTCCAGTCAGCTAGATATTTTTTTCCTGGAGCAATGGACATTTCTCCAGGCTGGTCTGGCTGCCTGTGATGATGAGATTGAGTTGCAAGTCTTGGGACTTCCTGAGAGGAGAAAAGGAGCTGAGAGGGAGAAAAGCTCTCTGGTTCATGCCTGAGTCTGAATCTTGACTGTTTGTTTTTCTGGTCATCTCTAGCATGGCAGACTGGATCATCCATATTGGAATCACAGGATTACAGAGTAGTTGCTCAGAGAAGAGCTTTAAGATTATTGAGTCCAACCATTATGTTGAAACAGTCTGAAATACTGGAGAGGTTTGGAAGCCTGAGGCTGACTGTGTTGCTGTATTTCAGTAAAGATGGGAAATTGAAACTTGAATAATTCTAAGTTTCAGCTCCAAACCCCTCTCCTGTTCTCCTGGCTCCAAGGAAAAGCCCAAATTCAAAAAGGCTCTTTTTCTAAACCTACCTCAAGGCAGCAGGATCCTGTTAGAAATAACAAAGCTAGCCAGACTTGCCTCTTTTCATGACACAAGGCAAAGTTCTTCTCTGCCTCTTCATTTATTTTTGCAATTTGAGAGTCAATTCACTTCCCTGCATCCACTCTCAGCTCAATAAACTTTCCTGCCCTTTCTGCTTCCCTTGCCCTGATGGTGGGGCTGTGGGTCTCACCCAGGGTATGGCTGCTTCCAAGGAAATAATCCATTCTCACAAACCTGTGTGTTGTAGGACATGTATGTGCTAGGCCTTAACATAGAGCAGAATACTATAATTTTTCCAGCAAGAAACTCTTCCACCCTATAAATCCCAGGGATTTCTACTTTTTTTGCCAAGTAGTTCTTACTAAAAGTGGAAGATGCTGTACATAGATAGCATGGGTTGCTGATGAACAAGAGAAAGAGGACTGGTAACATCCAAAAATGAACCATCAGACAGGAGAAACAACTAAAAATTAAAAGTCAGTGCAATGGATAGAGGGAGAGTTACTCTGGCTGTGGGTGTTATGGGATTTTGCAAGCAGTACTACAGCATGACATTTTCATGCAAAAGCACAAACAGGTATAAATCCATTTGCAAAAAAAGAGTACATTTTGGGGTAGGCAAGAGAAAAAAAAAAGTAATATATATTGGATAACTCAGTTTCTGCAGAGGGAAAATGTCCTGAATGTGGTTTAATTTGCACAAGTGAATTAAGCTCACTTGGCAACAGCAAGAAACCATTTCTGGCTGACAGTTTGTCATCACCTCTGACTTTTTTGTTTTCTCCAAAGACAGGAAGTCTCTACCTGATTTCTGGCTGAGTGGCTCTGCAGAGCAGAGGTTTTTGGAAGACAGAGCAGCAGACCTGTCAGCACTTGGTTGAGATGAGGGAAGTGTGTAAAAGCAGTGTCAGGTACAGGACAGGGTGTGCTGAGGGAAAAAGATTCCAGACCATCCTAAGCTCAGGTCAAGGATGCCTCTGTCTCTCTGCCTTTGTCTTTTGCAATTCAGACTTTCAACTTTCACAGTTTAATTTGCAGGGGCTGGGATGTGCTAAACAGCCCCAACAGCTGTGCATTTTAGGTGGTGACATAGATGGAAGTTTTTGGAAGGGCTTCTGCACACACTTGGTGCTTCAACCCTGCTGTGCTGTGTGAAGATGCACATTTTTGGAGCAGGGATTTGTGTCTGCCTTAGCTGTCTGTGCAAAAAGCTACACCTGAAGGTGGATGTGAGGATGCAGTTCCATGAGACTTTGAGCTCTTGAATGCATAGAGGTTACTGAGTGCACTTAGGAGCTGCTGAATGAGAAATCAGAGATACCCAAACTCATTGCCAGGCAAAATGTGGTGGGAGAAACTTTTGCTTCCCACAGAGCCATCCCATGTCTTATCCCACCACTGGGATGTGTGAATTCCAGCTGTGGCAACAGCTGTAGGAGTTTGTAAAAGCCCCCTGAGAACTGTAAAATCAACTGCAATCAAGGGCTTGTTTCCTGTTTGAACTACTTCCATCTCTCAAATTTAAACTGATGTAGAGGAAGAGGGAGTGAGGGAACAGCATTCAGTAAACAGGTTTCCCCCTCAGAGTGGTGATATTTCTGCAACCCTGGCAAATATGATCTACAGAAAACCTAAATAATTTTGCAGTGTTGGGCAATATGTCAGTCTTTGCAGACTGGAGATGTCTGGCATGGGCAGAGCGCAGAGCAACCCCCCAGCAGTTGGATATTTTTAGGAATTATCTTATTCTGACAAGTTCTGAACTTTTGAGTTTTTCAGCTTGTAGGAAGGCACCATGTTGCTGGAGTGTCCCTCTGGAACATGGAGCCCTTCCTGTATCTTCTGGTGCCTGCTGGGATGCTGGCTGGCTCCCTGTGCCAGCAGCCTAGGTGCTGGGGAGAGATGCATACTCTCCCTGTATCTGATTTCAGCCTCCTGAATCAGTGCAAGTCTGCACTGATTGCTTGCAGGTATGGGAAGAAGACATGTCACATTGCAGAAGGGCTGATAAAAAGGACAATATTTATTTTAAGCTCACAGCAGTGTTGAATGGAACAGGGAGTAGGGCCCAGGCTCTGCTGCAAAGCAGCTCTGGTTGCTTGAGAGTAGAGTCCAACAGGGAAATCTGTTCATCAGGTTTTAACCCACTGTAATTTGCTGGCCTGTGAGTGCCATGCAGTGCTGCAACCACTTCTCCCCATCACTGTTAGGAAGCACAGCACTGGGTTTTCCAGGTCTGCACCTCCCTGGTGTCACCACCTCCTGTTGTGGTCTCCCTCTGTGCTGCTCTTCCCATCAGCTCTTGACCCCTGTGAGCAGGTGATTAGGTCTCAGAGAAGATCAGAAGATGGAAAACAGTTTTAGAGTGGATATCAGGAAAAAAATTCATTATGGGAAGGGCTGTCAAACACTGACAGGCTGTCCAAGGAGCCCCCATCCCTGGAAGGATTTAAACACCATATGGATGTGGCACTTGGGGAATGGGTTATTGTGGGTGGCTACTGACAGCTTCCCTGGGCAGGTGCTGTCAGGTGCCTGCAGCACCACAAGTGTCTCCACTTTGGGCTATGATGGCAACTCCCCCAGCCCAGAGACACCCGAGCCCCGATGGTGAAACTGAAACCTCACCAAGGAGAGGAGAGGGCTCTTTGCATGGTAAATCCAGCAGGGTTTATTGAGGGCAGATCGAGGGCCCAGGCAGGGAGAAGGTAAGAGGAACAGCTGGGAGCAAACATGAACAAACCTCTGCTGGAGGGAACCAGAGGCAAAGGGCCAAGACAGAGGAGGGCCTGGGTGCCTGACTGGGAGGAGGCAGGAGGGGTCAGGGTACAAGCAGCACAATGGGGAGAGGGTCTAGGGGAGGAACTGGAGTGGAGTGATGCAGGTGGAACCAACAGTAGAGGAGGGAGGGAATGGTCTTTTGGGGAGAACCAAGGGAGAAACTAAGAACACAGAGCACACTAGAACTGGGGAGTGAACAACAGCTGACAGGCAGGAGTTCTTTTGCATAGACATGCAGGGGGTCTTGGGAGATTGCTCTCCTTTCTCACCCTAACTTAAACCAGGGTGTCCTCCCAAGGCATTTTTGCCCTGTTTTCTCCAAACCTGTCTGCCATAGATTAGTGGCAAATTTAGCAGTCCTGGGGAAGTGGTTGGACTTGAGTATCTTTGAGGGCTTCTCCAGTCTAAAGGATTCTGTGCTTCTGTAAATCAGGAGGGAAAGTTTGTGCTCCAGCAATGAGGATGCTCCAGTGCAGGTGGCAGCGTGGCTCTCACCTCTGCTCCAAATGTTCACTGGGAAAGCAAATCCCTTCCCTTCACACTCCCTTCGTGCAGCTTCACTAATTATTCATGAGGAGGCATTTCCAGGTAAGTCATCCTGGAGCCACCAATACCCAAGCCAAGACATCTAAAGTGCTTGCCCCAGCTTTTTCTGTATGAGTTTTGTGACTGATCTTATCAACAGAAGCACCTAGGTCTATGGGAGGAGAGTTGAGACCCTCCTCTCAAAGAGCGAAGTTGCCTTTTTTTTTTTTTTTTTTCTTTTAGGGGGTATGAAGCAAACACAAGAGTAAGAAAAATAATATTTGAAGCAATAAAGTAACCTTTTGGAACTTCATAGTGTATATACTATTTTTTACACTGAGTTCCACTTATAACAGAATTGTCTTAATTCACTGGGAAGCTCTCTTGCAATTCCTACACTTTGCTAAGTTTGTTTTGCTTTTAATTTTTCAAGAAAAATTTTAGGAAGTTGTTTTTTTTATGTGCTATGGCTAGGCCAGATGTAGGCTTGTACAGAAACATTTATTTAATGCTATTTAAGGTGGAGGTGAGTTGGGTGGAGTGATGGCTCTAACTGTAGAAGAGACTTTTTTTTTTTCTCCTTTAATGGTTATATTTATTTTATGTTAGATCTCTGGGAGCTGTTGCAAAATTATTAGTCCCACTGAAAACTGTACATTTTTTCTCTCTTAATGAAAATTTTTATGGAATTCTCTAGGTATCAGACTGCTGGGCTACCACTGATAGCTTCAGTTAGTGCTTTTATTGTCTGCTGTTCCCTTGCAGGAGACACTTGATTTGTCTTGCCTGTTTTCAAGAATTATTAGTACTGGCTATAGTTACTCAAATCTTTTGATTAGCTAGTGACTTAAAAAAGCTGTTTATACTCTATTTTTTATGGAAGGCTTCAAGTCTAGAAATTGCTTTACTAATTGATTTCAGGATGGATTTTCTTGTGGCTGAGGAATTAATGCCTGCAGTGGCACTTACATGACAAATCCTTTCCAATAGCCATATTGTGCCTGGGCTTCACTGTTATTTTTAGGAAAACAAATAATATGTTGGGCATAACTAACTGCAGTTGGGGTTTTTATTCACATATATGGTTCCAGCATTATTTTGCAGTATTTTTTTCCCAGTAACTTTGCATTTCTACTATTCAAATATTTCTCCAACGCTGTGCATGAGCTAAATTAAACTGTTCATGAATAAGCTCTCCTAGTTTCTCTGTGCTTCATATTTCATTGACTGCTGTAGAGAGAAGGTCTTCAGACAGTTGTGTGTCACCTCTTGTATTATTCTGCCTCTCTTTGTCTCTCTGCAGCAGCAGTAACAGGGGGATGTTCCTGATCTTGCAGCTTGTGGTGACCATGGGAGGCTGTTTTGGTGCTAGCATCAGTTTGATATCATGGCTCAAAGGATGTCTTGGCAAAGAGGGGAGGAAGTAGGACCTAAATTTTACCAGAATTCCTGGAATGGCCTCCCCTGTTTAAAAAAAAAATCTGAACATAGACAACACTGTGTTTTTGTCTCCCAGGATGAATTCATTCTTGGATGCTGTTTCTAGGAGACATTCAGAGGGGTAGCAGATGGTGGAGTTTTGGTGATTAAGGCACAAATAATCCCATGAGCACCACTTTTTAAAAAGTGTTTTTTGGAGCTGGGATCCTACCTGTTCAAAAATACTCACATGGATTTGCAAAAGAGCCCTACATCATGAGGCAGAGAGAACAGTGTCTGATCTGAGTGTTCATGGTTGAAAGTCCCTTTGGATTTTAAATCTTCACATCCCTTGGGTCTGTGATTTTAAACTGACCTCAATAAACAACTTTAGAGTGAGGAAGCCTTTCTGCCAAGCTTTCTTCAGAGAGGTTTTGGAAAAAAATCCTGAGAAAATCCTCCTTAGGGCAGTTGGAGCTTCCCTGTTGTAAGGACTTTGAGGTGGCAAAAAGTGGCAGTGGTAACCTTTGACTTGTTAATTTCTCATGGTTTAATGGAAAAGATCTACTCCTCTATGAAGGGGAGAGAAAAAACTGCCACCAGTAGGAAATGTTTGTCCCATCCTTTACAGGAAGTTTTTTTTATTTCCCACTGGATGGGTGCAGGGATTCAGACTTGCTATCCTGCAAACAGCAGGAGAAAGGGAGATCTATTTATGAGACAGAAAATTATTAAAGGAAAAGAAGAATGTTTGATCACTGCTAGCTAGTCGCTCTTCTAGTCAGATTAAAGCGTATATATTCATTGCCTTGGCACTTAATGAGGAGACAGGAGATGGCACCAAAAGTGCCACAGGATGTGCTCTGTAAGAATATTTACCTGTGTGTGTTGTAGCTGTTAAGAGGTATTAAATGGGTTAGACATTGATGGCACACAAGAAAGGAAGAGAACAGTCTGTTTATTTCACTTTCAAATACACATGCTCTTAATTTGAAGTGCAGCTCTTGACTTAGTTCTTACATTATTTATTATTATTAGACACCAATGCCTTCTCAGCATATTTATTTTGTTAAATTACACCTCTGAAATTAAATGCAGCCTCTTGTCAGCTTTAATGTTCTTCTGCCTATTCTTATAATTATTATTGATAAGAGGTGACTTTCAAGTGAACAGCCAGTGGATTGATAAGGCAGCTGTTATTATGTTACCTGAGTGCTTTTTGGAAAGCTTAGCTCAAGGGCAAACCGTGATTTCTCCAGTGCGGAATGCTGAATCCCCAGCCTGCAGACTGCTGGCAAAAGTGGTGTTTGTGGCTGTGCTGTGCCTGGGTGATGTCTGAAAAGCTGCCCCCAAACTGCCCCCAGGCTGCAGAGTTGTGTGTACCTGCAATCAGTGAGCGTGGCGGCTCTTGGGGGTGCACAGTGGGGTGCCCCCGGTGTTAATTTTCGAGCCCTCAGAGGGTTTCTGCTCCTTTCTCTTCTGCTCTTCCCTCCTGCTCTCCGAGGCCCTTCTCCTCATTCTCAGGTAGTAGATCCGGTTGGCTTCTGGGTGGGTGACTTTGCAGAGGGGCATTTTGTAGATGGCCGGGTTTTCGGAGGTTATCAGCAGGAAGAGGAGCGCGGAGAGGCAGAAGGGCCAGGTGCACACTGGCAGCCCGAGCTGGCAGGGGACAGAACAGAAAAACAGACACAGGGCAGCACTTTGGTACCCCTTTTTGGTCTCTGTCTTTACGTCTGCCTGTGGCTAAACCCTTGCATTTGGGGAGCTGGGAGGGCCTCGCTTTCCCTGAAGAGAAGGTGGCACCAAGTGCCGATTCAGCTGGCCGTACAGAGGCCTGGATTTCAGCAGGAGGGATTGGGGCTGCACAAAGCACCTGACTCTGCAGACCTCAGTCCTGTCAGAGGTGCAGCTTCAGAACTGCTGCTGGATGGAACCTGGCACCAGCATTGAGGCAACTGAATCAGGCTCCAGAACTCTGATCACTGCTATGAAAGCCCAGACACCCAGCTCACATGTGGACATCTGAATTCTCTAACAAAAGAGCTAAATCCTCTCTGCTCTGTAAAATATCATGTATGGAGGGTATTATTCACACATATTCCCTCTCCCCAATGACTATATGACATTAGCATCATATCCAGCCCTCAGCCCTCTCTGTTATCCTATGTCTGGAGCTGAATTGGGGTCTTCCAAAAGCAAGATCACAGGGATAAAAAGTGGATATCCCCTTTCCTGATGCCTCCTCAAAGCAGGTGTGCTTAAAGCAGCCCATATGCAGGGACCTACATAGTACTGAGAGGGTGCCAGATGAAAATGTTCAGTGCATGAAGCTGCTAGTTCTAATTTTTTTTTTAAGTTAGTAAATCAATTTATTTAAAATATGGTTTTGCTTTAATCTCTCAGATCTGAAAGAAGAAACAGAGCCTGGAATTTCTGTCTTCTCTCCTTTCTTGATTTGTTCAAATATAGTAACTTTGTACTTAAGAGAACAATTTCCCCCTCATTTTAGTTCTCATACCCAGTTCAAACTTCAATAATATCTGCGGGCAGGGCTGGAGAAAGACCTTGCATGAAGAAAATGAAAATTTAGATCATTTGGAATTGCTGAAAGATAACATTCAACTAAGTATTTAATCTCAAACCATATGCTGTTGCTGTAACTCATATATACATGCACACCCCTGTTGTGGATAACATGCTCCAAAGGTCTTTGAAATCTTATTATCAGTTATAAATTCTTCAGGGGCACAATTCAGCTGACACAGGGTTTCTACAAGACCTGCCAAATGGCTGCACCATTCTCATTTCAGTGTTGTCAAAGCTGACATGGAGAATTTTGAGGCATTTCCTTAACATTATATCTGGACAAATCAAGATGCAGTTAAAAAAAAAAAAATAAAACAAAAAACCTCAGGTAAAACACAGAACCCCACACTTACCACAGAGAGTGCATTAGCAAGAGCTGCTCCGGAGTAGGCACAAAATAATGCTGAGAAGAGAAAACCAGAGAGAGCTCAGGATGAGAAAAGATTGTTCAATTATGAAAAAAAAAAAAAAAAAAAAAAAAAAAAAAAGGCAACATCATAATCCAAATGCACAGCAAAATATCCTCCCAGCTACCTAATGTGAGGATCACTGCTAGAATTCAACAATTGAAATGTCCCAAGAGAAAATGGCCTCAAGTTGCACCAGGGGAGATTTAGGTTGAATATTAGGGAAACATTTCTTCACAGAAAGGGTTGTCCAGCCCTGGCATGGCTGCTCAGGGCAGTGGTGGAGTTCCCATTCCTGGAGGGATTAGCAGCTGTGTGGATGTGGAACTTGGGGATATTGGTTAGTCATGGCCTTGGCAGGGCTGGGGGCATGGTTGGACTTGATGATCTTGGAGGTATTTTCCAACACAAATGATTCTGTGCCTACATTTTTTCCTATCTGCTCCGTAGAGATGGATGGTGAATGAAGAACATGGTTTTGTCAAATGAAACAATGGCATTTCTTTTATCTTTAATTTCTTTTTATTTGGCACAACCTGACCCACATGCAGTGGGAATTGCAGAAATTCTCCAGCAGGGCTGGACTTCAGAAATTTTCTGCCCTGTGGCTTCATACCACAACCAGTTACCAAGGGGTCTCTTTGCCCCAGGACGCCAGAGGTGGCAGAACAAGAGGCAAGGTCTGAGGAAAAAAGCTACTAAGAAATCCAGAAACTGTGCTCAGGACTCTGAGGTAAAGATAATTGGTGCCTGGGCATATCTACACAGGAATGTCTTAACTGGGAAATTTCTCTTAAACTGTTCCCAGAGTGCCTGCTCCTGTTGGATGTGGGGTCTTTGGGTGGATGGATTTTAAACTGACCTGGTGGAACACAAATAGTCACATTTCCCCCAGTGATACTTATAATTATGAAAAGGCTGCTTCTATGAATCTGTTGAATTGCTAATTTGTTAAACATGCTCATGGTTTAATTTGTGCTCATTGCACAGACAGTGCTTCCACCCTTTCTAGATGTTTCCACATTATCAGGGTCTAAGGCTATTCTCTCTGTACTTGCACAATCAAGCCCAATGCTGATGCCACCAGAAAACAGCTCTTGCACAGTACCTACTTTTGGGACAGACAGAGTGATGGTTGGCTCTAAACCTGTGCTCCTGTTTTAGGGAGAAAATGCAAGATGTGGCTGGGGGTGTGTATTCTATCACCATCTGTCAGAGGTGGGACAGTTATCTTCTGTTAATTGGGCCACCCATTAAAACCAGGTGGGGTAGGTTTTTTTAATCTCTTTCACAACCAACCCTCCCTCTGGAAAATATCTTCTGTTAATGGCCATTGAGTGTCCCTGCATGGCTGATAAAATTCCATCATCCCAATGGGAGGTGCTCTGCCCAGGGTGGGGAGCCAAGCATTCCTTCCTGGATATAATCTGACACTGGGAACACCACAGACAGTTTTTTCCCAGCAGATCCCCAGAGGAAGACCAGGCCCATCTCCAGCACCCCTGGACCTTCAAAGGAAAACTACACCCTTTTCCAGGATCCCTGCTCCAACAGAACCACCCCTGGCACTGCAGGAGGAGCAGCCACCATGGAATGGGACTGTGCAACACCCTGACCCACATAGGGTCAGGTCATATGCTGACTCTGTCAGTGTTGTTTTGTATTACTGCATTTTATTTTAATTTTTTAATTTTATTTTTTTTTCCTAAGAAAGAACTGTTATTCCTACTCCCATATCTTTTCCTGAGAGTCCCTAATTTCAAAATTATAATTTGGAGGGGGGGAGGGGTTTACATTTTCCATTTCAAGGGAGGCTCCTGCCTTCTTTAGCAGACACCTGTCTTTTCAAACCAAGACAGCTCCTCATAAGCTGCCCACCTGTACAAATTTTTGCCTTCCCTTTATGTAAAAGATACTCACCACAGGCAAGTGAGAGCAAATGTGTCTGCCAGGTCAGGGCATAGAACATGCCCCCGATGGCAATGCAGGCCAGGGCACAGTTGTAGTTGTGTAAGCCAAGATAGATGCTGTCAAATGGGGATGCAATGCTCAGAGCTGCAGGACAAAGACAAGGCTGTGAGGTCAGGTATGAGAGGAACCTGCAGGAGGAATCTGTCATCTCTTCCTCATAACGTCAAGATGGGTTTGTCCGTTCTCACACATGCACAAGAAGAAAAAGGAGGATGTCAAGGGAGGCTCATTGTTTAGGAGCTCTGATAATGTCCCTGTGGTGGAATTTGGCCCAGTCTCAAAGGTTTAATTCAGACAAAACTTCCTGTGTATTCCCTGAGTGTGTTGTATCCACAACAAGGGTGGAGGATCCAGCCAGAGTGTGGGCAAACCTTCTCACCTGGGCGCCCTCCTTGCAGAAAACTGTGCTCATACACACTGCTGAAACCTCATATATACCCTAATTCTGCATATCAGAGGCACAACTGCATGTCTTTTGTGGGAGCAAGCAGAGTTTTCAATTTTCTTCCTAGTGACCTAGTGAGATATGGTCTAGTTACTAGAGGTGGTCACTTCACCTGTGCAGGGAAATTCTCCATGGGGATGGGAGCTGGGGATCTGCCCCAAATTTGACTTCTCAGAAATCCTCTTCTGCAGGATTTCACACAGGCTTCAGGAGTAGCAGTGAAAAGGAGAGCTCAACATGTAGTGCACAGACCACTTTCCTGACACTTGTAGTATTAATGCATTTCCTTCTATATTGTCCACATTTGTCCTCTGTTTTAGCACCATGTTTGTCCCCAGAAACTTTCCTCTAACCTTTCCCCTCTAGATTGAATGTCACACCTCTACAAGACCTGCCATATGGTCTTAGCCATACGAATTGTGGACACTTTTGTTTAAAACTATGAATATAAGACAGGTACATCTTGTACAAAGTGCTTCAGAGCACAGAGAAATTTTTGGATCACTGCCTTTTCCAAGGAATCAGACTACACTTATTCAGTCATCTGTATTTGTTAAAATTGATCTCTTAAGTGGCATTAATGTTGTCTAACCTCTAGGGTCTGCTTCATGTGTCTCAGAATTGTTTCTCTTTGGTTAGTGGAGAGACAGGACATTTTTAGTGGCATTCATTTTGGTATTTTAACAAATGCACAGCAGGAATGAGCAAACTGCATCCCAGAAAAGTCTGTTTCTCTTCCTTGGCTGATTAGTTCTGAGGCAGACCTTTGCTTGTGGTCATCATTTAAAGCAATTGTGGCAGCAAGAAATCAGTTCTGAAAGTCTTTTTCCAGGTTTCCTTATGATCTCCATGGGATTTATCACATCCAGTGGCTAGAGGGTAAAGTAAGGTGGAATAAACCACCTGGCTGAGTTAAAATCTAACAAAAAATGCAAAGTTTAAAGAAAAGCTGCTTCTGTTCTTGCCTGCACTGTGTTGTGTGACCTTTACTAAGAGCTTTCAGATTTAGAGATGGTTTGAAAAATGAGAGTGTTGTCCCAACTACTGCCAAGCCAATGCAACTTTAAAGTCTGGACAGAATCTGGCTTGGATCAAGATACCTTGGTTGCAAAAATAATTTGGTCAGTATTTATTACCTGCAAACATCCCCACAGTTGATCCAATTGCAGCATGTAAACAAATCAATGGGGAGGAGATGAGCAGAGCCACCAGGAAAATGCCTCCAGTCCAGGGGTTTCCACAACCATACACTTGACCAATCCCAACTGGGATGGATTGTAAGAGCTGCAGCAGATGGTGGAAAATTGTTATTTATTGTAAAGGGAAGGAAGAAACCCTGGCTCTAAGCTGGACTCTGAGTACCCCATAGAATGCCAGAATGGTTTGAATTGGAAGGGACCTTAGAGATCAACTCGTTCCACCCCCTGCTGTGGGCAGGGACATCTTCCACTATCCCAGGTTGCTCCAAGCCCTGTCCAACCTGGCCTTGAACACTTCCAGAGATCCAGAGGCAGGCACAGCTGCTCTGGGCACCCTGTGCCAGGGCGTCACCACCTCACAGGGAAGAGTTTTTTTCCTAATGTCGAATCTAAACTAACTCTCTTTCAAATTGAAGCCATTTCTCCTTGGGGGTGGAATGCCTTCAAATGTCCCTTCAACTTTCCTACTCAATCTCTCCCGGTATTGGAAGGCCCTTAGGTCACCCCAAAGCCTTATTTTATAGGCTGAATAAAACCAGTTCTCCAAGCCTTTTCTTACAAAATATATACTCCATCCCTCTGATCACCTTGCCTCCTCTGCCCTGGCTGCAGCAGCTCCACGTCCTTGTGCTGTTGGAGCCAGGGCTGGGGCAGCTCTGCAGGTGGGCTCTCACCTGGGCACAGGGGCACAGGGGCAGAATCCCCCCTGCCCTGCTGCCCATGCTGGGGATCAGCCCAGGGCAGGGGGGGTCAGGCTGGGGCAGGTCCTGCTCTCACCCACAGCACCCCCAGCTCCTTCTCCCAGGGCTGCTCTCTCTGCTCATCCCCAGCCTGGGCTGATCCCAGGGGCTGCCCTGACCCAGGTGCAGCTCCAGCACTTGGCCCTGTTAAACCTCATGAGATCCCCCTGGGCCCCTTCCCCAGCCTGTCCAGGTCCCTCTGGATGCCATCCCATCCTGCAGGTGTGTCAACTCAGCTTGGTGCCATCTGCAAATCCACTGAGGGTGCCCTGGATCCCTCTGTCTGTGCCATCAATGAAGATATTCAATAACACTGGTGCCCAGATGGACCCCTGAGGGATCACCTGGGACCCTGAGCCAGTGACCACAACCCTCTGGATCTGTTACTCTCTTCTCCTTTGGGAAGGTGACCCTCTAGGGCATGAGGGGACTGGGTATAAATGAGTTTCTGTCACTTTGAAATCCTGATTTTTCCTCTGGATTTTCATATTTCCACTGACTGTGTTGCTGATGGTTTTTTTACCATATCTGACAGCAGGAGGCTATATTCAGATGTGTGCTGGATGTACACTCAAGACTGGTTTTGGGACAACCCATGTTTGAGGGGAATGAGAGGCTCAGGTTCTCTGCTCCCTCAGGCTCCACCAGCCTTTCTGCTGGATCAACCAGGACTGTCCCTGGGGATTCTTTGGCACTGAACCAATCCATGTACTTCTGTGAATTCTGACCCACGTGAAAGTGTCACCCAGAGGTGAACGCCTTCATGCTCACCTCTTCAGTGAAATACCATAAACCTGTTGGTGTGGAGCTTACCAGTGGCACATTGATGTCAGACCAGGTGATATTGGGCACTGCAGCTACAGGCTTAATGAGGGTTGTGGGGAAGAAGGGGTTGTAGTGTCCGGTGGCTGCCAGGTACAGGGTCACCGCAATGTTGAAGGGCAGAGTGAAAACAGGAAGGTCCCATTTGCTGAAGATGGATCCCAAAGCACTGGACAGTACTGGGCTGAGAACAGGAGAAGAAATAGAGCTATAACTTGTTCATTACAATTTATAGTGGTGAGACAGCCTCTTTGGTCATAAAATGGTAATTTTGGCAAATAAAGGCCAGTACCGTTCCTTGTAGCAACACCAGGTGATGAATACCTGAATATCTTAATCTGCATCAAACAAAGAGTTGTTAAAAGCTGTTCATCTTTCTGAAAAAATAATGTCATATTCATGTATGCATCCAATACTGCATTTGGGCATGGAGAGAGACAGGCAATCTGACTTATTATTCAATTTAAAATTTGAACAAGAAACAGAAAACAAAATTTTGGGAATGTCACATGAAGAACTGTGGAGAATTTTAGATGATCTAAAAAACTGCTGTCTTGAGGAGGTAGGAGCGAGTTGTAAATTACCCAATTTACTTTTTTTTTTTTTGGCCTTGTTTTGTTTTGTTCTTGTTTAAACAGTTCGAAGGGTATCAGGAAATGAGTCTGGAAGAGAAATAAAGATGGAGAAGTGATCAAAGGCAGTGGAAAATCTTGTATTAAGAAAGATAAAAATATTTACTGTGTTGGACACTATTTTTGGGGACTATGAGGCCCAACAGAGTGTAAGATGAAATCACCACTGCAGCAGAGCTGGGCAAGGGGTTGGTACCAGACTTCACTCAGACCTTGACTGATGTAATTTTGTGCTGCCCAGTTACCATCTGAAATCACAGTTTCCTGAAAACAGACTTGTTTCTAAATAGCTTGACTGAATATTTTTAGCATGTAAAGTATTTGGGGTGAGGCTCAACCTAGAGTCAGAACACAAAAAACATGTGAACCTTAAAATAACATGGCCTTTCCCAAAGTTCTTGTCTGTAGAACTTGTAATATAATCTTTGTTTGATCTACTTTCCTCAGGATGTTTCCAGACTGCCTGATTTCCACTTGAAGTATGTGTCCTACAAGGAGGACTATATGGGAGCATATTGACAAGGTAATATCTGATTTTTATGGGCCCCAGAAAACTCAGGGAAGAGAAGAAATGGCCAGTCCTTTGTGCAAATGGCCTGTGCTCTCCTTCCAGCTGAGCTCTTCTACTACAGGTGAGCTGAATAGCTCTTATGGTCTACACCAAGTAGCAGTGAACATTACAGTTTATAAAAAATCAATTTAAAGACTTTAAGTTTTTCAAGGAACTGAATTTGAGCCCTAGAAGGTCATTAAGCTGGTTATAATAAAAAACAACTCCATCCAAATTATTTGACATTTCAATAGCAACATCTTGTGTCCTGCTGTACAGATACTATCAGTGGGAAAAATGCTTTGTTCTCCCTGTGTAATCTCAGATGAAGCCTATTCTTTTTTTGACAAGTTTGGTTCCCAAAGGAGTTTACAGATTTTCTTGCTCGCAGCTGTAGGGGAAAAAAAATAAATCAGTACTTCAGTGAAAATAGTGTCCTAATTTCTGTGCTGAAATACAAAGCTTCTGTCACTTACACATCTTGTCAGGAAAAAAGGAAACAGTTAAATAAATGCTGACTTCTAAAGCTGAAAGTCAAAGTATCGATTAAAAAAATCACTGAAGTGTCTGATTTTAAAATATTTCAGCTCTACCCTCAAGACTTGTGAACTAAACAATGAAGAAAATTTTGAACAAAAGGCCTCAAGGAATTCTGGCAGATAAGACAAACTAAACATTCTTGCAACATGTCCTAGGTTTTGAGAGATTGTTATAAAATGACTTTTGCTGAGAATGACTAAAGAAATGAAATATAAAACAAATCTGATCTTAAAAGCAGTGAAAATCCAATAATGGCTTGCATCTTACTGCTTACAGTGATAAAATGTGACTATTAAATTAATTTCAGTTAAGGCTGTTAAACAGATTCTGCAGTGCTGTTCAGATCCATATTTAAAAATGGCAAAATTTAATCCTGGATGCACATAGCCTGTCCTTTGGAGCTACTTGGAGGAATTAATTTTGCTAATGACTGGTTGCACATCTGAGAAGGGGGAATATTGAATTCAGCCTCAGGGTAAGCACAGGGTTGATTCAGGGCCTGGATGAGGAAGAAGTGTTGTGGTGTTGGGTGCAATGACCTCCAGCCTGTGCGTGTCCTGCTGCTGAGGGCCATTTTCAGAGGACTGGGGTGGGGCTGCCTTGCCTGTGGGCTACAATCATTGTTTCTGTGCCCTCAGCTCCTACCACATCCCCCACGAGCTCTGTGAGGTGACAAACACAACCCTCCAGTGCCATCAAGTCTGGAGTCACTGGTGTAGGGCAGAGGGGCCCTCGATGTGCCTGAGCTGTTTGTAGCCAGACCCATCCTTTGGGAATTGTCCCTATGAGGAGTGATGCCTCAGGTTTTAGCTTTTACATTTTTCAGGTTCTGCACTGCTTTAGTGTGTACTTCTGAGCTTCATATTAGGGGATGGTGAGCTCTCTTTACAGAGTAGGGAGACAAAAAAATTCCTTCTCCAGCTGGGAACCAAGGACAAATGATCCAAATCTCAGGCCCAAGAGCACAAACAACATGGACTGAAGAGTGAAAAACAAGAAAGATGTGACGTGGACAATTAACTCCAATATGCAAATGAACCAGAACTTATAAAAGTGAGAAACCCCGTGCCCAGTTGAGCATTTTGTGACCATTTTGGTTCATCCTGGGTGTAGCCCTGGCTGGGCTCTTGTGCTGCCCAAGGTGGATCCATGGAGGCCTTTTAATAAATAGAGGCCTTCTACTTTATTCTGTAGCTCCATCTAGTCTGTGTTCTAGGCCAGCCTTCTCAAGGCATCAGGAGCAGTGTCACTTACCAGGCCATGGAAATCACTGCCACAGGGGGCAGAAGCCACCAGTAGTAGTCCCCTCTGTCAGAGTAGACGGCCATGAGCAGGCCCACCAGGATCCCGTTGTAGCCGTGCAGCCCAGCTGCGATGGATGACCTGTGACAGAAACAATCGTGAGGCAGAAAGCTTTGCTGAAGGCAGCCCATCACTGGGACCCACGGGAATGCAATCTGTAAATGTCCTGCCCCTGGTGAAGGGGTGAAAAAACAGTGAGATTACTGATGTGCTGCCTTGCACTGGTGTGTGGAAGGGGAAAGTTTGGGGACTGCTGGAGGGTGGAGGGGGAACCTTGTGACTCAAAGGTTGTGAGGATGGCTATCAGGGAAAAAGAACTGTGTGTTTTCAGGAAGACAGCCACAGGGACAGGCCAGCTCTTCTTGGATCAAAGCTCTGTCTTCACCTGAGTCTTCTGTCCCTAACAAGGGGCAGGGACCCATCAGTGGGCTCCAAATAATATCACAACCATCAGAATTTAAGTGCGCGAGGACACGAGGTGCCACCTACCTGTCCTGGCTGAGGGCCAATGCAGTTAAGGTGGACACAGTGGTTCCAGTGCAGCCCGTGAGCATCCACCAGGGGCTCTGGATGAAGAGCCCCACTAAAATGATCAGCCCGCTGAGAGGGTTGTTGACAAACATCACCTGAGAGGTGCCTCGCAAGATCCAGTCCACCAGCTGAACAATTAAGGGCTTGTCTGGAGGAGATCAAGGCAAAACACTGTTGAAAAGGCATCATTTTAGCAAAGCACAATCTCTGCAGCCCCTTTCTGGGCAAAGAACAGAGGTGGAATATTAGCAGTTCTGTAAAACAAGTCTCTGATTGATTGTTGTCTCTGCATATTTTGCACCTGGCACTTGAGAACTAATAGGGGTGTGCTGGGCACTGCTATAAAATTTATGGAGGGACAGGAAAACAAGTGATTTATTTATGGTGGTCAGAGGATAGTCAAAGGATTACTTGCATGGTAGATCACTTTAGGTTCTGCTTTAAATTCAATAAGGAGACAGGCTCTTTTTGGTGTATAATTCAAATGCAGAGGGGGACTCTGAAAATACTTTGTATGTATAGAGGGAAATAAGAAAAGAAAGTGATTTTGCTATTTTAGGAAGAAAATGAGCAACTCTGAACATGGAGGTATGGTGTATATAGGAGATGGGGGTCAAAGGTTTCTAAAAATCATTTTGAGAGCTAAAGAACCTAAATTAGAAAGCAGTAATTATAGCTTGGACAGTACTCAGGGCAAAGAGGCATTTCCAGAGGACAAAGAGTTATTGCTCTTTGGAGAAGGTTATTGAACCTGGACAGAGTAAACAGACACCAAGCACAAATACCTCAGGTGAGTGCAGGGGGAAGGTGGGATGAAGGCACTACAATAACTTTTTGCTGTTTGTTCTCCTACTGCAAATTGACTTGAGTTTTTCTTCTGCCTCTCTTCTGGGAAAACTGCAACCATTTCTGAACTGCTGTGTGTTATTAAAGGATGAAGCAAGGAAAACGGATGGGAAAGGGGAGCTGCCTGCATGTACAAAATATTCAGATGTTCATGCAATGTGTATATGCAGCTTTTATCTTCTTCAAGATTTGAAATTAATCATATTAGTTTGATTGTTCATTAGATGCAGCTTATGGTGCCAGGGTATTTTCTGAATATGGGCAATGACTTATTCCTAAGAATTCCTTCCAGGCATGGTTAAGGAGGCAGAACAAGGAGGAGGAGGAGGAGGAAGGAGCTCCTTAGAGGAAAATGACCAGGCTTGTCTGAACTAATTTTAATTATTATTTGGTGTGCAACAGCTATGCAACAGGTATCAGCAATACACTTAGTTTCAGACACAAGTATTAGCTGTAAAAATTCAAATATAACCAGAGGACAGTGACCAAAGCTTTCCAGAACATTGAATAAGAAAAAATGTCAACAAAGCATGGAGTGAAGAGAAAGCAGGAAGAGATATTCCCCTGTATCTGGGGATCACAATGGCCTGGCTGTAAATGGGTGCCTCTATCCATTTACAGCAAAGTTTCTCTCTCCTTGCTGGAGTTGTACTGCTAAGAACCTCAGCCTTGACAGAGGACCCACAGTCTTACCCATCCTCTCAAACCTTCATCCTCAGTAATTAAGGGTATCTTACACTGTCTGCTCATGCATTGCTCCTGTCTGGACAGTGAACCTTTGAGATCAGTCCTGGCTTCTATCTTATGGCATTGTGACACCCTCTCAGTGCTTATTGCTCCCCAAGGCTGGGAACTCAAGAGCCTCTGCCTCTAAAAGGAGGTAATTCCCCATCATCAGCCCACAGATGGATGAGAGATGGTGTCTGGTCCAAGGCAGTTACAAAGGAGATGAACCCCCAGCCCTGCCCTGTGATTCTGGCACTGCTATATGAGATGTGATGCTAATGACACGCAACTGATTAAATGAGAAAGACATCTTAGGACTGTGCTGAATTTTGCCTGCTGCCATAGTGATGGCCAGAGGATGCAGTGAGATTGTCTTCCTGAGAGTGAGATAATTAAAAGGCCAGAGTTTGTAATGAGCTTGGACCATGCTGTTTCTGCTCTGCCTCAGGGGGTGAAACACACCTCACTGGAAGTACTGTTGTCAATATGGATACCCCCAAACACATCCTTGCTTACTTTTCATCCACTCTCCATATTCGTTCATTTCTCCTGTGAGATACCCAAAACTATGGTGGATCCAGTTTCCACTTCTCCACAGCAGTTCCCAGGCTCTTGGCATCTCCTTCTTGTACAGCTCCCTCTCGTTGGGATGTTCAGTCACAACGATCTCGCCGAGCTCCATCCTCTTTCGGGTGATGGCAAAGGTTACCTGTAAATCACAGAGACATCGTGTTGGAAAAAGATTTTGGGTTGAGCTCTGACAACCTCCAGAATGCATTGGTGATAACTTTTATCAAAGATGGGATGTTTATGGAGAAGGGATCTGCTGGATCCACAGCTGGGAGTGGTGTGTGCTGCAGTGGTGTCTCCTCTCAGGGATGGGGACCAGGCAGTGCCCTGCTGCTGTCATGGGGCTGTGGCACACACACAGAGCTGCAGGGGGAAAGAGAGAGACATGGCACAGGTGCCTTGCAGCATCCCACCCTCCCTCCAGCTCCTGATGCAGCCTGTGACAAGGTGCTGGTTGGACATGAGACTTGACATCTGCCAAAAGACAGGAGCACTTCAAGTGCTGACCATGCTTGAGTGCAGCTACTGTGGCAGGTGCTGAGAAGGGAGCCTGCTGAAGTTTGTCCAGCAATGAGCTGGAGGCAAGCAATGCAAATTGCCAGGACAGCAGCAGAGAGTAGAGGACAAGAAAATATGAGGAGTGGCTGAAGTCTGTGTCCTTTTTGATGATGTGAGTTGGTGCTTTTGTATGTCACCAGGAATCTATGATGCTCCTCATTCCACATCTGCCTTTGTCAGACCAGCAAGAGCAACCTGGGGTAGCATCAAAGCATTGCACAGAAATCAGCATCCATATGTGGCTTTTGACACAGACAAGAGCATTGGCTCAGGGCTGTGTGCTCCTTAGTTAGCAGGTGAATATTCAGCAGGAGCAGGGATTTATTAATCTTCCAATTACAGTTGTGGGGCTTTGCTCATTAAAAGGTCTATTACCATATAAACCTTAAAGAGAAACCACACAAACACACAGCACTGCAGCCTGGTGAGCTGCACTGCAGGTCACACCCTCAAAACTGCATCCCTGCTGCCTGGGGGAGCCTGGCATCAGCTGCGGGATTTGCTCTGGTGATTTTGACACAGTGTGGCTGGGTTTCTTCTAGGTGTTGCCCCAAAGTGGACTGCGCAGTGAGGGGCTTGCCCCCTGTTTTGTGGAATATGGGCACCATCTCCCGGTGGGAGCCCGTTTGTGGGTGGCTCGGAGAGGCTTGGCTGCCAGCATTGCAGCCTGCAGCAGCGGCAGGGAGGGATGCTCGGCCTGCAGGAAAAACTGCTTTGCAGAGAGAACACCCACGGGAAGACGGCAAAAATGCCGGTGGCTCCAAATGCCCTCGGGAGAAGGTCCCTGAGCAACGAAAGCTGCTTTCCCTCTGCCCCTGGCAGCACGCTGCTGAGCGCAGCGCTGCACTCGCGGTGCCTGTTCCCCGGTGCTCTGGCTCTCTCTGCCGGCAGCTCTTCCCCACGGCACTTTTTGGGGTGACCTTTCACCATCGGCGTCAGCCTGGGCAGGGCTGCACCGGCAAGAGAGGCTGGCTGTTGTGTGGAGCCGCGCTAACAAAACCCGAGCATCACTCGGTGTGTTTGAGCCTAACGGGGGAGGATTATGGAAGGTATTAAACGGTCTAAAGCAAGAAATAAAAAAAAATATTGTGGTTGTGCAAGGAATAGACACCTGCAAACCTTGAATCAGATAATCAGGTATTGGTTTAGGTGGGAAAGAACCTAAAAGCCCATCCCATTCCACCCCTTGCAGGGGCACTTTCCACTATCCCAGGTTGCTCCAAGCCCTGTCCAACCTGGCCTTGGGCATTGCCAGGGATGGGGCAGCCACAGCTGCTCTGGGCACCCTGTGCCACAGTCTCACACTCAAGACTTTCTTCCTTATATCTAACCTAAATCCCCCCTGTTTTAGTTTAAAATCATTCCCTCTTGCCCTGTCCCTGCAGGCCTTGTCCCCAGTCCCTCTGCAGCTCTCCTGGAGCCCCTTCAGGCCCTGCCAGGGGCTCGCAGCTCTCCCTGGAGCCTTCTCTTGTGCAGCTGAACAGCCCCAGCTGTGCCAGGCTGGCTCCAGAGCAGAGGGGCTCCAGCCCTTGCCCAGGGGTGTTTCATGGGGTTGTTAGCAGAGAGGTTTTGAGGTTCTGCAAAGCTGTTCTCAGTGTAGGAACAAACAAGGAGCAAAAGAAGAGAGAGGGAGTGGTTTTATTATCCCTCTTTGTTTTCTGATCTGTAATCTCATTCTGGCTAGAAGCTGAGTCCAGTTCCTGGTTTAAGACATCCTTGGTGGCTGTAATTTTTGGCTATTCCTTGTGCCTAGCCAGGAAGACTTTGATGTAGGGAACACTGCGCTGGAGTTCCCCTTCTCCTCCCGTTTGTCTTCTAGGCTGAGGGAATTTGCAGTGGTTAGATATTGGGAATTTACATCCCTCTGAGGTAGGAAGAGACCAGGTCCTACTGGAAAACCAGGTATTTGTGCCTGGTCACTTCCCATGAGCAGTGGGTCTTTGTAAGATGCATAATTTCCTTGGGTGTAGCTCTGGGCACCCAGAGGTGGAAGTCAGGGCATCTGAGCCCACAGCTGCCAACAGAAATTTCCTGCTATTCCCATAGGCAGCTCAACCTGGATGCTCCAGTGAGGCACCCAGTAATTTTTGGGAGGGACACGGGGTCTGAAGTCAACAGCACAAGCAGAGAAGAGACTTCAGAGCAATGCCAGGCCAGCACCTGGCTGTCACTGAGGTTGCTTTCCCTACAGAGGCTCACAGCCATATTTAGCAATTGATCTGGTAACAGAGATAACTCTCTGGTGAACACTAGAACAGGCTGCCTAGGGCAGTGGTGGAATCATCATCCCTAGAAGTGATCAAAAGCTGTGGGAATGTGGCACCTGGGGACATGGGTTAGTGGTGGCCTTGGCAGTGCTTGGTTATTGTTGGACTTGATGATCTTAGAGAGCTTTTCCAACTTAAACAATTCTATGCTTCTGTGATCCTGTTCCATTTTGCCTGCTTTGTTTATTTGCTCATGTTCTCCCTGAAGTGTTTTCCAAAGGATTTCAAGGACAGAGGTGGGCTCAGAGAGCTGCTCTGGATCCATGTAAAGGAGACTGGAACATGTCTTATGGTCTTGATGTTTTAGGGATGCTTCAATAAAGAAAGGTGAGTGGTGCCTTTGCTGTGAACAGTAACCTCCATGAGCTGTGCAGTACAGCTGTTACCAGCAGGGAGAATAAATGCCAAGGGGTTGTGTCTAAGTCATCACAGCACATGAAAAGCTTATGCTCATTTTAAACCCCACCAGAAAAAATCACTTGGGGGTTTTACAAAGCAGGGACATTACTTCAGAGCTCCTTACAAGGCTGCACAGCTCAATTCCCTCTGAAATGGAGATGTGGGACCTGTGTATTTTAAAAATTCTTGTCTTGCTCACATCATTTAACTGTCAGAGGTTAAGAGCAATGTCATCATATGAGACCTCTTTGCAGTCAATTCCTCTCTGTAGGGAGAAATTAATATCTCCAGAGAGTGATTGGTATCTCTTTTTCCTAACATACCTAGCTGAGTTGTGGAAAAGGAAAAAAAAAACCCGGGTGTTCTGCCTCTCTTTTTCCACTGGCTGCAGACAGAGCCTGGTGGCTGAGCTTTTAGAGGTCTGTTTGCAGGCAAGAAAAGTTCCAGCCTAAGAGACTTTGCCAAGGTCAACCTTGAAGATTTAGAAATGGGATCTGTAGTCCCAGGCTAGTGCTTTTAAATCACTGAGCCATCTGCAACAGGCCTGTAATCTACATCATGCTGGGCATTGAAGTTCTGGGGCTAAAAAAACCACCCCAAAACTAGCCCCTTTTTATGATTCCTGCTTGCTTTCTTCTTATGGATTGGGAGGGAATTAAGTCTCATCTTGGATGGGGCGCACTCACTCTCCTCAGATGGCAAAGCAACTTGGGACATGGCTGGAGGAGAAGGCTGAAGAATTACCAAATTTGAGGGGAAAGAAGTGGTGGAAAAAAAAAAAAAAAAAAAAAAAAAGATTTGGGGATGCTGAGAGCCTCTGCAGTGCTGCAATGGTGAATCATGGGGCTTTTTATAAGAAACCCAAGGGGCTGCTACAGCTGGATAAAACCCTGGAGGGTTGTGATGGGCACAGTGATCCCTAAAGGATCATTTCACCCTGGAAAAAAAACACCATTTCTTTGAAGAGAGCACCTGTCAGTCTGTGATGGGCTGGTGCTCAGTGGTACAGGCTGCATGAATAACAGAGAAATCATTCGAACAATTATCTAATTAAGGCTAATGAGAGCCTGAATCACTTATGGCACACCTAGGGCTGATGAGAAATTCCTTGAGAAAGGGCCTTTTGTTAGCAAACACCAATTCATCAGTGTGGTAATGAGCAGTCCTGCTTGTTAAGAACATTTTCCAGACTGCAGGGTAGTGCCAGGTGGTTGGGACTCACCTCCAGACCTACCTGAGCCTGCTCATCCCCCAGCAGACAGCTGCTGCAGCCTGCTTTTGAGGAGCAGGGTGCTGACAGCACAGAGATGTGTATTTTTAAAGCCTTCCACATCAGGCTCTGTGTTTCTCTTTGGCTTGTGCTGCTAAAGAAAACGTTCCCAGCATACACAAAGCCTTCAGTGATCTGGTGGCCTCATGCAAATTAAAAAAAAAACCAAAACAAACCAAATATTTTGGTCAGAACAGTGCGATGGTGCATGGCCACCATGATGGGTGACGAGTAACACTTGAGCCAAAGGTTCTACAGGGCTGCTGTTTGTGTTGGGAGCTTGGCCATGTGTTAAAGTACCTGAAGCCAAGCCTGGATAAATTATCTTTCCACTTCTGTGCTGAAAGCACAGTCATCAGAAACGCATTGACTTCAAGGGATGTGGCCTCACAAGGGCCTTGAAAAGAAACAGTTTGAAAAAGCACATTTCTCTCATAAGAAGCCATAAAAGAATAGAGAAGAAATACCATGTACAGCTAGAGGGAAAAACTTTGGGATGGTGACAGAATGCTTGGCTGAGTCGTAATGACTTTGCCAAGTGAGGCTCTACCAGGGATCAACCCGTGGTGTTGAAAGCAAATGAAAAAATCAGGGCATTTCAGAACAGTTGCTGAGGATGCATGCAGCACAGTTTCTGAGAATAGTTTCTGAGACCTTTAAAATAAGAAAAAAAAAGAACAAAAAACCAAATAAAAATGAACAAAAAAAACCCCAAAACCAAACAACAACAATAACAAAACCCAAAAAACAGCAACAACAACAAAAAAAACCCAAACAAACAAACAAAACCCCCCCCAAAAAAAACCCACCAAAAAAAAAAA
>WBNO01012915.1:86834-138908 GCA_013400575.1 Peucedramus taeniatus | reverse complement strand
AAACAAAAGCAAACCATAAACCCCCCCTCCAAAAAAACCCAAAAAAAACCCCCAAAAACCAAAAAACACCCAAAAGGAAAAATGGTGCTCAGGTGACCTTTTTTTCTTATCACAGTCATTAAATGAAGCCACATCCCACAGCACTTCTATCCTATCTTTACAAGCACAACTACAACAATTAACAGTTGGGATAGTTTAATGGGGCTAAATCTGATTCTTACATCCTTATTTAGATAATTGGCTTTTACAGTGTGGTCTTGGAGTCTTTCTGTGTCCTCCTTTCCTGTTTTCTGTACTGTGTAATGCAATACTTTGCTCCAAGGCAAAAGTTTACTACTTCTTCTTTCCCCCTCTGCTGCAGCAGCATCTCCCATTCTGCCAGTGGAGGCACAGAGTTTATTTAATGGATTTTATTGGTGTCTGTGGTAGAAGCTGTGCTGGCACCATTTGTGTTTGGATTGTCTGTACAGTCACACACACACACATGTACATGTGTATAACTATGAAGGAGGAGGTTTTGGCTTCCTTACCACAGATCTCCTGAATGGTGTTGCTAGAAAGGGATTCATGGACTCATAAAGTGGTTTGTGCTGAAAGGGACATTAAAGCTCATCCTCTTCTACCCCCTGCCATGGGCAGGGACACCTTCCAGGCCTTGGACACTTCCAGGGATTAGGCAGCCACAGCTTCTATGGGCAACCTGTGCCAGGGCCTCATCACCCCCATAGGGAAGAAATTCTTTGTAATATAACTCTAGTTCTATTCCTCTTGACTCCCCATAACCATTTACAGGCTTATCATTATGTCATCTCTCCATGGCTGACGTGGAATGATCAGTATCATCTCCAGGGAGATCACTCAGGTGTGTGGGACATCATCATTGGGATGGGATGGATTGACTCCCAGAAGTGGCTACCTGATGCTTGCAGTGACACAGAGAGACTGAGATGGCACCTATGAGGGCTGGCGTGTGCAGTCTGAATGTCTGTACCTGAGCATCTTGCCTTGACTTCCAGTGAAGAGCTGGTCAATATATGCATCTAGAGCATGATTCATCCCCTCCCATCCTACACAGATGAATCATGTCCCAAATGCTGTCACATTTTCTGTCTATAATGGGAAAGACAGACAGCTCAGATGCACACAGCTGCACCACGTGTACGCAGGGAGAGGCGTGATGAGTCTCAGCTAAATGACTGTCCTAAGGTTATTCAGGAAATCTGTAGCTCACTGGGATATCAAACAAGTACACCTTCATGTTTGAACCAAGTGCCTCATACGTGAAGAATTTTCAAAATGCTATCTGTTTTTTAATAATAAAAGTAGTCAGGTCAGGTAGATATTTTAAGACACAAAAATCCTGTTTTCCTGCATATGGTTCCAGTTATAAAACCAGAGGGGAAAACAAATAGAGAAAATATGAAATATAAAAACCGTAGCTTCTAAACAGAATGTTTTTCAAAGGTTTCCATGAGGTGTTGGCTGTTCAGCAAAGCAGACTGTAAAACAATTTTACAAGCCACATTTATTCTAAGAGCTCCACTTATTGAAGTACAATTCAAACTCTTGTTCTGCCGGCCAAGTTCCATAAATTAAACACTTGTCCAATAACACATACCTCTCCTCTGTTTCTTTTTGGCTTTTTGTGTTTGTGTGTCTCTCTTGCTTCTTTTTTTTTTTTTTTTTTTTTTTAAATCCTTTGCAAATGGAAACAAAAAGGGTTTGCTTGTTTTAGGAATGGATTTAAGAAGCATAGCAGTAAAAGTAAAAATAAGGCAAGGAAAAAGAAAACAGGTCAACAGACTAAAATGAGACTTTTGTTCCATTATTTTGCATCCTGCTGACACTGATTTACAGTGAGGGCTAAATCTTGCTAAATCTTTGGTGTGAAGCTGTGTGATGTCAAACATTCAACTAAAGCTGTGCCTCTGGATATTGGGAGAAACCAGCCAGGTGACCTGACAGCTAGGAAGGGAGGTTGGATGTGTGTTCTGCCTTCAGAGAGAACCCAATATCCCTCCCTTCTCCAGAGTGTTATGGCCTCAGAGATATGACCATCAACAGGACCAGCCTTTTCTCACAAGAGAGGGGACAGGGAAGTGTGAGATATCCTGTCTGATCTGGAGCAGGAATGGATCTGCAGATATGTCAAGGAAAAGTCCTGCCAGTAGCACTCCTGGGCTCACTGGGCCCCCCCTTTCCCACTTTTTTTCTGTTTCTCTCTGCTGTCACCCACCTTCAGCTCATGCTGCTCTTTCAGCTTTCTCTAGAGACTCATTTTCAAGCTGTGTCTAAAACTTGCAGATTCTTTCATTGAATCATAAAGGCTGGAAAAAACCTCCAAGATCATCAAGTTCAAACTTTGACCAATCCCCACCTTGTCACCTAGACCAGAGTACCACGCCCAGTGTTGCCTTGGGCACCTCCAGGGGTGGGGACTCCAATGTTTAGCAACCCTTGCCATGAATAATTGCTGTATCCTCTTGTCCTGTCACATCACTTCTCCTTTAGCACAGGATCTGTCCTGATGGTCACACCTGCCTTGTTGTGTCAGCATCTCCCCGAGTTTCACTGTGATGTTTCCCTGTCTTTCTCCTCCATACTGACCATGAGCTGCCTCTCTTCATTTTCAGAACCAGTCAATGCTCCATCTCACCAGGAGGGAAAAAGTAAATCCCACATCCCCACATAACACTGCCTCTACTTGCCAGACGTATTTCTAAAATCCTCTCCTGTGGTGCAAAGCTTAGGCATCCTAACATGAGCTTCAATGAAATGAACGCCTGCTTTAATGCAGAGAGTAGCAAGGTGGGAATAATACAGGAAGGAACTGGACAATATCTCTGCTTTCTTATTAATTCACAGTAAAAACTTGGGCAAGTCAGCTGCTGAATGTCTCTCATCAATTCAGAGGTGACCTCTTAAATGAGAATAAATCCTTTTAACTCACTATAGTGGTTCAGGGTCTTACTCTGTAAGGCTTGAGTGTGACAGACATGGGCAGCCAAATGTGAATCAGTTTGGAGCTGCCAGAGAAATTACTGTTCTTTGTTGAGGGCTACCTTCTGCCAGGCTGAGATACTATAACTGATGGGTGTGAAAGAGAGGACAGGGAAAGAAATGTGCCTTAGGACATTTTAGTGCGGAAGAAGGCAGATTTAATTTAGCTTCTGCTGAAGGTGATTTTAGGCAGCCTGTTCATGCTGCAGTAAGGTTGGAGGCACTGGTCAGTCTCAAAGGCTGGGGAGTGACCAAAAGATGGCAGGGACATTAGCTCCTTCAGAGGGGCAGTGGGTAAAGATGGTGATTCCTGCTTCAGCTGCCCAACCAGTCTGCAAGAGCTCAAAGAGACTCTGAACAAGGAACTTTTTCTGGTTTTCTATGTGGCTGCTTAGGTGGTGCCATGTAGTTTTCTCATGCCAGGAAGCACAAAGGGCAAGGCAGGGTTGGAGCATCCATGACTCTATAGTGCTTTGCAGGTGACTGGTGATCTGCAACACCTGTGCTCCAAGACCAAAGGACTGATGTTAAAATACACTGAGAAACCTTGTTTATTCTATGCAAAATTACCTTGTTGTTAAACCTTTAGGCTCTTAATCTGGGGTTGGATATCCTGTACAAGCCTTGGGGAGCTGGCAAAACCCCTTCATTTTGGTGTGAAATGCATTGCTGGTTTTTTTTTTTAGCCTAGCTTAGCAAAGCTTTGCTTGTAAATATTTTAACTGCAAGCACAATCACATGGTGTCTGCTGTTCCTGGGCTGATCCAGCTGAATACTGGGCTGTCTTTAGGAATGCATGGTAAACCACAGACTGTAAAGTGCAAGGCACTGTTCACAGTGGATTAAAATGTCAGAGCATGGCCATTATTTGGTTAATCTTGGGACAAAGCACTCAGCATTTTAATATGGAAACCGTAAAGGCATTTCTCCATATAGTTCACATCACTTGCTCCTTAATAGAAAGTTAATGGGGATTTTCTTTTTCAGATAACAACAATTTATCATGTGTTTCCCTGGTAACTACAACATCGTGAACCTTCCTTGAAAACTCCATTGGGATTCCTGCAATGTTTGTGAGCATAATGAATGGTAAGTGTAAGGCAAACCCATTGAATCACTTTATTTTAAATTCTGGCAGAGACATAATTTCCCACAGTTCATAAACATTTACAAAAAAGGAGTTTACATGAAGAAAAACAGTTGTTGTTATCACTCAGATCAAAGAATGCATTTATCTGGATGTATGGATGTGTTTTCTGCCAGCTTTTGATAAACTCAGGTGACAATCTTTAAGAGGCTTCACAGACTAGTGCGGAACCTTTGAAGTCTGCAGCTTTGCTCACCTGAAAACACAGACATCACTTCTGCTCTCTGTTCTGCGTGAGCCTGAAGTTTGCACTTCAAAGATTGTAAACGACAGGACAAATTTCCCAAGCTGCTGGCTCCAGACTTATTGGAATAAAATAGTAAAGTGTGGCATGTTGCAGGATACTCAGGAGCAGGTTGGATGGAGCTTGGAGCAACCTGGTCCAGTAGAAGATGCCCCTGTCCATGGCAGGAGGATTGGAACGAAAAGACCTCTAAGGCCTCTTCTAAATCAAACTTTTCAAGTATTCTCTAATTTGGGGTGTTGTCTCCACACCCCTGTTGCAGCTTATCTGCTTCTGTGCCATGGGATTGGCCTTTGTGCACTGGAGAAATGGCTTTATCTCTTTTGGAAATGCAGTGCAAGGGATTCTCCTAATGTAAATGTCTTTTCATCAGACCTAAGATGGGAGAGATGGAGAGGAGTGAGGGTTATAGATAAAAACTTATGTGATAGAGTCTGGCTGTCATCTTAGGTTTTATTCCTCTGTAGTTAATAATACATCACTTATATAAGTGAGAGAAGGGTCGTATCCATCAGTCTCAGTGGAGCTGCTCTGGATTCTAGTGGTTGTGCATAAAAAATATTTCTGGTTTGCAAGTGGGGACTTGTTTACCGCAGGATGGAGCAAGGTTTCTCTTGCTCTTCCTTTTGTGGAGGATTTTGAAGGGGTGTGCAGAGCAACCCCATTCCTTGACATAAGTTTCTAACAAGAAAAAAAATTAAAATGGCTATAATATATATTTTTTTAAATTTACGTCTTTCAAAATGTTTAATTTTGCTTTAATTTTTTTAGGAGCTATTATTATTTATCTACAATATCACATGTAAATGTGCCCTGTGGCTGCAAGGTGAGTGGGGACATTGCTGGCTCATTCTGAGGCTGCCTAGAGTTGTGTCAAGTGTTGTCTGAGGTACATCCTTACCCACCAACACAGGTGGTGCCATCTTCTCTTTCCAAACATGTTTCTGGTAATGAACTTCAACTCAGACCAAAATCTGCCTTCTGTCTTCTGGAGACTGACTGAGTTATGGATTTAGAAACAATCTCAGGGTTGATACTTGTGAACTTCAGCACAGCACATCACAGTGTATTGATTTATTTTCCTTTGTACAGAGGGTGTTTTTTGCCAGTTTTTCTTGGCTGTGGTGGCAGCTGGGGCCAGTGGATGCCCAGTCCACATCTAGCATTGGGAATGGGGTTAGTGCCCATTGTACATGGGATAAATGAGACTAAAATCCATATACTTTAGGTGAAATGTCCATGTTTGTGAGGAAAGGGAAGTCAGACAAAAAAGAAGGAGTGTTTTGCCAGACCTCCTTCTGTCTATTATTTGCAAGGGTGAGTCCCCAGACAAGGCTTGGAGTTCACAGTGAGCTTGGAGAACCAGGGGGAGGTCAAGGTTTGGCTCTTCCTGAGGAGAGGAATGGAGGGAGTGGGATATAGAGACAGATTGGACTCTGTGAAATGGGGAAGTGGAGACAAAGTCATAGGAAATTTCTGCAATTAACACCTAGTTCTTCAAGTGGAAAAGAGGTGGAAATGTGGTATTGGTAATAATACTCTGAGTAATGTAGTCCCAATTTCACTCTGAGTGTGAGAATAACACTGGGTTCACTCTCACAGCTGGGTAGATGAAGAAATTTGGGGATCACCTTTAGGCTGAGCAGAGTACACTGCCTGAGGCTGGGGATCAGTTGCAAGTACAGAGGTGATTTGGAAGAACATAGAGGCAGGTATTGGGAATTTAAAATTTAAATTTATTTGTTGAAGATTTTTTTAAATTAAAAAAAGAGTTGCAGAATTGGTTCAGACCAGATATGTTCATGATTTGTACAGTTTGGGCTTTTTGAAAAAAAGTATTGCTACTTTTTATTTAGCAGTAGGAGTATGTAAGAAGACAGTGTTCAAGTGGGATTATGAATATGAAATGATTTGCTGCAGAATGATGGTTAGGGGTGAATTTTGTTTGCCCCATAGAGAAAAGCTGTATGCTGCTCTCAGTAGATTTGGCTGCCTTATTCTGAACTTTTTCTTGGTATGTATTCCTGCCCTTAGATCAGGGACAACCTGTGTGATACTGGTAACTACATAGCTACAGTTATTTTCAAATTTGCAAGTCCTGTAATGGAGAATATTGATATCACTCTGAATACTTTAAGCTCTAGCCTCTTGTTGTGCTTTATGCCTTTTTCATTCTCTGTATTATTAGCATGAGTTATTTTTACAGGATTTGAAAGATACATTGCAGAACCTTACTGCTGAACTTTGGCACAGCGGTGAAGGAAAATACAGAGTTTGTATCAGCTTGTTTTACTCACAGTAAATTTTCACCCTGAGGGATATGCCTTATCTGCAGCCAAGGTTAGGTTTAGAGCCGGGTTCTATTGTAATGCTCAAAATGCAACATTTTGTTTCAATGAAGGCTTCCAGTTATGTGGAGGAAATATCTAACTAGTGTGAGTTATTTAAATGCCACACTCTTAGTCTTGTGTGACCCTGAGTGCTTTCTGCATAGCCAGTTCTTGGGTAATATAGGATTTATGAGACCAAAGGAGGCTTAATGAGGCTTACAATATAAATTTGCCAGTTGTACTGAGTCCAGTGCAAAGGTTGGGATTAGTTTGGAGGTCATGAAAAGTTGATTTGGAAAGCCAGGGGTTTGGCTGAAGCTTTCCTGATGCGAAGGGAAGAGCCAAGGGCTGCTTCTACTTGCTTTGAATCCCTTAGTCTGAACTCCATCTGAGGTGAGGTTAGACTCAGGGTGGACCCCAGGCTCCTTGCTGTGGACCAAAATACCTTTCCACAAGGCTGGTCTGGGCTTTCCTGTGTTTCCAGGAAGAGCTGAAATGCTGTGGTGACATAATCACTGAAGAAACACACTTTAAATAATTTTTCCCTTAACATTAGATATGTCACCTCTGTGCCATGATTATGTTTTCCATGGCTGCAGCACAAGTCAAATCCCATGGCTGATTCCCATGCCCCACCATGAATAAATACTTAGTTTTGCTCTGTAAGAGAGGAAAAGGTTAGCTCTCTTTCTCTCTTCAGATATAAAATAATAATTTCAGAGAGAAAGATTCCTTTTATTGCTAAAAAAGCAGTTTCAGGTCACTCCACATCCAGAAGTAACAGCTGTGTTTAGCAGAGTACTTTGTCAGAAGAAAATAAAAAAAGATCAAATGCAGAAAAGGAAAATAAAAGAATTACGGTCTGTATGTATTAAAGCCTAGTTTAGCTAAATTCAGTGATAATTTTTCAAAGGAGAAAAGTACTGCAATAAAACATTTATTGTGTTTTTTTGCTTGTTGTCATTCCTTTGAGAAAAATTAAACAGTTTTAAGACTCATTCTATACTAATTTTTTCTTAGTTTTTCAGTTCAAGCGCTAAACGACAACAACAAAAAAGAGTTATTTACACAGTTTTCATTATAGATTTTACTAGAAGAAAAAGCTGTAGCTTTCTGGATTGTCTGACCCATTCAAGAAGTCATCATTTGCTTTAAATGGACATTGGCAAGGTCCTTAATAAGGATATGAATGATTAAGAAAAACCAGATACTTGGAATTGAAATGAAGAGAAAAAAAATCGGAGTATAAAAAACCTTAAAATACATGTGCTAGGAATAACTCATCTACATGAATTGTGCTCAGACCCATTTGGTGGAGAATTGTTGAAGCCTGAGGCAGAAAAAAGGATGTTTGGGCAGCAGAAGCCAACTTGGAGGCTGTAAAGCGATTTGTTTCTATTTCCTTGTATCAATTTAAACAGTCAAATCAGCTTTACAGCTCTGAAATAAACACAGTTGGGAGTTTATGTGAGTTCAGGATGGTGTAACTGTATGGTTTGGACATGGTAGGGAAAGGAGAAGAAGCATTTGCATCCAATTTGCCAACATGTTTCTCAACTGACATATCAACAAGCTGGTTGAGGTAATGGGACAGATAAGTATTTTAAATTGTAAAAGTTTAAGAAGCTGAGAATCTGGAAAAGGGAATTAATTTTGAAGTTCAGCAGTCATTCACAGCCAGATACATGGGATGGTGTGAGGGGATCTTGGGCACTGCTGTTCCTGCCTTTTTCCTTGACTTGGTGCAGGGGACTTTTGACTCATTGGAGAATGGACGTGCATGAGGCAGAGGACAAACGACCTGTGGGCTGCATTCAGCCTGTCAAAATATCATCCAGCCTGGCAGCTGCCTCTCCCTGACACCTGTCCCAGGCACAATGAGCTGCTCCACCTCTGCTGGCAGCTGGGTCCTGGCTGCTCCTGTCCTGGAAAGAGATTTGACCAGAAAATACTTCTCCTAGTCTTCCAGCCAAACATGGAAGAATGTTGTGCTTGTTTATTGAGCTGAAAATGAGGATGAGTGAAGGAAACATCATTATTTTATCAGACCTGCATTAAGTTCTTGCTTTTCTGCAGTTATATGAGTGCCTGAATTTTCAGTGGGGTTGGTTGCCCATCAGGATCTGTCCAAAGCTCCAACATTTGTGACTCAAAGACATGAAGTCCCAGATCAAGCCATGCTGAAGTCAGGGGACACATGGATTGCTCTGTTGTCCTTCTGGATCAGGCTCTGGAACAGGCCACCTACTGAGCTGAAGCTTTTGGATTTTCATCAGTTTTAAAAGTGGTTGATATGAATTTTGATAATGACTGGTTTGTAGGTCTTGCCTTTGGCTATCCTCAAAGCTGCTTAGAGAATTGCAATCTTTATATGGCCATGGATATCTCAGCCGTGTCACTGACCTAAAGGGCAGCAAAACCTTCAGGGATTTATTAGTACAGAGAAACTCTTCCTGCTTCTGAAAGCTTCTTAAAATATTTTGTGCAGTATATACTTACTTATCCCTCCGATTTCTGAGCAGGGTTCTTCCATTGCTTAAGGCCTCAGTCAGCTCTAGAAATAACCCTGCCCTTGCTTTGGAAAAGTGCATGAAGTGCCTTGTTTAGTGTTTTACAGGTGGGGAGCCTAAGAGTAGGATCATTTAAGTCTTACATGTTTGCTTGTGATTATGGAAATATCTGTAATCAAACATTTTAACAGTCAGTGCTATTTTCTAATCTGTGTGTGTGCAGTCTGATGTCTTTTGAAGGCAGCAGGAGGCAGGAAGGCCTCACAACAGGGAAAATTAAGCCAATTATCTCTGAGTAGATGTAAGGACTAAATGCCCCAATTTTAACCTACCACTTCAATACCTCTACGATTCAGCCTTTCCCTCTGCAGTGAAATGGGAATCACGCTGCTGGGAGCTTGGGGCAGGACCTCAGGGAGGGAGGTGAGGGTTTAAAGAGCTTTTCAGCCCTTTGCCTCTGTTCTGACAACCCCTTCCAGCACCAAGGGAGGTGTCATGATGTCACATGGATGGCACGGTGATGATTTGCCAGCCCAAGTGGGCCTTAGCTCTGATCATGGATCACAGAATGGTTTGGGCTGAAAGGGAGCTCGAAGACCATCTCATTCCACCTCCTGCCATGGGCAGGAACACCTTCTAGTAGTCCAGGTTACTCCAAGCCCTGTCCAACCTGGCATTGAACACTTCCAGGGATGGTTGGGCTTGTGGTGTGAGCTGCCATGGCTAAACCATCTGCTGTGGGTGATCCTACCAGGGGTGGGCTGATGAGTGTCAGTCCTTTCCTCCTGCCCTCTCAGACTGGCACCCGAGATCCTCTCCATTGTTATTGACAGCACGTTTTGGCCATAAGCCCTGTCCCTCCTGTGTACAGAGTTTATTTCTGTATTGTGGCTGAAGTACCTGATGAAATTTATAGAGGTTGGCACAGATAAGTATCCCACAACAGCCCTGACATAGAAGTTTATGTGGATTTAAATATCCAAGGAGTCTCATGTGAAAAACTGATTTTCAGGGTATTGCCATTGGTTAAATAGATTTCAGGTCTTTATTATGCTATTGAAATACTTGAATCACCACTTGAACTAAATGAAAGCTTACTGCGTGTGCATATAATTGTTTTTCTTGCTACCTATTACTTGATTGGGGTTGAGTAAGGTTAGCAAAAGCATTAAATTAATTTTCTTGTAAAGTTATGCATTATGAAGTCAGAGGTATAAAAGTTACATTATACATGGCAAATGTCTTGAGGGTTTGGTTTATAGACTTGTTTATATTTTTATTTTAATGATTATTGCTTTCTTTGTGTCATTTCCCCTTTTGAATCTCCATACTCATTACACTTTTATTATCTCTTTTATAAAATAAATGGCAGCAAACCAGACAATTTCGTTCCTGGAATAAATAGATCCAAATATATCTCTCAATAAATTAAATGTTGTGGCTGCAAGAGGGACTTTTCCAAAGTCACTAAGCTGAAGGCAAAGCCAATTAATAGCTGGCCTTTCATTTTTATGGACCAGGGCATGCAGCACATCCATCTGACTTGGCAGATTTGAAATTATCTGAGACACTGAACTACATTGAAAGATATGTGAGTAAAATTAGTGCTCATGGAAGGCAACAGATCAACAGCCCTAGAAATCAAATCCTTGTGAGCTATGTGCAAAGCCTGAAGTTAGCTGAATTACTGAAGTAATTTTGAACACTTTCTCTTGACTTAGGGGGTTTTGTGTGAGTGTCTCTGCCTCATAGAGTTCTTGGAAACTAAGCAAACTTTAGCCACTGATTATCACTGTGGATCTTAACTGATACATATTCCCAAACACTTTGTGAGACCTGTAGGTGTAACTTGTGCTTATTGGGAATCCTTCAAAGCACCAAACAGAAGTGTGTCTATTTCAGAATCACAGAATCACAGGATGGTTTGGGTTGGAAGGGACCCTAAAGATCATCTTGTTCCATCCCCTGCCATGGGCAGGGACACCTTCCACTGTCCCAGGTTGCTCCAAGCCCTGTCCAACCTGGCCCTGAACATGTCCCAGGAGCTAGAGATAGAAAATAGGAGTTTAATTTGTATACCTTCAGTACAAGTGCAATCACCCTTCATAATCTTGTGGGTGAGGCATCTAGAAAACATGTCTCATGAGGAGCAGCTGAGGGAGATGGAGGTGTTTAATCTGGAGAAAAGGAGGCTCAGAGGAAACCTTCTCCTTCTCTACAACTCCCTGATGGGAGGGTGGAGTGGGGTAAGGATCAGCCTCAGCTGCCATGTCCAAAGTGAAAGGATGAGAGGAAATGGTTTTAAGTCCTGCCAGAGGAAGTTCAGATCCATATTAGAAAAAAAAATTCATTGCAAGGGTGGTTGGGCACTGGAGTAAGTTACCCAAGGAGGTGGTGGAGTCACCATCTCTGTAACTGTTCAAGGGGCAGCTGGATTTTAGGGGTGATCATGGTGGTTTTGGTTGATGGTGGGACTATTTGGTCTTGAATGTCTCTTCTAACCTCTGTGATGATTCTGTGATAAAATTAACTAGTACTTTTTAGTAATATGTGGCCTTTGTTCTCTGTAATTTTTTTTTGTGTGTATAGATTTTGTTTTTAATAGCCTTTATTTTCTTCGTATAATTTTGCTGTTCTGAAACATATGTCTATGCAAATTTTTTCCTTTGGATCTAAAGCTACAACCTATGCTGTATATGCACAACAAGTCCCGGGCTACCGAGTCCTTCTCCTGGTTGCCACCCATAAATCCAATTTATAACCCCACAGACAAACCCCTTCTGCACCTAAGAGCCAGCTGTGTTTCTCCCAGGCTATTTCCATGTAAAGTCTGTTCTAGAGTTCTGAAGAATTTGATATTAATCAATTCCTTCCTATTTATCTTGTTCTTTGAGTCAGAACTCTTTTTCCAGGCTCACTGGGAAATTGGAGCTGTGGTGGTGAGAATAATTGCCTTGTTAGGAATAAGTGATCTGAATGAAATCAGCCCAGTGGTGTGAGCAATAACATTTGGTAGCAGTCAGGCTCTGGAGTGCTGAGCTCTGCCTGCTCAGCTGACCAAGCTGGCCTTGTGTTGTGCTCATGTTTTCTCATGTTTGTCTGTATTAAACTTTTCCTTTGTTCCATGTTTCTATCTCAAACTCTCTTGGAGCAGAGATGACTTTTTGGACTAGAACATGTGGCCTAGTGGGATATATTATTAAGGCTTCCAAAAGGAACCCAATATGAATAGCAAGAATAATGAGAATAATACTGAAGAATATAAGCTTGTTAGAACAGCTAACATAAGTTCTACATCTAAAAATAGAACACCAGCAAGAGAGTTCAAATTAATTTAAAGTAGGTTTTTTTTTTTTTTTTGGTTGTTGTTTTTGTTGTTTTGTTTTGTTTTCCGGGCTTTGCAAGTGGATGGGGAATTGTTTTTTGAAAAACTAGCATTTTACCTTATAAATTTTCTAAACGGGAATTTTAGGAAATATCTGTTGAACTGTGCTATCCCTCTTACTCCTTGGCAAACACCCCTCCAATATATAGTAATGATATGGTTGCCAGTAATGATATGGTTGTTTTGAACTCTATTGTTGGAGTTTTGCCTTAGGAGGCAGGGAAGGATTTGGGGTCTGGTGTCTTGTGTGGTGGACAAAGCATTTAATTGCATTTAAGAAATAAGCAAAATGTTTCTCTTTACACAGACTTATTGCTGTTGGAGAGGGGGAAGAAAAATTGTGATCCAAAAACCTTTTAAGTGGGATTTGAAGTGATGAATAGCTGTGGGTACAGAAATGAGAATTTATGGAGCCATTGTCTATTGCTGCCAATCCTAATGATAATGTTCTATCAGGTACTGTTATTTTCATGGTGGTAAAATTTTCTGTGTTGGTCATGGAGCTAGGTGGACTGTAGTGCATTGCATGAATGCAGAACCAAGATATAACCTTTCCAGAGGTAAGTAGCATCCTGGTTCCACAAAGAGACTTTGATCCAAATTCAAACCATGCAAGAACAAGGAGAGACCTTAGTTACAGAAGTGTGTGTAATTCACTTTTTGGAGGGGCTTTCTGTTTATTTTTGAATCCTGGAGTCATAGAATGGTTTGGATTGGAAGGGACCTTAGAGACTATGCAGTTCCACTCCTGCCTTGAGCAGGGACACCTTCCACTAGACCAGATTACTCAGAACCCCATCCAGCCTGGCCTTGAACATCTCCAGGAATGCGGAGTCTGCAACTTTTTTTTTCTGTCACTCCAGGCTCTTTTCCCAAGTTCCTTTGCAGCTCTCCTGGGCCCCTTCAGGCCCTGCCAGGGGCTCGCAGCTCTCCCTGGAGCCTTCTCTTGTGCAGCTGAACAGCCCCAGCTGTGCCAGGCTGGCTCCAGAGCAGAGGGGCTCCAGCCCTGGCAGCATCTTTGTCATCCTCCTTCGGACTCACTCCAACAGGCCCATGACCTTTCATATGCTTTGTTGTATAAGTAAAGAATAACAGGGTTAAAGACCTTTGTGAGTTCTATGGATTGTGTTCCTCACCTCCATGTCATCTCTGGAAACAACCTGTAAATCCATGTTCAGGAGTCTCTGGTCTGAGCTGGCTCACATAACTGGGGAATTGGGGAGCTCTGGCACTGCAAGGCAGGATTTGACATCTTGATCAGGGATGGAAAGGAGGGCACGAGGCATCCTGTTGTCACCTCTAGTTCATGTTCCCTCCTGTGTCAGGGGGCTTTGGAATAACAGGGACTCCAAGGCAGGGACACTGGTCACTGCCACCAAAGGTAGCCCTGCAGGAGATGGGTCCCTGTCAAAAGGTTTGTGCACCCTGTGGTGACATCTGTAACCAGCAAGGGCTGGGGGTGGAGTGTGGAGGCTAGGACAATGATAAGAGCATACCAAATTTTATTTTCACTCAGCTTGCTCACTGGATATCCAATAAAATATTCCCAGACCATTTCTGTCTGTTTCTTTTAAACAATCTTCCTTGCCAGTAAATACACGCTTCCTGTAGCTGCCACTTTATATATTGAATTAGTAAAGCTTATTAAGTCCCCCATTATTTTGTTGCATGATGGAGAATACAGGTGTTTTTCCACATAAAATGTTCACATGACACAGCAGGAGTAGCACTTTAAGCCTTAATGGCATGCACTTGGTTATCTAATTTTTGCACATTAATCCTCTCAAGATGTCTGTTAACACAAACCTTGCTAATTAATGTTGCTTTAGTGTCTGCAAATGCATGATTCAGTTTTTTTTAAAGGAAATTGGAAGACCACAGAGCACTGTATTATGAATCATAATATCAGTGACATTTAAAGACATGTAAAATAACTTAGCTGGTATGTGATATAGAATTATACCACAATCTAACCTCATCCACAAAAAAGTCATATCTTTGATACACCATTTTTGTTTATGTTCTTAGACAATTACTGCTGTAGCAAGACTTGGGCAAATGTCTTTATTTCAATGTGTTTTTGTATGGGAAAAAAATAAGGGATTCTTACCCAAAACAAATGTCCAAAAAGACATGGAGGTCCAAATAAATTACTCTAGACTTCCCTTTTTAGTAAATAGAGATATACAGGCACCTACAGAAGTTAAATCATCTAATGAAAACCTGAGAGAATTTACATCTAACCTTTATGCAAACAACAATGTTGAAACAAGCTCAAGTTTAAAACTATTTATACCAAAAAAGTAGGTACTTAAGGGACTTTAGGCATTCCTTTTCCCTTCTTATTTGGAATGGGAAATAGCAGACATCCTGTTATCTCTGTTTGGGCATATCTGAGCCCAGCAAATGTGTCAAGCTTGCACTGTGGTCCTGAAATTTAAGCCTTTATTTCCATTCCAAAGGGATCTGGAGTTTTAAAGTTACACAGGCAAATTTCTGGATATTTGATTTGCAAAGCCATTTCTAGTCTTGAATTAATTTACTGCTTGCAATAACACTGTTCATCAGAAGATGTGAATCTAATTAACAAGCATCCAACCTTCATCTTTCTATCATCTACTGACAGCCAGTGTACACAACAGAAATGGGGAACCTTGTACCAAAATTTTGAAGAGATATTCAAATATAAAAGCCATTTCAACAAAAAACATCTTAAAAATCATCGGTGAATTTGGCGGAGCAGAACTTGGTAGAGACCATGGACAGAAAAGGATGAACATTATCACTATTTTTGTTTAAAAACTTTGGAGTTAAGACTCTCGTAGATAATCTTAACCACAGACCTACAACTTAAATCCTCCTAAATCTCACGGCTTATTTGTTGCATGGTAATGTTTTTAACAGAGGGACTGATTAGCTGTTGGAGCAAACTACCAGGGAAGGCAGTGGATCCCTCTTCTCTTGAAGTCTTCATCTCAAAACTGGAAGTCAAGATTGCTGCGCTCAACACAGCAGCTACAGGATGAAGTTTACAGTCAGTATTACATGGGCTGAATGCTCAAAAGTCCTGTCTGGCCTGAGCATTTATGAATCTTAGTTTCTAAAGTACCTACAGATCCTTGAATAAAAGGTGCAGTTGGAAGTACGAGGTATTTTATGGGAGAGCTCCGTCTGCCTCACGTGGAGGTAAGGAAAACCTCATGTTCCTGCATGGTGAGCTCAGGTACAGCCACATCTCATTAAACTTATTACAACTTTCAGCCACATGGGTGCCTAGACATAAATAAGCAGGGACAGGCCAGCTTTACTGAAATACATATTTTTCTCACTCTGACAGTCACGCAAGGGGCCGCAACTGCCCGTGTCTCGAGGACAATTTTAACAGCAAGACCTTTCTCCTCAGGGGACTGCTCTCACTTTTTCATTTAGAAGAGGAGAAAGGAAACCCAATCCTAAACATATGATGATTTTATTATGTGAAACCCAATAGGAAATGAAGTAAGAATATCAGGCTGCTTTCAGTTTCCTAGCAAGGGATTTTGTTTTAAGTTGGAAGAGGGGCAGCTGTGTTGGAGGCTCGCTTCCCTTTGCCTCATCAGGACCTCTTTAATTTTTGGGGGTTATTGTGTGAGTCATGTGGTGCAAAGACAGAGCAGGCTTGGTGGGAGCTCCTGAGCTTTGATCCAGGCTCTGCTGGTTTGGAGAGGAAGATTCAGCTGAAGAAGCAGAGGATACAGGACAGCAGCAGCTCCTGGCTGTGTCTTGGTGTGCACACAGGGATGCCTGAGTGTGTACGTGTGTGTGTGTGTGTGTGTGTGAGTGTGTGAGTGTGTGAGTGTCTGTGAACGCCATAAGCAAGCCAGCCAAATTCCATCTTCATGGACAGTTCAATGGAAAGTTAGCTCGAAAATGCAGTATATCATATTTCATGAATTTAATAGGGTTTTCATGATTTTACAAAGTGCTTCAACCAGACACTCATGGCTGGAGGCTGCACAGCAGGAGACCTAAAACACTGCATCTGTGTTTTTCAACTCTTGCCAGAATCCATTGAATTTGATCCGGAATGACTATGCATCTTTGGAATGTACATTCACTTTTCTCTTGCCTTATCCAAATAAAAGAGGGACATGGGGGGGTTGAGGGGGAGGGAGAAAAGAGTCCTGGGAGAATTCCATATGGAAACACTAAACTAGCATTATAAAGGATTTCCTATAAACAAAATTACGGTCACAAATTTTGGACTCGGACCACATTGGAAACAAAGGGCCCTTTGTCTCCCTCTTTTAATATATTTTTTTATCTATGTTAACACACACGTTTTTATTTTTTCATGGTAATAGATAAACAGATGTACATGTATACACTCATGCAAAAATGAATGTATATATTAGTTTGAGGTCCAGTTGCAATCTCTCTTAATTTTTTTTTCGATTGCAGAACTCCTAACAAGAGCAAACTTTAATCGTTCTGTGCACTAAATCCCTTGAAAATAAATATCCAGGGCAACTTCAAAAGCCCTTAATTAGAAGCACATGTGTGGTGTTACAAATTTCTGGCTGAGGCGGCTGAGTTGTAATTTAACGTTATGATCTGCCATAAATATTATCCATAATGAGCAGACTTCATGTTACACTTCTGTACGTCAGATAACTGCAATATTTTTTGTCTGCTTTTGTTCAATCACTGAACCTTAAGTGAAGTTTAAAATTAGAAGGAAAGGAAGTAAGAAAGAACCAGTTTTCCCACCGGGAAGCTGAATATTTCTGTCCTCCTAGCTGAAAAGAGAGCTATTGATTTTATTCCGTTTTCTTTGTTATAGTTTAAAAATGTGGTTAACAGATAATAACTTTGAGATGATGGGGGAAGGGGAAGTTGGGAAGTTGGTGAGATGATTGTTGTTGTTTTGCATAACTTTCTGATGGAAGCTTCCTGGAATATTTGCTGTGTTCCCCATTACCAAAGAAAACCCCAAACCCCTGTAAGCTCATTTCTACATGAAAATCTAAACCATTTCTGCCCCTGTGTTGTACCTGAACCAAGTCTGTCACTCCCCAGAAACTTGATGGTTGAGGATAAAATTTTCTATGTTAATTTTAGGTGGTTTATGGTTTGGTTTTGCAGCCTTGGCACAGACTGAGCATGATTATATGTACATGTGTGTGTGTGTGTTAGTGTGTATGTGTGTGTAAAAGGAGGGGGTAGTGAACCAGACAGTAAATTTACACTGGAAATGTGCAGCTGTGGGGATTATGCACTGGTTGCTTAAACTTGTGTGAAGAAATGCAGAAATAGTGTGGGGCTGCAGAACAAGTCCACAGCCTCATGACTTGTGTAAAGAGCCAGTTTGGTTTGGACTTCGACCAAACACATGGGCTGTGGGGTTTTTGCCTTGAAGAGTGCCCCAGGACCCTGTACCTATTTAAAAGGACAAACCTTATCTGGTGTTTCTGACTTCAGGGATCCAAGTGTTGCCTTGGCAGGCTGTTCATGTGGCCACAGCCATATCTTATTGTTCAGCCTGGAGAAGAGATGGCTCCAGGGTGACCTTACTGCAGCATTCAAGTACCTAAAGGAGCCACAGGAGTGCTGGAAATGGACTTGGGACAAGAGGCTGGACAAGGGGGAATGGCTTCACCCTGAAAAAAGGCTGGGTTAAGTGGGATATTGAGAAGGATTTCTTGGCTGTGAAGATGGGGAGGTTCTGGCACAGGTTGCCCAGAGAAGCTGTGGCTGCCCCATCCCTGGAAGTGTTCAAGGCCAGGCTGGACAGGAGCAGCCTGGGATAGTGGAAGGTGTCCCTGCTCATGGCAGGGGGTGGAATTGGATCAGCTTTAAGGTGCCTTCCAAACCAAACCATTCTATGGTGATTCTGTGATTCTTATAGCCAGACTGCAGGGCTCAGGAGTGCTGCTCTCTCCTGGCACATCTCTCCTAGACAAAAGACACTGTGTATCCTCAGCCTACGCCTCCTCCAGAAGATTGAGCATATCCTGCCTCTTTTCCTACTCACAACAACCTTTTGGTTGGAACTGCTTTTCTGCTTGAGCAAAAAAAAAAAAAAAAAAAAAAAAAAAAAAAAAAAAAAAAAAAAAAAAATACTTCAAGAGCGAGTAGAAATCCCTGTCCAAGTGCCCAGGGTGGGGATGTGTCCCTATTGACTGCAGCATTTTGACATAAAGTGTGGCTCCTGCAGCTACGTGCTCGAGGAGCAATTCAGAGCAGGGAAGTGGTGAGCAGAGACACAACAGTTCCAAGCTGCAGGCACCATGGGCTCAGATATAAAGCAAGCAGATAGCTGTAAGCAACATTCTGTGTGGGCATGGTAACAAGTGGTTAGATGGCTGTGTGATATTGGTACCTGTCTGTTTGGTTTTGGCCAGACTCTGGCTGCTGACACTGCTGCTGGGGAGAGACTGGGGTGTCTGGGATTATAACTCCTCCCAAGAGATGTCAGGCTCTCATAGGAACAGTACCAATTTTTTGTGGCAGCAGGAGGAGCTGCAAATCCAGTTCTCCAGGGTATCCACCACAAGACTTTCTCTCTCAGCTTTGTCTCTCATTCTCAAAATACCTGCGTGCAATTTTTGCCTCTGCTGTTGCAGAGCCTCGAGCTGGGTCTCATCCTATCAGTTCTCATAGCTCATATCAGATACAGCAAGCTGCAAGCTGAGTTTGTTCACTGTGCTACCTCTCCTCAGCCCAGCTGAGTTCACAGGGATGGATTTGTACACCTACTTTCCCTCTTTAGGTAGTGCAGAGCAGAAGTGAGGCTGTAAACCTTCCAGGTGACAGGTTATCTCCAGAAAGGTTTGCCAAATTACTTTATAAACTTCAGATATGTAGGGAAGAAGATAAAAGCTATAATGCTGCCTTTCACATCCCCATGATGGATGTGTTGCTCAGTCTCTGACTGTTGGATGTATCTGACCAAATCTTTCATTATGATGGAGGAAACAAAATACCTCGAATCCCCCCCTCCCCTTCCACTTCCATCTCGAGTTTCTGGAACCACAAGTGCCAGGACATGGAGAGTCTGTTGTCAAGGTGTTCCTACCAGAGATGATGGAAATGCCCATTTCTCTGTGACTTCCAGCATCAGTCTCTAGTCTGGGAGGGTTCAGATAATGCTTGGAGACCTGCAGAGATGTGAGTGTGTTTCTGAATACAAGCAGCACTCAGAGTCACCTCCAGTAATGCTTTTAGAGGCACTTCCAGTAGTTTGGACTACTTACCAAAACAAATTTAAGCCAAATATATTGCTGGAGAAAAGTTTCCCAGTCCTTGCTTCAAAATTATATTTAACATTTCACATTTTGCTTCCAAGCAGGGATCAAGAAGTTATTTAGAAATATGAATCATTTCAGTGTTTCAGAGCAGCCCCTGAAGTCACCCACTACCACCACCCCTCTGCCTGACCACGGAGCCAGAGGTGACTTCCCCAGCATGGACTGGAGCAATGTAACTGCTGGAAGAGGAGCTTCTCTCCATTGCCACCTTGCTTGCCATCAATTATTTGGGTGTGTGCCATTCCAGGTAAGATGGGGATGTTCTGACACACTCCTTCAAACACAAGCATAGGAAAGCCGTGAAAGATGCTAAGAGATACTTGAAGTGAAAAAGTACTTGGTAATCAAGGTCAAATACTAGCAGTAAATTTGAGCCAAATAAGAGCTCAGATTTCATCTTCATTTCTTCACCTCTCTATAGTTTACACTGATTGCCTCCTATAGGCTTTGGGACACCCTTCAAACCAAGCAGTCTGGTAACGATGCTGACGATAATTCTCCCTTTAGGCTGGCTTGCACCCAGCTTTTCTTAACTAAAGCACAGCTCTCTGTCACAGCCCAGAGAATTAATATCCAGCTAAACGTCCAGCTTGTCTGACCAGCTGTCCTGAGCCTGCAGAGGTCAGCCGTGCCCCTCACGCTGCTAAACCAGCGTGGTGAGGGGGGCGTGTGTCACCTTTGTCGTGTGTCACCTTTGTCGTGTGTCACCTTTGTCGTGTGTCACCTTTGTCGTGTGCGGGGCAGATGGAAGGGAGCTGCTGCTGCCCCGGCCGCTGGTTTTTCGGGACGTCGATAGATGGAGCTGAAGGAACAACGCAGAGCGTGCGAGGGAAGGCATACATGGGTGTGTTTGCTTTATTTTAGTGTGCCAGGAAGGGATCGCACTTGTGAAATGAAAGAAGTGTAGCTGTGCGGTGAAGGGAGGGCACGGGGGACGCGAGGCTGCTGCAGAGGATGGTGGAGGAGAGATGGAAAGGGAATGGAGGGCATAGAAACCTTACATCTGGGACAAAATACCTTCTCTCTTGTCTACAGGCCTCTCTAGAATATATCCTGCATCTGATTCAACTTCTACACATGCAACATCAAAATAGACTTTATTTTTCCTGGTAAATCTTGCACAGAATGAATTCTAGCATATGTTTTTGCATATCTAACTTAGATAAGACAATCACTCAATGCTTTGTGTGTCACTGATGTCCAGCTTGAGATGATCTAGAACTCAGTTAAGGCAGGTCAGGTGAACTTAAACTGTCCCTCTGCCTAAATAAATCACCTTGTGAAAAAATCCTCGGTAGTCAGTGTAAATAAGGATTCTCATGTCATGGTTTGCTTAGTCTGCTAATCAAAACATGTAGCTCTGAGCACTTACCATTTAGTGCAGCTTATGAAAATCAAGCATCATTATTGCTGTCTGATACATTATCACCAGCAGCCATATAATGGCAAAAATGTTCCTGGGTTGAAATGAGTGCAATTTATGATTCTAAATTGTTATGTATAAAGAAAGAAGAGTGCAGCTGGATATTCATTAGACACATTCAATTTAATGTATTGAAAACAGTAAAGAATATGTTTTAATTAATAAGCCAAGTGCACATGGCAATGGAATCTGTAAAGAGAGCCCTCAGAGCTCTGCAGCTCTTACTGGGAAGTGAAATGGCAAAGCTGCTCCTTTTGCTAGAGTGAGGTGACCTTTATTCACCTGCAGACCACAATTCACCTGCTTTGGTTGTCTCTGCTCTATTGCCACACTTAGAGGATTTTACCTCTCAGACCCATCAGTGGTACAGGAGACATCAGATGATTTTATGCACCTCACTGTTTGACCTTCCAGTTTGCAAATCTGTTTCAGGAGGAAGATAGCTAGCATATTCCAAAAATGAGAGCCTTTGGTGAAACTGCTTTCAGAAAGGGCACTTAAGAAGGGTTAAAAAGACACTAAAAACATTGCAAGTGTTGCCTCTGTGCTGCAGTGTTGGAAGGAATGAATAGGAAAAAACAGGACATCTTCAGCAACTGTGAGGTTCATGTCCCTAAATGACCTTCAAAATCAAAACTGCATCTGACATTTCCCCCAGGAATTTGAAAATGTACTGAAGATAGCAACCATACAATCTATTTCTTGTGAGGTCTTCTTAAGAAAACCCAAAAATAGAAAAACAGTAGCATGAACAATTATTAAAGTTACTCTTTGGAATGGAACATTCATTCTAGCCCAAAAATCTTGTTGAAGAAATTTTTGGCACCTGACATTTACCAGGTTTGTTGGAAGCCAGGAAGTGAATCACCTTGGAAAATCTGAACAAAATTTTCTTGGCTGCCATCATAGAAAGGCAGATGAAATGTATTTCCAAAAAAATAAGAAAATTTTAATATGATTGTTAATTCATACCAGCTAGCTCAAAATAAGCCAATATTTGCAGTTTGTAATTTAAATAGAATCTTCTTGACTCTTACTGAGTTATGATTTGTTATTTAATAGAGAGGGAGGGGGATGGGCTACAGTGTTATACTATTTATATTCATCCCTAGGCATGGCCTTTCCTAAAAAAATCCACAAGTCAGTTGTGACTATGACCAGTCACATCTGGGATCTCTCTCTGCCAGGACCCACTGAGGGGGGCCATGTGCATCCCTCAGGGACTGACTGCAAAAGGTGAAACCATTTCTCCTGAAAGGCTGTGGGTTACTCCTCCTGGGGTCCGTGCTGAATGGAATAACCTCGATGCTCATGCCCTGTTTAACCTTTTAGAGACTCAACCACGTCAAGAGAAGCTCAACATGACCCCTCAATGTGCACTTGAGCCCTGAAAACCAACTCTGCCCTGGGCTGATCCCCAGCGTGGGCAGCAGGGCAGGGGGGATTCAGCCCCTGTGCCCCTGTGCCCAGGTGAGAGCCCACCTGCAGAGCTGCCCCAGCCCTGGCTCCAACAGCACAAGGACGTGGAGCTGCTGCAGCCAGGGCAGAGGAGGCCACGGAGCTGCTGCCAGGGCTGGAGCCCCTCTGCTCTGGAGCCAGCCTGGCACAGCTGGGGCTGTTCAGCTGCACAAGAGAAGGCTCCAGGGAGAGCTGCGAGCCCCTGGCAGGGCCTGAAGGGGCTCCAGGAGAGCTGCAGAGGGACTGGGGACAAGGCCTGCAGGGACAGCACACAGGCAATGGCTCCCAGGGCCAGAGGGCAGGCACAGATGGGATCTTGGGCAGCAATTGCTGGCTGGCAGGGTGGGCAGGCCCTGGCACAGGGTGCCCAGAGCAGCTGGGGCTGCCCCTGGATCCCTGGAAGTGTCCAAGGCCAGGCTGGGTGGGGGCTGAGCAGCCTGGGATGGTGGAACCCAAACCATTCTGTGATTCTAAGGAGAGAGCATCCCAAGCAGAAGCTCTGCTGCTACAGGCAATGTGTGCACACAACTCTCCCATCTCTGAGCAGTAATTGTAGTGAGAAGTGATGGCTTTTTAGTTATGGCACAGCTATTTTACCATCCCATTTCCCATATATCCTGCAATGAATTAAATATGTTTTAATTTGGAGGAATAATTGCTCCTTACAACATCCTGAAAGTGAACCTTGAGGCTGTCAGACCTACAGGGTGGGCTGAGAGCCTTCATATGGCCTGGGTGTGTTCATGGTGCTGCAAACACTTGACAAGGATCCTCCACCCTGTGTGCTGCCTGCCAGGGTATCCTGCAGTGAAGGGATAGGGTTGGTTGTGCTTCCCTGAATAGTTGAGAGACTACCTTGAAAGGCAGCTGGGAAGAAACTGCCTTCCCTGCAAATTAAATAGTTTCTGGCCTGAATGAAAGGGTCTGGAGTAGCAGAGAGGTGAACAACATACTCAGATGAGAGACTTCCATGGACAGGAAGACACACCCACACACACTCAGGGAGCCTGAACTCACCAGGGAAATGTGGGATGATCTTGTCCTCTTGCAGAGTTGAGCCTGTCTGGTTCAGCCTGCAGTGTGTTGGTAACAGGGGATGGCTCCTGGTCACGTCTCCCTAAAGCAAAGGGATACAGGAGTCTGAAATGCTGGAGAGCCAGGGAAGAGGAGTGACAGTGGGACAATAACATCACAGAATGGTTTGGGCTGGGTGGACCTCAAAGACCATCCAGTTCCAAACCTCCCTGTGCCATGGGCAGGGACAGCTTCCACCATCCCAGGTGGCTCCAAGCCCCCACCCAGCCTGGCCTTGGACACTTCCAGGGATCCAGGGGCAGCCCCAGCTGCTCTGGGCACCCTGTGCCAGGGCCTGCCCACCCTGCCAGCCAGCAATTGCTGCCCAAGATCCCATCTGTGCCTGCCCTCTGGCCCTGGGAGCCATTGCCTGTGTGCTGTCCCTGCAGGCCTTGTCCCCAGTCCCTCTGCAGCTCTCCTGGAGCCCCTTCAGGCCCTGCCAGGGGCTCGCAGCTCTCCCTGGAGCCTTCTCTTGTGCAGCTGAACAGCCCCAGCTGTGCCAGGCTGGCTCCAGAGCAGAGGGGCTCCAGCCCTGGCAGCAGCTCCGTGGCCTCCTCTGCCCTGGCTGCAGCAGCTCCACGTCCTTGTGCTGTTGGAGCCAGGGCTGGGGCAGCTCTGCAGGTGGGCTCTCACCTGGGCACAGGGGCACAGGGGCAGAATCCCCCCTGCCCTGCTGCCCACGCTGGGGATCAGCCCAGGGCAGGGGGGTCAGGCTGGGGCAGGTCCTGCTCTCACCCACAGCACCCCCAGCTCCTTCTCCCAGGGCTGCTCCCTCTGCTCATCCCCAGCCTGGGCTGATCCCAGGGGCTGCCCTGACCCAGGTGCAGCTCCAGCACTTGGCCCTGTTAAACCTCATGAGATTCCCCTGGGCCCCTTCCCCAGCCTGTCCAGGTCCCTCTGGATGCCATCCCATCCTCCAGGTGTGTCAACTCAGCTTGGTGCCATCTGCAAATCCACTGAGGGTGCCCTGGATCCCTCTGTCTGTGCCATCAATGAAGATATTTAATAACACTGGTGCCCAGATGGACCCCTGAGGGACCACCTGGGACCCTGAGCCAGTGACCACAACCCTCCTACCAGTTCCTAATCCATCTAATAGCTCTCCCATCAAGTCCTTCTCAGTTTAGAGAGAAAGATGTTGTGGGGGACAATGCCAAAGGCTTTATGGGTGATCAGTAAACAAAAGGTGAATTATAGATATTTATCGGGCAACACACCAACAACTTGTCAAGAAGCAAAAAACCTTTAAAAAGCACCAAGGGCCCATGGGATAAAGGACCCAATTGCTGAGACCACTGTGATGGTCTGGCAGCTCCATCCCCAGGTGGTGAACACAAAGCACTTCATTTCTGCTGTGCCCTAAAAAGATTTCCCAAAGTCAACATAAAGACAAACACTTTGGTGCTTTTCTGTGTCCAACACACCCAGGCTGCACTCAGAGGAGCTGTGGATTGCTGGCCCAAATTCTCACCACTCATATTTCAGCCCAATGAAACAGACATATGCTTGTGTAAGGAGTTTGTTTGCATAGATGGTCCAGAAGAGTCACTGGTCTAAAAAGTCTTTAAAAGGCTTTTTTGTTTTCTTTTGCTGTCAAAAGCTGATGATTTTTGGAAACTACAGTTTTAATGGAAGAAGTACCATCTTTGCTAATATCTTCAACTAAAGATGTAAGTGGGAACAAGCTGTTCCATGAGCAGCAGAATTAACAAAACCATGTTTCTTGTGGATGTGTGTCTCAGGTTTGAACTTTCTGGTTAAACTAGGGTGCCAGTTTGAGATTTTCCCATATCTCTGATATGAATAATGTCTCCACCCAACACAGATTCTCCACATTTTGATAAAGGGTAACTGGAGACTCTCTTATTCTGTCTGGTGCAACTAATCAAGTCCCTGTCTTCCCCCAGGCAATAAATTTTGATGAAACATGTACAATTCTAACAAATTTTGTTGAAACAGGTTCAAAAGTTGTCAGGGGGACACGAAGAGATGAGATGATATGCACATAAATTGGATCATGTAAGTCCTTGTTTTCTTTGGAAAGCAGGGCAGAAACATTCTCCACAGGCAGCTTTTAATGCAGAAAATGGCTATTTATGGAAATCTTTACAGTCATTTATATCTTAGAAAGGGACAAGATAGAAGGGGATGCAACTTGGCTTCTCTCCTCTGTATTATTTATGACATATAGGAGAAGCAGTCTATAGAGGTAACCTACAAGGGTTTTTCAGTAATTGTCCTTCTTCCTCTTACAAGTTTTCTAAATTCTTGTTGTGCATCCTTTTGACAAACAGAACCTCAACAATAGGCTTTCACATTTTCAATTTTAGTATTTCACTGCTTGTCCTTGCTGAGAGTTTCAGTGAATAATCTTTGAGCTGTTTCATAAAGACCATGTGAATCAATTCAAGTGCCAGTATTTAAATTTTAAGACAGGTTTTCTGAAGACCAAAGGTTAAGCACTAGTGTTATATAAACACTCAACAAAAGTTCCCCTTTCAGATACTTTACTTTTTCTTATCTTGAATTTTAGTAGACTGTTTGTTATCAGACAGTGCTTTAGACTAGACATAATAAAAAATAAAAAGTCAGATATTTTTAAAAATCCATCAGTTTTATATCTTTATATAAGAAATGTCAATGATGCAAGCTCATTTTCCCACTCACATGTCCTCTTTCTTACCTGAAGGAATGGTGAAAAACTTTGCATGCCCCATCCTTGGAAGTGTCCAAGGCCAGGCTGGATGGGGCTTGGAGCAGCCTGGGATAGTGGAAGGTGTCCCTGATGGGGTGATCTTTAAGGTCCTCTCCCATCCTAAACCATTCAGTGATTCTATAATAAAGCTTTGAATATATCATCTCAAGACAACGTCCGCTCAAAGGCTAGTTAGATTTTTTTTTCTCTTCTTGTCTTTCTTCACTAATTCAAGACTAAGAAGTGATAAAAACATCAGTGTTTTGATTTTAAACAGGCTACTTCCTAGGAGCTGGACCTCAAAGCTCTGTGTGTCCCGGGTGGATTGCAAAGCCGAAACCCACTCCTTATAATTTCCGCTCTTTTGATTTTCAGAGAGGGTTTTTTTCTAGCCAGTCCTTGTTGTGGCCAGTACCAATGACAAGGGAAATATTTATAGTGCTGAAATCAAAGGGGCACAAGGCAGTGCTAACAGCACTCCATCACTTCCTTCTTCAAGGGAGGGACGTAGCTGCAGACTTAAAGATCACTCATCACGATAGGAATATTTATCTCTTGGAAAGCCTTTGTGCTACAACTGCAACTGCAGGGCAGTGAAACGAGCACTGGGCTTTTTGCATGATTCACAGTTTTTCATTATCCAGTTTGAACACTGCTGGTTCAATCAGCATGTTTTTTTTCATGGAGACAGTGGTGCACAGGGCTATTTCTCAGGCTTCTTCACCCATATTTTCTTATGCTGTCTGTGCACTCAACCTTTCATTAACTTCTTTTTTTATTTCTTTTCACATGTTGCCGGTTTTTGTGGTTTGTGGTGGATTTCATACAACAATTCTGTGGGCAGCAGGGAGATGTGTAGGTACCCACAGCTCTGGTGCTTCACTGTATGTCCTCAATGGCTTCAGGCTCTGAATCCAAAATCAGAGGATCAGCTTCCTCTCTCCCTAAGCTCCTCTAAATCTGATTGAGTGTTTGTCTCAGGCCACTCATTTCAGGATAGTGATGAAGGCAGGGCAGGAGAGTAGGGGTGGAAAAGCTCGGGGAAATGTGGGAGATGCAGGCAGGAACTACAATATGGATTGTCACCTGAGACTGAAATGTTCAAAGGTGCACAATCTGCATGGCCATATCTGCTTTTACTTCCTGTCTCTCATTTTCCTCCTGTCCTCCTGCAGCAATAACCTGCCCTGGGGATCTGTCTCTTTTGCCTGAGCAGGGAGCTGGCCCAGGCTGCACCAGCTGGCCATGTCTGCTTCCTCTCCCCTCTGCTCTAGCTGCTGAAGACCTGGCAGCAGCTCCATGGAGTGATGGGAGCCTGACAGAGGGGATGTGAATAGCTTGCTCTTGATTGACAGCCCCTCCATGGAGTAGTCTGTCAGGTTAATTATCTGTACTTCAGAAATCCCTGGAGATCCCATCACCATTTCACAGGGTGCTGTAGAAACATATCATGAAGTTCCATCCCCCTTTCCCTGAAATGGCAATCTGTCTCTAAGAGGCAGCAGGTGGAATCAGCTTGTGGATGGCAGTAAGGAAAGAAAAAAGGCTTTTGAAACTGCATAGACACCACAAAGTGTGTTTCCCTTTGGCTAATGGCATCAGAGTTTTCTTGGTGTCCTGTAAAAGTGTTGGTCTCCAGTAGCTTACCACCAGCCTGAGTGTTGTTCCCTATCTGTGGGTTTGCTCCAGCCATGAGGTAGCAGAGAACATCATGTAGGATGAAGACCCAGAAATTTGAGCTTCAGTGCCTGAACCTGCAGATGTACACTCTGTTGATATAGAAATAAGGCTAAGATTATTCATTATTATTATTATTATTATTATTATTATTATTATTATTATTATTATTATTATTATTATTATTATTATTATTATTATTATTATTATTATTATTATTATTATTATTATTATTATTATTATTATTATTATTGTTATTATTACTATTTCCCAAACACCTGTCAAAGCGAATTTGGGAGAAGGGACTTTTAAGTAGTGTTTACATGAGGAATTACTCATGGAAAATTCCTCCTCTGAACTTTTCCAATTTCATTAACAAAGGAATGTTTACAAAGCAAAGCCCTGTGCTAGACACTGACATTTCTACGTTTGAAATTGCTCTTGTAGCAGTTGAAATGAAGTTCATGCATCAGTTTGAGAGCAGGTACTATATCTAGGTGGAACAAGGACCTACTTGTGACAAGCAAGAGAGAGAAATATTCCTTGTGAGACAACAGGGCAAGCATTGAGATTATGAGTGAAAGCATCTGAGCCCGGTGAAAGCAGTTCCTTGATCAGGCTGTTTTCTAAAACATCATTACTTAACAAGAATAAATAATTGTTTTTATATTGAGAAAATATTGGCGATCTCTAAAAGAGAGAGATGAATGATAGAATGATAAGAGTCATGGAATGATTTGGGCTGGTAGGGATCTTAAAAAGGGAAGGGGTCTTTAAAGATCATTCAGTTCCAAGCCCTCTGCCACAGGCAGGGACACCTTCCACTATCCTAAGGTGCTCCAAGCCCTGTCCAACCTGGCCTCAGACACTTCCAGGGATGGGGCAGCCGCAGCTTCTCTGGGCACACTGTGCCAGTGCCTCACCCATGGAATTTCTCCACCGCCAGGAATTTCTTTCTAATATCATAAAATCAATCTAACCCTGTCCCCTGACAGTGTTTCCTCTTGTAATTTCCCCTTGTACTACCACTCCATGCACCTTCCAAAGCCTATCTCCATCTCCCTCTCTCATGTGGTTTGTGGACTGCCAGTGCACATTGATGGATCATATTGAGCTTTTCATCCATCAACACTCCCAAGTCCTTTATCTCCAAGGTTCCCTCAATCCATTCTCTGTCCAGACTGTGTTTGTGTTTTGGATTGCCCCAAACCAGGTGCAGAACCTTGCACATGGCCTTGTTGAACTCCATCAGGTTCACACAAGTCCAGCTCTCAGGCAGAGAGGCAGAGCTTTGCTACATGGAGACCAGATTCCTGATAGATTTCCTGGCATCCTCATTAAAGCTAGGCTAACATAATCTTTGTTTTCTTTTGTTTTCTTGCTTTTTCTGTTTCAGCCAATGCCCAAAACCCTCTGTTCTCCCTACATCCTTTTAAATTATCTTGTTGTCAAAGCCAGCTAGCCTTAAGGGCAGTCCTATGTCATTCATGGGCTCATGATCTCTATGGGGTAAGTTGAAGGTTTTCTTTTATAAAGCACCATGTGCTGCTCCTGGAACTGATCAGTGATTTGAACTTTCATGTCAACTGTCACCGAAGGATGATGAGAACATTCTGCAAACATAAGAATTCCTGTGCCCATTTAGATAATGGATCATGGAGACCGAAGGTGTCAAACACAGAAGCACCACTTTTCAGCCTGGAATTTCCAGCTATTCCTGGTCTCTACTATTTATCAGCTTCTAAAAATCACCTTGCCAAAGCATATTCAAATTTACAAGAAGTGAAGAACCAGATTATCTCATTTATTATAAAGAAACTCTTCCCTTTGAGGGTGGGGAGCCCTGGCACAGGGTGCCCAGAGCAGCTGTGGCTGCCCCTGGATCCCTGGAAAAGTCCAAGGTCAGGCTGGACAGGGCTTGGAGCAGCCTGGGATGGTGGAAGGTATCCGATAGCAGCAGGTGAAACAGGATGAGAAATAAGTTCTCTTCCAAACTGTTCTGTCATTCTGTGATTTTATAACTATGGGCCATTTTGATTAAGATTTGGTGTGGAACACACAAAAACTGGGATTTCTAGTAGGGATGGCATAGAAGTAATCAGTGTAAGGATGTTTGGCAAAGTTTTTGTTCCTCGTACTTGTAGAAAAAGGCAGCCAAGGATCTCCTAGCATGAAAAGCAGATAAACAGGCTTCAGGGAAAGAAAATTTCTCAATGTCACCTTGCTAAGAGAAACTTCTGAGACCCCAAATATAGCTTACCTTGATGCTAATGCTATGCAGAAAGGAAGCATGGGCTATGTCACCAAGGTACTCAGCAGTTATGAGGTGTATATTTTAGAAGATCATGCGAGGAATTAAGCATGAAGATGCCATTTAATTATACATTTATGCATTTGCTTTTTTAAATTTTCTATTTTTTTTTTTTTTTTTATTTTAGAGCAGACTCTTTGCTGAGCATTTACTTCTTTGAGTTAATGACAATAATTACATGAAAATCCATTCGGGCTTCTCGAGATGCTGAATTTGCAAACTGGCAATACAAATACTTTAATACTCATTTAAATACACTGTAATTGCTCTTGATTCTAAGTAGTGGCATTTTAAAAGCTGTGCCATTTGTAAATATTAGATGTGCCCCTCCCCCCCTCACTTTAACATCAATCCTTAGTGTATCTGGTTGATGTCAGTCTTGATAAATTATGCTGCTGAAAGAGCTGACCATAAAGAATAACATTTTCCATTAAAAATTAATATATTCCCATGCCACAGGTCCTTGTGTAAGTGCAATACAATGGTCTGTATTGTCTGTCTGTCAGCACATCCATGTCTGATTTGTGGTTTACCTAGATCCTACAAAGTCCTGAGAAAATTACAGTTTTGATACCTGTCATTCATTAGTAATATTTATATTACTTATGTATTAAAATATTTGCACACTGACAAGTGACACCTGCAGTCTGGTTAGCTGTCAGCCAGGCTCACAACATGAAAGAAAAGAAATTACTTTCCCTCCTTATTGAATGAAAGGACAACATTTTTGCTGCCTTTCCCTCAGCACTTGGTTTTCCAAAGGGATTTCAAATGGCTCCCTGCTGGTTTGGTTTAGGATGGGCACAGCTTTCTGCAGCCCTGGGGAAAACTGGAGCAGTAGAAACAGAGTCATCAAGCACAATTCCCTACACTTCAAGTCCTGATTCACATCTCTCTGCTCAGAAACTCACTGGGTATCATGCCAAAAGTTGTTTGGGCTTCTCCCCTCACCTTCCTTTTGCCACGGTGGACATCCTAGGACCTAATATCCTGTGTGCATAGGAAGATATCCTCCCTTCCAGACTGAACACAGCCTTGGAAATTTTAATGTGGGCGAGGGTAACATTTTAAAGTTCTCCTTTTTTTGGCAATATTTTTCTTTCCTTTATATTGCTTTTCTGCGTACCTAATTATTGTAAATGTGGACAACTGTTTTATACCATGTTTTCAAGGAACACTTTTTTGCTTATGTACACATTGTCTGTGTACATATTTTGTGCCAACTGTTTATAAAATGCATTTTCTTTCTCCTTTGCATTTCAACCTGTTCAGAAAAGTCTAGCTGAATGATGCCTCACCTGTGGAAGTGTCTTCTCTCAAGTGCTAACTTTGCAAAACTTACTTAATATTAATGAGGTTTTGTTTCAGAAGGGTACCGAAGCAAGGTTCTAAGAAGCCTTTACTAATTTATTTGATTATTCCCTGTTTTGATTATTCTAGTTTTGTGTTAGATGACAATAATGCAAAAGCCCAAGAGAATGCAAAACACTTCATTTTTCAGGAAGCAGGTTTTTCATTATTTCTGTGAGGCTGTTCCCAAACAGAATGAAGACAGCTGCTGAGAAATTAAAGATTTTGCAACTTTCCTTCTGTAGAAAGAGAAAAGTGAGAGCTACCTATGAGGTCAGGCAAAATAAAAGAGAGCTTGTAACAAACATCATCTAAAGATAAAGTTGATTTTCAGTCAGCCCAAGGATCCTACATTTTCCATTCTATTATGTTAATAGATATGGAGCCCAACAAACTACCAACCCTTGCACATATCTGTGTTTTTATTGAAGTTCACCTCCTCTAACTCAGGGATCTCTAAAGGACATCTGAAGAGGTCACTGAAGAGCTATCCTAGGTGGGAGAAATATCAAAATGGTGTGTTTCAAGACATATTCTTAAATCTTGATTTGCATAACTGCATAACCTTTGTGTATCTGTTGTAAATACAAAAAATATGTGTACACCTTCTGTTAATAGTTGTTGCAGTTTTGCACAGAAGCTCATTCCTCTGTGGATGTTTATGCATGGGCACCAGACACCCAGAAAAGTGTCCAAATATCCCTATGCCCCCTTCTTTCTTCTAACAAGAGCATTTTCTGAAAGACTGGTTATTTTAGCAAAATGAAACATACTGATGTGACATTCTGGTATCCCACATATTGGGAAGAATGGAAGAATCTGCCTTTGAGTGAGACCTCTTTTGGTAAGCTCACATGCTTGAATGATTAAACCCAAGGATTAAAATATCTTTTACAATGTGTAATTTTTCTTTTTCTTTCTCTCAATAACTTTTAACACAGGAAGGGAGGACGGAGGAAGAGAGAGAAATAAGCTTATATTCTTAACTTTTCTAACCCATATTCCATTCCAGAACTATAAGATGTGATAAAGATAGGTAAGCAGATTAATTTAGCAGACTTCCAGACTTCTGATGCAAAATAGGGAGGCAGAAACATTTTATCATTTCTGACATATGGAGCATGTAGTTCTGACTGCAATATGGAATGGATGATCAAAGTCATGTTTTCAATAGATCCTAGGAACATTTTTAGCCTTAAAGTCATTAGTAAACTTCAATTTAGGAGCTGAACCCTAAAACCTTAATTTGGACAAAGCAGTCCTACTTGGGAGCATAGCAACTCACTCACAGGTCAAAATTTAATATAATTCTTGAACCAGGCAGCTCAATGTCTTGGAGAAAATGACTAAAAAATACTTAGAAAATACCTTCAAGGTATGAGGATGAAATTGAGAGCTAAGCACAGGGAAAATAAGAACTAAGGCTTTCAAAGAAAATTGAAGCTTTGGAGAGCCTTCAACTATTTTGATTTATATTTAAACATTTTAGAGATTGGAGCTTTGATTAGCTGAGACCCTCTCCAATTCCCCTTCAGCTCTGATTTATGGGCAGGCTGAATCTCAGTAAAATGAAAGCTAAATGAGGTGTTCTTTAAAATTACCTTTGAACACTTAAAGAAGGTAAGGAAGAGGGCAACTTGGTTGGTGCTGACATGAAGGGGAATGGGATATGAGGGTGAGTGTTTTTAGGAGCAGAAGTATTTTGAATACTAGAGAGGGGGAAGGAGCAGAAAGAACAGGATGTCAGGGTGTTTCTAATTGCTACATGTGATAGCTGTTATATATACATCACTTTTGACTGGGAGATGCATGAAACTAGACTTGTTAGCACAAACAAGGCTGTTTGTGCATATGTAAGATGGAATTTGGTGGGGTTTTTTGGTGGTTTATTTTTTGTTGGGAAGAATTTTTTTTTCTCAGTTTACTAAAGAAATGGCTTTCTCTTTTTGGTGTTTACAATGGATTGTCTCAGCGTATCCAAGGTTATTCTGATAGAAATTTTATAGTTCCCAAGAAGCAGCTAGACACCTCCAGGTGAAACTGTGCAGGGGGTGGTTCATGGAATGACCCCAGTGGCTCAGCACAGAATCATAGAATGGCTAGGGCTGGAAGGGAACTTAAGGATAATCTTGTTCCAAGGTCTCTGTCATGGGCAAGGACACATTCCACTATTCCAGAGTGCTCCAAGCCCTGTCCAACCTCTGATCCAGGGATCCAGGGGCAGCCACAGCTCCTCCAAGCAAACTGTGCCAGGGTCTCCCCACCCTCACAGCCAGGAATTCCTTCCCAATATCCCATCTATCCCTGCCCAGTGGCAGTGGGAAGCCACTCCCTTTGTCCTGTCCCTCCAGACCCTTGTCCCAAGTCCTTCTGCAGCTCTCCTGGAGCTCCTGAAGATATCCTTTACTCCAGGCTCAGCAAGCCCAAGTCTCTCAACCTGTCTTCCTAAGAGGGCTCCAGCCCTCTGATAATTTTTGTGGCAATCATCTTGGACTAGCATCCTATAATAATATGGTGGTAGAAGAAGTTCTGTACATGACCATGGTCATGATCTTCCCAGTCCTCCCCAGTTTTTGCTTTTTTGCAGTCATTCTATCTAATAGAGAAGAAAAACACTAATTAAGACTGACTATACCAGAAGCCAGAAATGGCTAAAAGTGGCCCTTAAGGCAGTATCCAGGTCTACAAATGTTCTCAGCCCTGCTCTCCTCACAGCTGCTGGCATAGGAACTGTCTCTCCTCAAGGATGTGCACTGTGTGACAGTGACACACAAGGGGTCAGAGTCCCACCCCACAAAGCTGCTGCAGTTGTCTCATCTCTGTAAGAAAAATATCAGGTGCAGAGGAAATTGCACATGACAATTGTTTGAAAACATGTCTCTTAAATGAAGTAAGGAATGTGTCATAAGCAGATGATCCCAGTGAGAGTGGTAGCTGCCAAAATTGTGAGTTAGGTCATGATGTTTGCAGAAGATTTTAATATTTTGCAGCTGGAATGTGCATATAACAGTGTATTCCCACCCCACATTCTTGCTGAGTTTGAAGGCATGGATACAAATGATTACTGACTGGCTCAAAAACTTCCTTTCAGATACCATGGATTTGTTTCTTGACAGCCTTTATCACGGCAAGACGAACTGCTGAGGTATCATGAGTGCAGAAGATTGAGTCTGACTGTGGGGGAATGTTTAAGTTTTCCTAGTTAGTTAAAACAGCCGTAGGGCATCTTGGATTGGGTTCAGCTTCATAGCTTGGACACAGATCTCAGTTATCCTCTATTCTTGGCACTGGTCTTTGCTTGCCTGACAGCCTAGTGATGGGAATCCAGGATCTTCGACTACATAAATCTGTTCCTGCATAGGTGTCACCTCATTCTGCAGTGGCGTGCTCAGCATTCAAGCATTTCCCTTGGTCGTTTCTCCCTGACAACTGTTCCTTCCCAGCAGGGAGCAGATGAGCCATGGCAAGCCATTATCACTCCTCTAAGAGATGTTGAGTCAGCCTCGACATCAGTCCTGAAGATAACTGTGGTCTTGTGCAGCCAGTGGCTTGGATCTTCTCCTGTTTGCCAGAATATTGTCCCAGCAAGGCAGTCTCACCCTTATCAACTCAAATAGCTCACATGCATCCCCTGGGATATGCACATGGGTGAGTAGAGGCCTTCTTGTGATATCTTTTGCTATTCTTGTAGGGTTTTTATTCCAGACTTATGCAACAATTTCAATGCCACTGATGTGGCTTTTCGCAGCCAGTTTGAGAGAACTGCTGTGGGCTGAGGTGCATAGTTACTATTTTTGTAACTACTGGCATCAAGTAATAACTTAAATGGTGTTGCTTCTGGAATTAGCCAGATCCCACAGTTTTTCACTTTTATTCTTGAGACATTTGGCTTCCCCTGTCTTCCTAATCACTTTCTCATGTGTTAAGTCAGGGTTGAGCCTTTCTGACGCAAAACACTCTTTCATGTACAAGTCATAAAGTCACACAGAGTTTAATCATGCTTCCAGATGGAGAAATGGCAGCTTCTTAGGAGAATTACACTGGGACTGGAACCCCAGTGTAGAAGTTCCCCGTCTCCACAACCCTTGAGAGACAAAGGCCCTAAGAAGGTCACCAGAGCTTCTTGCCTGCCTGAATAAGACCCCTGGCTGAACCAAAGAAGGAGTTGGAGTAGAGGAAAAATATCTGAGCAGTCATGCATTATCCAGCCACAGCAGATGAGGCTGCTCATCCTGCTGTCTCTGAAGGGCAGGTGCCATTGGTGTTTCCTTTGGAAACACCTCAGTATTTGGAATATCTTGTGGCCAGTCCCAAACTGGGTGCTTCCGGTTTCAGGGGGAACATTGAAAGTGGTGATGAGGCTGCCTGCAAATGGCAACACACAGACACCCTCATGATGATGTTCCCTGTCTGCCACCCACTACCATGCATGAAGACTGAACAGATGTCTCACTTCCCCCCAAAATTAGATTGCTTATTTCTTTGCAAAGACAGAATAGGCAATAAAAGGATTGCAAAGACAGGATGGACACCATCAGTCTGTGGCTGGAGAGTATGAAAACTGGGGTGTATTTTATGGCTTAAGTCATCATGCCATAAGCACTCCTGAAGGATAAATGGGAAAAAAGTAATCTCAAGGAATGGTTCTGAAGCAGCTCAGGGGTTTTAAGAAGGAGAAAGTTGTGTGTTTCTTCCCTTAGGTCCACAACTAACCTAGTCTATCTGGACTCATTCTCACTTAGCTAACACCTATTCAGCAAAGAATTTGGTCGTATTTTAAACCATCCCTGTCCAGCAATGCACAGAGATGAGTGTTCCATATGAAATATGTACTGAACTCCTTCTCCTAGGAGTCTCCTTGCCAATCTGCCCTCTGCATCCAAGTTCTAGCCAAAACTGAGCTGATGACATGGGCTTTGGCCAAAGGACATTGCCCAAAGTGATATCACAGTCTGAATGTGTACAATAGCTGCAATTTGAACATAGGAGCTGAATCTAATCTTTGATGCAGGTGCAAAATCAGCATTCTTCAGCTATGGAAACCACCTCTACTGGAGCTTTACTAGTCAGGATTTCTGACTGGTTTTATGCAGGAAAAAGCCAGAGTGATTTCTAAGGATCTCTATTGCATTCACACTGAGTTAGCATAATGGAGGCTGTTAAATTGAAAGAAAAAAAGAGATACCTCATGTCTGATCCCATGTGAAATTTCAGATATATACTGTCTGAAGCTGGAATGTCTGGATGTGTGGAACAAGGCTGCTATTGCAGCTTGTCACTGCCTGGGTAGTAAGGGACTAAGTGAGTACATGAAATGGATATATGCAGGCACAAAATCTGAATGCTTACAGTTTTGCAAAGGTAAAAAAGTTTAGTCAGTGTAAATTGCTGCAGGAGTACCAAGCCTAAAATAACTGAAAATTGATTCCCACTTACTTTTGAAATATTCTGGTGAACTGACAGTTATTTTTGAATAGCTCCATGCCTGCTGAAGTCCAAGGAAGTCTTGCCACGGATTTCAGCATGAACAGAATGGTGCTGAGTAATTCTAAAAGATCACCCTCCTCTCAAATTCAAATTTTCCAAATGAGGTCAGCGCATTTCAGGTCTTTGCTTTCCCCATTTATCCCTGTCCTGAAAAACACAATCTCCCATGATGTGCTGCTTGAAAACAGAAAGAGTCAAGTGGCAAAAAGAAGGTGAAATCCTATTTTCAGAGTCCAGGATGTCAAAGATTAAGTGCACACTCAATGTCAGCTATTTACATATCAAACTTTTCCTATGATGGCTACAATCACCTTCAGACCACACCTCCATATCGAGAGGGAACTGCAAATTTAAGATTTTCCAACAAGTATTTCATAGACAGCAAACACATGCAGACCTATTACTTCTCATATATATTGTTACTATATTTTATATAGCATATTTAGTATGTATTTATACTGTGTATATATGTATTATATGGCTGTGTTCTGATATAGACTAACAGTTCAGCCCTGAGTCAGAGGAATAAGCAACACATTCCTCTACCAATGACCATTTCATCTTCATGCAGCATCTACAAAATGCCCCCAAAATCACAGTTTGAGCACTTGCCACACCTCTCTGATGTGGTTTAAAGCTGCATGACAAGAAAAAACTCTGATGTGATGGCCTGGGTCATGATGTCATTGTTACATGCCAATTATGACAATAAAATAGCAAAAACTAAATGGCTGCACTGTTTATCCAATGGCTGCACAAGAATAGGTTGTCTAAAATGTAATGATTATGCATCATCATTAGAGAGCTGCTGAGTCTCAGAGAATCTCTTCTAATGAACAATTGGATAATCACCAGCAAACGACGACTTTTGCAATTGAATCTAAAAGATGAACTCATTGATATCATTGGATTATTAGGAGCTTATGTATTGATGTTCAATCATTTTAATAGATGTGCTTTCCTTATTGTAGACTATGACAGCAAAAGTGCTGTGAACAGTAATTTCCTAATAATAACCCTAATGATGCTAATAATACCATAATCTTATTTAATCTAATTTAAATACACAGAAAAAAAGGACCTACTTAGAACCACTTATCTTTTGTTGGTGGAAATATTCTCAATATAAAAATTACGTTTCTTTCAAACTCCTTTGGCACACGGAAATCAAAACCACTCACCACTTACAAATCAGGCAGGAGTCCCAAATCTGTAAAATCTTTAGGAAAGCACTAATGTGTTGTGCTTAATAGGGATGAATTTAAGCATCTGCTCACAGACTTTGCTGAACTGAGCTTTCTCAGGCTTTTGGGCAGGAACTCAGTTCTAAATGAGATTAATTTTGCCTCCGTGTTGTGATGTCTATTATTACCTGAGTCAATTTAATTTGCAGTGAAGGCTCAGCAAGTGATTGCATGAGTTAACAGAGAAGAAGAGAGTGTAGATGAAGGCACATGGCAAAGACACTGCTGAAATCAACTGTCTGGCACACCAAACTCTCAGCATATAGCAAACTGTCTTGACTCTATGTGTACTTTTAATAAGCCATGTCAGAAAGAAATCCTCTGAGAGCATGTCACCCATGTATGGACTTGCCTCAACAGTGTTTAAAATAAATTCCATCATCAAGTATTTTCGCTTGGGTCCACCCTGAAGTTGCAATACTTCTGCTACATGTATAAACACTGAAAGTTTGACAGAGGTAATCCTGCAACAGAAGAATTAAAAGCAACTCTTTTTTTGCTGCAAGCCCTATTTCTTCTGTGTGTTATATACATGGTTTTGTATTTCAGTCATATCTTCCTTTGTGCAAACAAAGCCAAGATTTCTGTGTTTTGCAGAGCTGACGTGTCCCTGGGAATAGGGGCTGGATTCTCTCGTGGCTAACACTTCACTCTGAGAGAGAACTTCTGGTTGCAAAATTTTTATTGGTGGCAACGAGTGAGACAGAAGAAACAAAATCTGAATTCTGGACTATTTGTGAGGCTGACAGCCAGGCTAAAAATACCTTTCCTGCTCAGCAACACAGATGAGTGGTCAAATAAACAAGGTAGTTGTCATTTTCTCTGAAAAAGTCCCTTTTCAGAATCAAAAAGTAAGTTCAAAGCAAGCAAGCTTTACAGGGGAGGGTAAAATACCATGTTTGCTGAAAAATTCACTGTTGCTGGCAGTGATGGCTTGCAGGAGACAGCACAAGTGGACTCAATGGTGATGATTGTGTGTTTGTAAAAATGGGGCTGGATGATTACAGGAAGAGAAGTGAGGAATGGTGCTGAGGTCCTGAAGTAACTCAGCCCCAAAGCCCCCACTTTTTCTTCCTACCTGAGCTCCTAATGGTTCACCAAGAGGCAGGTTGGAGACTGTTCATTCCAGAAAGACCTGGAACTGGGGGAGCTTGTGCATTGTCAGTATTCAGGCTGGGGGTGTTTAGTAGGCAGGGTGAGATCTGGCTGTGTCCTTTTCACACTGAAGGAGATGAAATTCTAAGTATTTCCAGCTGGAAACCTTTTACAGTGGGAAAAGAAGGAGGAACACTACCCTTTTCCCATAAAGAAAGCCTTTTTCAACCAAGCAATTTTCGAAATAGGCGGGTGTATTATAAATCCCCACAATGCTACTTCTCTGGACAAGAGCACAGAATATGCAATTTTCTCACAGAAAGCCAACAGCTTTTTGTTGTTCTCAGCTTTTCAACCCCAGTGTTTTCCTGCCCACCAGCCTCAGCAGCAAATGAGGAGCATGCCCACATGCAGGAGAGGGCTGCAGTGCAGGTACCAGGTTAAATGACCGTGCTCAGGTAAATCCTGCTCAGCTCTCCTTAAAGGTGGCCCCCAAAGTCACTGTGGGCAACTCCAAACTTGCTCTGACTTGTGCTGCCTGTTTGTGGTGTGAGTGCCCAAGAGGATGAGCAGGATATGAGGGTGCCTTGGGCCATGCCTGGAGTGTATGCAGTATGGTGGTGATGGGACCTGTCACTGCAGAGTCCCCCTGTGAGCATCTCCCTCCCAGGAGGGTTTAAACAGACCATGGGATGATTGTACTTCTCAGTTTATCCCTGGGAGCACTGGGATTCTGGTATTCCCAAGTGTGTTTGCTCCTGCAGGATGTAGTGGAGAGGAATGTGCTCCTCTGGGATGCCCTTGCTACAGAGTGATCCCAGGGAGACAGACCGACAGAGTGTTAAAAATAAAATAAAGGAAGACTGCAAATGACAGAAAAGTTGAAGACAGGACTTTCAGAGAGCACAGTTTGTCAGGAAGACAGCTGCTTTTTATAGCATGCCTGGCATGGCTGATGGCAGAGACATTTGACATTTCTCTCTGATTGAGTGGCAGGTGGGGAGAAGGCAGCCAGAGATACTGTAAGCAAATGACTTGGGAAGCAGAATTAGGAAGGGGCAGCATTTGGGGAAAGTTGTGCAGCTTTGGCTGGACCCCTTGGCTGATTCACAGTGCTTGAAGGGCAGGATCCAAAGTCCCTTGACATCACTCTTCCATCTCCTCATGGAAGGAGAAAACAAGAAACTCAAGGCTCCAGGAAAATGAGTTTCCTTCCACAAGGGTCTGCTTTCCTCAGGCTGCCAGAGCTGCCAGTGTCCAGCTCTCCTTCCACAATGAAGCAGAGCAGGATTTGGTCCTCAGGGATGACAGATGTAGGGACAAGGGTGAAAGGACTCCAAGGTGGCAGTACTAATTTCTGGGGTCCCCACCTTTTCCACTGAAAAAAGGTTTTTCTGCTGTTGGAGAGAAAATGGGATGATATATGAGGTGAATTATAACTAAGGCTTTCATTCTTTCTCCTTGACTTAGGAGAACCCAGCCCTGGCTCAAGAGTTTGAGCAACTGGAAATTTGCTGAAATGGAAATGGGACTGAGGGTCTTATTCTCTCCATTTGCAGGATGTGGGTACCAGCAGGGACCTTCCTCGAATTCCTGAGGCGCCTTCGGAATTGCAGAGGGCTGGGTATTATTCCTATCACTGGAAAGGACTCAGCCCCTGCAGGACAGCTTTTATCTGTGACACTGAATGAACCCCTTTGATTTTGAGCTGTTCATACATCACACTAGATCCCTGCCAAGCATCTAGAACAGGGTAATACACAAAGCTGTTTTTCTTTATGTGTTTGGATACTTCCACTGTGTTTCCCACCCAGCTCTGATCTGTGACTCATAAGAAATAATGATGGTCACTGTGAACTGGAGACCCCCACAAAAAACTGGGAATATGTCTCTTATCAGCTACTGCTTATCACATGGACCTACTGATATATTTGTTCCAGACTTCCCTGAGCTTCATAATTTAATTTACTATATTTATGAGGTCTTCCTTATCTCCAAATATATTTTCCTCTTATTTATTGTTCAGGAGACTCTTGGCAGAAGAAGTTAAGTACCACAGTAATTTACAGTCATCATTAATTTCATGACTGCCAATTTATTACTGTTTACACCTTCTGTACAAGCAGGCAAAGTATTTGATACAGTAAATGAATTTATCCCCAAACATTTGTCAGGCTGTCTTTGTTAGTGTGAGTCTTTCTCTGTCAGTGCAAGGATAAACTATGGTACAGGAGGGGACAGGGTGAGCACGTGTGAGATAATTATCTAGGATCAAAGACATGAGGGATTCCATCAGGCAAACCTTTTTTAACCTGTGTATGCCTGAAGATCTTTGTCTGGAACATAAAGACAGAGAATGCAAATTGCACTGAATTCTGGCTTTGGAAAACAGAGGGATTTGAGAGAAGAAATATTATTTGCTCAAGTATTTTCTTTTAAATGGGAAAAAAAAATTGTCCTTTTTGTATTTGTTGTTTTGAACAGAAACATTTTGAACTGTGGACCAGACCCAACATGGCTGAGGAGCAATTTTGTTTCAAATTCTGTTTGACTAAGGTGCTATGGCATTTAATGCAAGCTGTGATTTGAATATTCATCATCTCCCATAGGCAAAACTTCTCCCACCAGGTTTGTGGCATAGCTGCTTTTTCTTTTTCTCATCCATCTCAAATTCAAAGTGTTGAAAAAGTCCTACTGCAGGCCAGCTGTCTGGAGGCTTATGTGTAATTGTACTCCTGCTTCCAGCAGAGAGAAATCTGTGTAGTGCTAGGAATGATGTGTTGATGTTGAGTTTATACCTTGTCACAGGCTTAGTATGTATCTATTGGAAAATGCATCTACTTTCCTTATGCTTTTCTTTCCTTCTGAGAAGTGGGAAAAATAACTCTGGGCAGAGATTTCTTCCTGAATAATTTTTGGGGGTGGGGGCACAGAAGCAGGATTTCAGTTTTATTATGATTTTCCACCTAACATATCATTTTAAATGAATTCAGCCCCCAAAATATTTTGAATATTGTGCCTCGGGGAGATTGGAGTTTGCTGCTAAACCTTCTGTAATTTATCATGATTTTTCTTCTTATTGAAGGGAAGCTGAACATTTGGGAAATCTCAGACAGTGAAGTGTTAAGGAAGGTTTAGTCTTGCTGGTGAGTCCAGCTTTCAGGTGAGAATGGGATGGCAGGCAGCAAAATACACCCCTGAGACCTTCATGACAATCTTCCTTTAGTAAAAAATATTTGTCTTTTAATAGTGTTTCTAGTATAAAATAAATTTTAAAAAGCTCTAGGTGGGAAAGAAACTAGTGTTAATTAAAAATTATTCTTCATGAAAGCATCAATTTTCTAATCATAGAATTTTTAAGGTTGGAAAAGCCCTCTAAGATCACTGTTAGCCCAGCACCACCACCTTGTTTACCACATCCCCTTGTCCCCAAGTGCCACATCCAGAAAGCTTTCAAATCCCTACAAGGATAGGGACTGACCCAGAAGGCCTCTGCCAGGGCTGGGCAACCCTTTCTGTGAACAATTTTTCCCTAATATTTAATATAATCTTCCCCTGATGCAGCTGGAGACCATTTCCCTCCTCCTGTCCCTGTTCCCTGGAGCACAGCCCGACCCTCCCGGCTGTCCCCTCCTCTCAGGAGCTGTGCAGAGCCACAAGGTCCCCCCTGAGCCTCCTTTTCTCCAGGCTGAGCCCCTTCCCAGCTCCCTCAGCCTCTCCTGGGGCTCCAGCCCCTTTCCCAGCTCTGTTCCCTGCCCTGGACACACCAATGCAAAGATACTTGCAGAGGAAATGCTTCCATAAAACACTTGACTTTACTACTTTGCTTACCATTTTCTGTGGGTTTTTTTTTTGTATTTTGAATCCTGCAAGGATTTTGGTTTTTCATTTGTGCATCCATTGTCTTAGTAATGTCTTACTTTGATAAATAGTAATACCACTACTACTAATATTAATAATAATGGTTCTTTGTCTGAGATGTACCTGAGAGCAGACTTTACCCACAGCAGGCAGGCCATGAACAGACATTTTAGTTATTCTCCCTCCTTGGTCCCCCAGAGCTCCTGGAAAGGGTGAGAGTGCCCTGTGTGTGCAACATGAAGGAAGCCAGATGGGTGATAATGAGGCAGAGATTCCCAGGACAATAGATAGCTTCAGGAACATTGCAAAGCTCTCATAGCCTTTCCTGAGATCCTCCAGTTTCTAACAAAAATTATTGGCTTGCTGCAGGAATTACTGGGTGAAAACCCATACTCGCTGTGATGTTAATGTAGGGACAGATGCTCCCAAGGGTTCTTTGCAACTAAAGAATCCAAAATCCACTTAATACAGCTGTGCTTAGCCCAATGTTTACTCATAATAAAACATCATTAGAGAGACCTAGCCTTGCATTAGTGTTGGCTTTGTTCTGATGAAATCTGGCTGTACAAAGAGTATTCGGAGAGCCGCTCTGGCAGAAAACACCCACCCTTGAGTGCTGCCAAAACGTGCTCTGCTTTACAGGCAAGGTCCTGCCCATGCCTGGGGAGCACTGAGGTGATGAATAAATTCACGACTTGCTGGAGAAACAGCTTATAGTTTTTCTTTTTGCTCTGCTGTGCAAAAAAGCCAGCTGGAGGCTGCAGCCAGTGAGGAAATCTGGGGTCATTCCTTGCTCTGGGCAGCGTGTCAGCCGGCCGTGGTGTGTGCTTGTAAGAGAGGTAACAGAGCATCCTGAGTGTTGGATGCTCCTGTGCAGGTAGCAGGGTTAGTTCAAGACAGCAGAAATCCACTATTCCCACCTCAGCTGTTCTGGCCTTGTTAGCCTTCACTGTTTCTGCCACCTCTCTCAAAGCTTTTGTTGTTTTAGGTTTTTTTTTTTTCTTTCGTCACTCAAGTAAAAGAAAAAAATAAAGAAAATCTCTTAACTGGATTGCAAAAACCTGTCTCATTATAGTCTCTTATGTTGGCAGAGGTCTGTTTATATTGATGTTAACTACTTTTGTAGTTTAGCTTAGCCTGTTAAAAATAATTAATATTCTAAATGTAGAAATGCTCACACAGGACATGACTCACCTTTGGTGGGGATTAATGAAACTCAGTGATTTAGACAGGTCATCTGAGAAAAAAAAAAGGGAGGAGCCTGAAGTCCCCACATGCATCCTTTAAAGATTATTTCAACTGGAATGGGTCAAAATAAATATTGCAAATTGCACATCTTAGACTCCAACAAAAGTATGCACCTCCCTGCAGGACAGAAAGCAGAAGCTATTTAGCACTATCAGTTACTAAATGTGGGGAAGGAGGAAGGCAGAGAATGTTTATGCCAGATTTCAGCAGGTGGGATGGTTTCTTACATGCAAGACTGTGGGAAGAGCGTGCTGCTCTGAGATCTGTGTCCAAGTAGTCAGAAGAGAATCACTGAGGCTGGAAAAGACTTCCAAAATCTTCCAGCCCAGTCTTTGACTGATCCTCACCTTGTCAACCAGACCAGAGCACTGAGTGCCACATCCAGTCAGTTCTTGGACTCCTCCAGGGGTGGTGACTCCACCATCTCCCTGGGCATCCCCTTCCAATGCCTGACAACCATTTCAGTGAAGAAATTCTTCCTTATGTCTAACCTGAACCACCTCTGGTGTAGCTCGAGGCTGTTTCCCTCAGTCCTTAATTGCCTGTGAGAAGAGGCTGATTGTATCTTTATCCCAAAGCACACATGGGGAAGGATTAAAACCTGAGTATTAGGAGCATAAAGGAGAAAAAAGGATCACTTGTTTTAGAGAGGAGTGAAAGTTTTTATAGTTGCATAACCCATGGTGAAAAATTGAAGCAATTTTAAAGAGATTTTGGAATACTTTTAAGTGCGCCTTAATTACTGTGTGTAGTGTTTTTCATTTTCTACATTTTATTTGGACAATTTTTGGAGGTACTGAGGAGCAGCAGCATCAAAGCAATCCTCAAAGCATTGCTTTGAGCTCGAAATGAGGGATCTCAATATTGGGAGAACACCTGGGCAAATCGTGGCTGAACTGGAGGCGTTTCCAGGCAAGGGTTCTGGACCACGTTCACTAACAGATACCTGCAGCATGTCACAAAGTGACCATCCTCTGCTCACTGCCATCCTGAATTAATCACAAATGTTGCCAAGCTGGCCAAGATCACAGGGATGTACTAATAAATACTGCTCACTTTTCTTGAGGAGATTGTCCAAAGCAAGAAGAGCGCTAGACCCAGCATGGGGTTCAGCCACTGTCACCACAAGGAGCCCATCAAATTAACCTCTTAAAAGATAGTGCTGGTATTTCTTGAGTTGCCTCCATTTTGCCCCTAGACTTTTCTTGGTGAACCTCTCTGCATGTCTCACATCAACTGGTGTTTTCCTGTCCACAAGACATCATGAGATTACGTATTAGAGATTATTTCACCTGACATCCTCCTGCTGGTATCATCACCGTTAAATCTTACGTGGCTAATGTTGGATATTTTATGTAATGGAGAACTTCCCTTCACCCCTGCCCATGGATGATATTTCTTTCTTTCATGAAGAATGATGGCAAACATTTCTGACAATAATTAATTTTCCATTAATTACTTTCTATTTCTGTACAGTGTGTTCTTTTTATTATAGCTCCCTTACAAATTTGGTGTTGAGACCCCTTCACCCTTTCCATCGATTCAAGTACAAGGTTCCATTCTTCATTAGGGCTATTTTAAAATCTGCAAAGAACTGTTTTCCAGATGTGGATATGCACAGACAGTAATTGCACTTCATGATCACTTCCAGCTGCCCTAAATGCCTGCCAACAAATTCCCATAAGGAGTGCATGTTTTGTGCTGCAAATCAGGGAGAACATTGTAAAATGATAATGTGTTGCACACTGCAGTACCTACAAGAGTTATGGACTTTATAACTGAACTAATTGGAATTAGGCTTTACTGTAAAGGTCAAGAAAGTTGCAAAGAAATGCAATCTTAGTAAATTAATCTATTGGGTTGTTTTTGAGTATTGAGCACCTGTTTGTTTGGTAATGGTTTTTTATTTTGGTGAATTATATACTTGAATATACTGTGGATGCCTTATAAGCTTGCATAACATGGATAAGGCTATCTCATATTTTGAATTGGACATGTAATTAGATACCACATATTCTTGTACCAAATAAAACATTTTCCTCCTGGAACTGTTCTGGTGTGACCAGAACTCATAGCTATGGATCGCATGTTCTGCTGGTGTTAACAGCCTCAGTTTCACTGATACCAGTAGAGATATGTACACACTGCTAGAACTGAAATCAGTTCTGTATTTTTGTTATTTCAACAATTTAATTTTTAAATAGGTGTTTATATAGTTCCATAGCAGTTTTCTCCCTTTTTACTTGCACAACCTTATGATTCTTGGCTGAGACATGGTTTAGTGAAAGAAGACCAGCAGAAGACATCACTTATAACCTCAGAGTGAATAATAACATCCTAACCAGCAGAGCAAGTGCTTTAGCAGTCTTAAAAAAAGAAGTCTAGCGGAAGGTGTTCCTGCCCATGGCAGCTTGGAATGAGATGGTCTTTAAGGTCCCTTCCAACCCAAACCATTCTGAGATTCTATTAAAGCAAATAGTCATTCTCGAGCCAATGATCTTCAATTTTTTCTACATTACTATTTAAGTTTTTTTTTTTTGCAGTGAAGATGTGGATTAAAATTTTGCAAAGTTCTGACTACAGGTTTTCTTCCCCTTGGTCAGCTTTTCTCTTGCCACCCCATTAGGTGTAGTTCCCACACATCCTAGAGATCATATGTTGATAACCACAGCATGTTCCATGAGTGTTTATCTCATAACTCCTTTCTACAAATACATGAAAGCCTTATTAGAGATATATTTAAGCTGCAGTTCTTTTCTGGGAAGTAACTCCCTGATAGTTTTCTGTGGTCAGGAGTCCAGGGTTCAGGCCTCCCAGTAACAAGGAACATTATGGCTCAAGGTGCTTTCAGTGTGAGGTAGATGCAGTATTTGTGTAGGCAGTCCCTGTGATTGCTCCTGATGAATACACATCTGAATGCTTTGCTAACTGAATGAAATGCCTTAGTAAAAAAATATCTAGCTTAAGTCTCAGAGCTACAATTAAGAGAAAGGTAGGTGAAAATTTCTAAACCCCTATTTCACAACCCCCCCACCCCAAAAAAGAAACAACCCAGAAAAAAAAAAAACCCAGAAGCGGTAAACTTTGCAAACCTGATGAGCATATGGCAAACCCTGTCCATGCAGGAATCACTGGGTGCAGACAAAACTGAAAACTGAAAAATTAGGAAAGATGAATTCCCTTGAGTTTCCTCAGTGTGATACCTAAAGCAGCTTAAGGAAAGGATATAATGCTGTAAAGTTAATCAAAATCCATCAACCACATAGGGATCAAGCCTGTCAGAGTTCAAAGAGTATCTGGAAGATGCTCTTAGAAATGTGTTTTTGTTTTGGTAGTCCTGTAAGGAGTTGTACTTGATGACCTCATGGTTCTCATACAGCTTCAGATGCTCTGATTCTATGATTGTATGGTTTATTTTAGAACATGACAAGCAGAGGAGAGGGAATTATTTTGAAGTAGGCTGTAGCAGGGTTAGGTGCTGTAGAAAAGTCTACAATGAGTCTTCCTCTACCTCAATTCCCCTGCTGCAAACAATGCCTTCCCCTCATCCATGTGCTCATCTTCTTCCTATTACAAAGTCAAAAAGGGGCTGGAACTCTCATCAGCCCCAGAAGGGGGTGACTGCTGTTCTGCCAGGCATTGCACTGTGATTGCCTGATGCAGAAACATCCCATACAATGACAGAGGCACCTGTGGAACAATCTTGATTATACTTTCTCCTGCTCTCATTAGACCATGAAATACCCCATAGCACTGGCACTTGTTCCCCTGAACAAGAACAGACCAAGTCACTCTCAGCCTCCTGAAGTGCAGAGGGAGTAGAATCCTTCCTATGAACTCACCGGAATTTTGAGCACTTTTTACACAAAATACACACACAGATCCACCTAAAGGCATTATCTTCACTCTGACAAAACATCTCTTGTCATCCTCTTAATTTCCTGAAGCTTTTTGTGTTCTTCAATATATTGTATGGCATCAAGATGCTAATTTTTCCTTTACCAAATGTGAGACCTTCATAATAGAATGTACCTGTTGGGTACAAAATACCTCTTCCAATGCCCAGACAAATCAAGACTAAAAGGTAAATGTCTCCATCTGAGCCATTCATCTTTGCTTCATTTTTTTTCCCAGAGTCAATGGTGAGAGGTTCTGAATGATCAGATTTAAAATTAAAAATAATTGTCCTTTGGAGTGCTTCCAGTGAGTAGGGTGACCAGCCAGGATGACTTCTACATTTGAGACCTGCAAAATTGACCACCTACATCTCAAGATAAGTTTCATCAATAGAAAAAGTGGTAGATTCCACCAGAAGCTTCCTCAGGGCTCCAAAGATTGGTGCCTAGGAGTAGTTAGCAGCAGCAGTTGGATGTTTGATGATGATGATGCTAAAGTGGCTCCTCCAGTTATAAATTGACTGGTGTGACCTCTCTGACAGCCTCAGCCAGCACTGGTCATGGCTGGATGCCTGATGTGGAGCCCATTGTGGTGAAAAGGCTCTCAATTGGCTATTTGTTGGATGGTGTGGTGAGCCCTGTGCCTCCATGTGACATTGTCAGCCTGACAATGCAGCTGCAGCAATCCTTTGTCACCGTAGGTGGATGTCTCTGGCCACAGCAGCCCTGTAGGCAGCACTTGCCACTTTCTAGACAAAAGAAAGCTCTTTTCTTACCATGGCATTTGCCTTGGTAGGTGGGAAAGCACTTGTAGCTGGGCACAGGGAAAGGAATAATAACCTTTTGTTATGAAGTTTTGTCATAGCTGTGCCTGTATGTACTCTGGGGTAAAAATTCTCCAAAAACATTATTTTATTGTGCCTCCATGAACAATCCTTCATTCAAAACCCTCCCACACCCAGGCATTCACACATGACCAAGGTTCATAGCTGAAGATACTGACGCACAATTCATCAATGGCTCTTTTCAGCAGTGAGCCTCTCTGATGATGGATTTTTTTACTCTGCTCTCCAGCTGACCCAGCACCTCAGCTATCCCAGTGTCTAGCCCAGAATCTCTTGGTTTTCTCATCTCCCCTTCTGTTTAAACATATCTATTTCATAAAGTTAAGGCTTATTGAAATTTCAGGAGGAAAGAACTCCTGCCAAGAAATACAGTTTTGTCAAACCTAATTTTTGGCAAGAGAAGGTCAGCTCTACCTCCATGCATACACGAAACTTTGCCGGTGAGAAATTCAACAGAACAAAACCATTTTGAGTGTTCATTTCAAAACAAGGTGAAATATTGTGTTACAGCACAACCTAAACTGCCATTTTTTTCTTCTCAGTAAAAGTCCCCCACATTTTTATAAATCATCATTTTGGTTTGAAATGTCAACCTGGAATAATTTTCCTTTTGGGTTTTCTTGGAAACTTCTCAAGCAAGTGAATTTTTTTAAAGCCTACAATTCAGGACTTTTTTTTTTTTTAATGTTTTTTCACTTGCTCTCCTTCTAGTTTTCAGATTCTGTCTCAGGATTTGCCATACTGTCCTTGTACAGAGCTACTCTTCACTACAGAGGATTTCCCTCTATCTCGTATTCAATGTAGTTAATAGCTACAAGGGGAATATTTTATTTTACACTCAGCTAAAAGCGGCAAGCTAAATTATTTCGTTCTGGTTATGCAGAAGGTTGACACAAAAAAAAAAAAAAAAAAAAGCAGCAAATTTTGTGCCTCAGATAGCCTCAAGGGATGGAGATTTATTAGTGGCTCAAGGATTGTTGATGCAAAGTGCAGGGCATCTATCTGAGTGGAAGGACCATTTTAAAGCCTGGCTTTTATGAGGTTGATCTTCAAAGTGTGCTGCACCATCACAGTAATTCCTCTGCTGCTTTTCTACCTCCCCTGCCTGCACTTCTGATCATGCCCCTCAGATCTGCTCATTTCAGCACTGCTGTACAAGCCTTGCCAGGCTGCAGGGCTTTGCCAGGCTCGCTGCCTCTGTCCTTTTCAACTCCACACTGCTTTAAAAAACAACCCTTACCCTTTGTAACCAGCCTGAAAGACCTGAAAGGCTGTTGGTTTTAAAAGGGAGTTTAGACAATAGTTTTTTCGGTCTTTCTTGATAAACCACCCCCAGCTTAGGTAGAAAAACATCAGGGGTCCTCTGTTTTTTTGACCTTTCTCCCAGAATAATCAATATGTGCAGGTTGTCAAGCATATTGAACAACGTGGCAGTAGAGAGGATGTTTCATATACTCAGTCCTCTTTTCCCAGCTGGAAAACCAAAACCAGGAGAGGCCTAAGGATCCCCTCAGATTTCTGCAGGGCCCTGTGCTGCAGCAGTCTTCCACATCAAGGTATGTGAGGCTAATGCCCAAAATAACAGCTCTCAAGCCATGATGAGAATTGTACAGAAAGCACTTACCACTCTTAAGCCAAAATCAATAGCAAATTTTTTTTCCTTAGCTCAAAAGGACAAAACTATTTGTTTCGCCATCACACCAGCAGGCCATTCCCCGAGATGAGCTGCTTCCATCAAAGGCAGCAGCGCCTGCAGAAACAGAATTAACTTAACTTCACTAGCCTCTAATCATAGAAGGATTAGGTAATTCTATCTGTTCAAAGTGGATAAACAGTTTCAATTGCCTACCATGGTAAGTGGGTCTGTTTTAAATTTAGAAACCTTTCATAGCCTTTGGATGGTGTCTTTCTTGTGACCTTGAAAGCAGCAAAATCCCTTTTGAGGCCCTGCCCAAGTTTTGATTCTGCCTTATGGAATGATACTGAGAAGTTGCTGAGAGGTTGGACATTTTTGCCAAATGCTACATCTCGATTAATGTAAAAACCTATCTGTAAAGTCAGTTGGGCTGCATTTTTGCATATTACTCCTTCTGGATCACGGTCTTATGCACACTGATGCCATCCTGTGTTGAGGGGTTATGGCTGAGTCTGAGGCTCTGGCACAAATCTCAGAACAGTAAGTGGGATGGAGGTGGAAAGAAGAGTGGTGGAGATAAGAGGCATGAGGCTGAGGCCGTCATGTACATATACATGATGCTGGAAGCATGTTCTGTATTTACATGTACATGAATATGTAGCTGGAAGTTGATTTTGATAACAGAACTTAATGTGTCACATTGTCTGTGCAAGGGAAGTATACAATTCAATCATGAGCAAAAACAATACTGCAGAATCTATTGCTTTCTCCTGAAATGAGGGCTGTTCAATTCTCCCACTGCTGTGCTTTACAAGGGTGTCTGTATCTGTGTTTATTATTCCTCTGTAAAACACCCTTCCTTCCTTCCT